>CM033119.1:18057958-18657958 GCA_019321725.1 Paulownia fortunei | reverse complement strand
ACCTTATATATGATTTAGAAACTATTATTTTAAGCCTAATTCATCCAAGGGTGTGGAGGAAAAAAAAAAAACAAAAACAAAGCAAAGGTAAACAAAACACCAATAAGTAACAACAAAGTCATGAACACAAAAATATTGTTATTTATCCTTTTTGAAAAAAGAAAAAAAAAACTATTAGAATGTTACTTAGAACTTATTTGGCCTGTTTGTGGGAAGAATTCTGCACCCAAATTTTGAAAATTTTGGTCCACACCAACTTTTGCCAAACAAAATTAATGTTATTATGAATTTTCACTTTTATATTTATCTTGCCCATAAGTTTTTCTGCGTATGTGAAATTTGGATATTATTATATGTAATTTTATGTTATACATAAAGAAAAAATTAATAATGTGACTATCGCTTTTTTTACTGATAAATTCAATCAACTTTACCTCATATATGCAACTTAAATTCCTTGAAAAATTACAATAACTCAAAATATGAAGAGTTCACTTTGACCTGTCGTTTTTCAATTTTAACCAAAATCGGCCTTCAAGGATTCAATGTGTAAGCAACTTAAAGAATAAGATAATTAAGTGTCGGGTTCGCACACACTCCACGATACGTGATGCAACAGAATTTTAAATTTTTTGTAAAACATTTAAATTATGAAATTCATATTTAACCAAGTATTCATATATAACATAATTACGTTTTAACTCTACTACATATTTTTTATTTATGTCTTTACATTATCTTTTAAGACTTTGGATTAATTTAAAAATCAAGAATTTTAGTTATGAAATCTCCTAATATCCATATATAACATAATTACGTTTTAACTCTATTGCATATTTTTTATTTATGTCTTTACTTTATTTTTTAAGACTTTGGACTAATTTAAAAATCGAGAATTTTAGTTATGAAATCTCCTAATATCAATATATAACATAATTACGTTTTAACTCTATTGCATATTTTTTATTTATGTCTTTATTTTATTTTTTAAAACTTTGGATTAATTTAAAAATCGAGAATTTTAATTACGAAAACTTCTAATTTTTCTACAAACGTAATTTCATTATAGATCAATCACCTCAAATTAAAGAAAGAACTTTATTACTCTATTTTGGACCACATCTTATCACAAAAAACACAATGACCAAGTAAAAATAACATGAAATTAACCTATAACTCTCCTAATATGATATTTTCCCTAGTGATAATGCCACGTTGCATTTAGCCACTTCGATTTCATCGACAGAAAAAAAAAAGTAGCAAGAAAAGAGCATAAAGGATTGCACCATTTCACTCTGTTTTCTTCTCAACTTCGATTTGCTTACACACACTCTGTTTCTCTGAAATCTTTGCAGAATGACAGCTCTATCTAATTCTTTTGTGATATCCAAACGCCCTTCTCTCCATTTCTCATCTGGTAATTCTTCTGATCCATTTCGTTATTATATTGTCTGTTAGTATTATTTTTTTCATGGTTCAAATTTTTGTTGTTTTTCTTTTCATTGTTGATGGGTTATATTATATCTTCCTGAAAGCACTGATTAAACCACATATTATTCTGAAATCCCAATGGTTATAGTCTTCATTTTCATGTTTCCTGTTCACTTTTTTGTGTTAGATTTTTTTTCTCAATATAGTAAAAGAAGTGTTTGATTAGATTGGGATTGCAAATGTTTGATGTGGGTGGATTTATTGAGCACCTTAAGGACTGCGGCGTTTAATTAGCTAGTTTGCTTTAGATGGTTTCTGATTTGGATTTTGTTATTTCGCAGGCTAGTATATTTCATTGATGGGCTTTTCTTTTCATCCATTTTAAAATTTGTGAAATTATAGCTAAATATTTTTAAGACCAGTCTATGATGGGGTAGAGCCTTGGAGTAAGGTGTATGGAGAGGGTGATATTCGAAGAAATGTAATAAAATATTTAATGCTAAGAGTGATTTTTTTAATCAGTTGGAAACCGATTCTCAAATGAGAAATAATTAAAATGCCATTACATTATGAAATTCTTTGACTGGCCCCCAAGAATTAATAGAGCTAGTTAGTGGAGCTGGATGACTTTTTGGCCTTAGTTTTTAAGATTTGTGGCAATATACTAGTTCGGAATATTCTGCTTTTGGGAGAAGTGAACTCATATGTAAGATATTCTATTAGCAACTCCTGAATATATGAGTGCTACATGGTGTGGCTGCAGTCCATGTTTTTGTTACTTCTGAGACATATTGGTCTTCTGAGCCCATTCATGTGTCTTACTCTTAGGTCAGGCTTGCTCTTTCTCTTATTGATTGGTTGTCTAAAGGAAAACAGGGGGAAAATCTTTAATTTCAAATCCATCCATGCAATGTGTTTTGTGTTGTATGTCTATGTCTATGCGTGGAGGGAATTGATTATAAGGAAATGGAGAGGATTTGGGAATTGGCTTTCAACATCAAAGCTTTTACATGTTTCTGATGTCTAGATGTGAGGCCACATAAAGGTCTCAAAGATTCTGGAGGTTCAGAAATGTTGTTTTGCTCTCTTTGCAGATATTCCTTATTTCCAAGAGTGTGTTGGGAATATAACCCAAATACATGTAATAGAAGTTTTTGGAAATGGTGACTTATCTTTTTAAGTAGGTCAGCTTGTTAAATATTGGCCAATGCTTTTGTTAGCCTTATCTTTGCATTGTTTTGGACATAAATCAATCAAATATAATATGTGTCCTCTGGGCATATTTCAGCAACTGGTTTTCGAGAAATGGACTTATTCTATTTTCCAGTTGATTAACCCATATGTGGAAAAGAAATCTAAAATGCTTCACATCCCACTGGTAAATCTTTCATGATTCTTCTTGCTTTATGCATGTGAATTTGTTACAATTGAATAAAGCCAAAAACTAGCATATTAATCTGACTAATTTGAGCACTCATTCCTTGTATATTTCTTCTCAGCATATAGGATGTTCTATTTTTTAAGCTTTTTCAAAAATTAATTTGTCCCAATTAAAGTGTTTCATTATTAGCATTCTTGATATTTGAAAGCTTATCTGGGGTATCACCATTTTATGCACTCCAGTGGAGACCTTGGCATCATATTGTTATAACCGTTTATGCATGCTTAAGAAATATTCTATGTAATCATGTGTAAAATTGTTGTTGAAGGAAACTTATGAGAAAGTGACTTAACATTAAAGCCATGTTATAGATGAAAATTCCATCACCTTTTGGTGTTTCTAGTGTAAATTAACGCTTTGGGTTAGAAGATATAAATTTAAAGGAGCTTGATTGATCTTGACCTGCTACTAGTATTACTTGCCAGCTAATGGCTTGCCAAGCCCCTCCCATTCTTTGTCAAGTATAGGTTCTTGAGAAGGAAAATAATTATTTACATTTGTATGTCAATATTTGTTATATCTAGCCATCAAAGCGGTCCCACCATTTAACCGCTTTTGTTGAATAATTTACGTGGCATGGAGCTGCAGCACCTCGTCATATTTGACATTTTATATTTTACAAGCATGGATAACATTGTTTGTTGTGTTAGGTTCTTGTGTGAAATCAGCAGACCAATGTGTATGGCCCACCAACTTGGCCTTCAGTTTTAAGGGCACGAGGAAATCATCAGCCCAGAGAAGGGCACTCATTGTTCAAGCAAGTTATGGGTATTGTCTTCACATTCAATTGCTGTTGCTATGAGTCTCTAGGTGCATGAATTTTATTTTTTTTCCCTCTATTTTATTGTTGTGAGTTGGACTTATTGCTTATCTTTCTCTCTTTCCTTTTCAGAAATTACTTTACTTTTTTTATCGAAATAAACAAATATGGGATACATCATATTTAGTGCATATATGTTACTAGTAGTTTCAATTCCCCCTAAAGTTGCATTTCATATACAATTCAATCTTTCAATATAATTGAATGCAACATGGTCATGCTCTCTGCTTTGTTATATTTATTTTTGCCCTAGAGCCTCAGCGATACAGTGGATCCAAGAGCATCGATACTGTACGTGCATTCCACAATTTTCTTTATGAGGTCCTCATCAGTGAATAGTGAAGGGCTGCTGTACTTGTTATAAAATGAGTATGAAATGGCACTGGGTCTAATTGAAAGTAGAGTTAATTGATGAAGAAAGAGTATGGCTTTCTATCTCTTCATTTTAATGCATATCAAAAGAAGTTATCTAAAGATATCTCGTGGCATTACGTATTTGATGCAGTGATGGTGGAAGGCCAAGCAGTGCAAGCATCTTTGTTGGTGGCTTTGTTCTAGGGGGATTAATTGTTGGCACACTTGGTTGTGTGTATGCACCTCAGGTAGTATTGATCAACCAGTAATCAGTCGATGTTATCTTTGCATGAAGACCCAACTGCTCACTCTCTCTGTGCCATGCATGTTCATCTTAGTCTTTGTAACCCTGACATAGAAATATTTATTTGTTGCATTAATACTTTGTTTTGTGCGGAATGCATGCGCGTGCTGCATGTTGAGGGTAGAAACTAATTATATTGTTATCTAAAGCGACATTGGACTGGTCTTCTTTGTCTCACAGATCAGCAAGGCTTTAACTGATACTGACAAAAAGGATTTGATGAAAAAGCTGCCCAAATTTATATATGATGAAGAAAAAGCTCTGGAGGTAAGCAGCTTTCTTATTTTCACAGGAGACTATCTCCTTATTCGAATTGAAGTTCTTAGCTATGGATCATAAATGTATGCTTATTTCGAAGGAAGTTTTTGTTTAAGATTGCTTGCAAAATAAGTTGATACCTTGGTACCAATTTTTATTTCATCAAGAATTCAACTAAATTTAGATCTGCAGAAGATACCTTGGTAACTCAAATAGTTATTTTTGCCTGGACATGTTGGACTTAAAAAATGTTTTTCGGGGTGAAACATGTCAAAGTCTTGGAAAATTATGATACCATTCTGTCATGCACAAATCTTAGAAAGATTGCTAAAGCTCCCGCATTTAGATAAGGAAAAAGAAAAGATTAACTATATTGATCTTTTTTTTTTCCTTTTTTCTTTTTTCTTTTTCACCTTTGGCTGAATCAATGGGCAATGGCATACATGTTTTGCATCATTAATGTTAAATCAATTGTGTAGAGGTCTGTGTATATTCTTCCACTTCTATAAATCTTTTGTGTGCTATCCTATCCACAGAAGCAACGCAAGAAACTGGCTGAGAAGATTGAACAACTCAACTCTGCTATAGATAATGTGTCCAATCAGTTGCGATCTGAAGAACCCCCAAATGAAGCAGCGGTGAACGCAGACGACATTGAAGCCCTTGTCTAAACTATGTCTCGTCTACAACCAGACCTCTTATGTAATTGTTGCGTAATTCTGATGACAACTGTCATCTGGGGATGCCGTTTTTTTGTGACCTTAGACGTTGTTAGTTCATGGATTAATGTTGGATCTATGAGATGATAGTTCAACTTCTTTTCATTAGTTTTCTTCTCATCGATTAATTGTCTATCAATGCTGAAGTTTCTAGACTGAAGACTCATCAATAAAACCTTATGTTGGTCAATTCAATGTTTTGCAAATAAGTATTTCTCTCTCCCTGTTGCACAATTATAGGAATATGCTTTTTGATCTGATAGGTACTTTTGCCTGTAGAGTCTGCTGTGTAATAATATCCGGCATTGTGATGGTTATTCCTGTGCCATGCTATTTTTCCTTTTTTTCCATAGACACGCTTAGTTCTCTTGCGCTGCTTTTCTTCCATTTTTAGTTCTTCCTCTTTGTGGTTGTCATTTTTCCCCTGGATGAAGTTTCTTGGTAGTTTGTGGTTGATAATTCTCCACAAAATCCCTGTGGTTGATTTTTCTTGTTGTACCTCATTTGTATTGGCACGACATTGGGGCTCACACATGAATGGTCATGATGTTGCTATTAATATATTCATCCCACCTAACAAGTTATAAAAATCATGCAACTGTGGTATAGGGATCAATTTACAAGGACTTTGCATTTGACTAAGCATAATATGCAGGGTTTCCAAAACGCCTAATCATGTATTTTTGCCATTCCTCTTTAATGGCCTCCCAAGTTGTCCTCTCACAGTGAAAAGAGGAAGATATTTTTCCCAATGATGATTTCTTATCAGCCAGAGGAAATAATTCACAAAAAAATCTAATGGCTTAGGCTTTTCTTGATCACCTTCATCTAATGTTAGGCTGTGACATAGATTCGGGTTTAATTGAAACTCTGTTTATTTGGGATGAATTTTGAGACCACAAATAAGTTTTGGAGTGGCTCTTGGATTTAGAGTTCATTACGCGCCTTGACCTAAACTTGTCTCATTTAAAATTATAGAATATAATTCATTTATTTATAAAAAATATTTTTTAATAATTTTATTAAATTATAAAATGGGTCTAACAGATCTAACTTGTCGAATTTTAGAATCAAGGTGGTCATGATCTCTGGTTTGACAAACCCATCTAAACCCATCGCTCGATAGACATATCTATCAAAAATTGTGGTAAATATTGTTCACACTATTAAAAATGTATGAAAAGAGCACACAAGGAGTAGAAACTAACTAAAGTATAATGGGTGAACAATCTTGTGGTTCATATTTTGATGGTGCAGAAAGAAGCATGGTCTTATCTGATATCTATCTTCACACACCATCCTCACCACTCACTATAACTCATTTATACCCATAATTTGTTCAAGTTTTAAGCCCAAAAATAACAAAAAAAAAAATAATATCCCAAATAACTTGAAACTATATGTAGCTGGGGAGTTTTTCATATAGTTTCAGTTGCAGCCATGGCATCCCATGCAGCTTTGGCATCTTCAAGAATCCCAACAAGCACCAGGCTTCCCTCCAAGACCATTCATTCTTTCCCTGCTCAATGCTTCTCTAAGGTCACTTTCCTTCCCTTTTCTCAGATGCATCTGATTTTTATTTAATGCAAGTTGCTAAGGGAGCCTTAAACAAGCCTTATAAGATCTTCAAACTTGGCTAATTTTTCTTTTTTTTTCTTTTTGGCAATTCAGTAGTTTTCATTTGTAAGTGGTCTCAGGGGCTCTGTTTAATTCTTTTTGTGGTTGTTTTAGAAGCTGGAGGTAGCAGAATTCTCTGGCCTTAGGTCTAGTGGATGTGTGACCTTTGCCAAGAATGCTAGGGAGGCTTCTTTCTTTGATGTAGTGGCTGCCCACCTCACTCCAAAGGTACTTTCCTTGCCTTAGTTTAGACTATAAAGTACAGATTGATTCATATTGCTATTTATTTTTCTACTGAATAATTCAAAAAGTTCGGAAAGTAAAGATCTCTGCATATAGATGATCTCATAATTACGAACAAGAAGAATTGCAAAATGGTGAAATTGGGCCTGCTCCCGAAATTTTATCATCTGCTGTATATAGGCAAAACCCTGTTGACCTAAGCATTCATAGAGTATGGCATGAGATGCTCTAGAATCTGCCAGAGTCCAATCTGGCGTTTTACGTATGTGATCTAACTGGAAGTTAAATCATATGGTAATACATAATATTTCTGCATGTTCTACAGAAATGGGGTTTCTGGTATGTTGAAGTTAAAATTTGTACATAAGAACTAGGATTTAGGATATTCTACACTAGTTAGGATTCTTGTCTATTGGTAAATTACCAAATTTATGCCTTGTGAAACTGGTGATGCAAATGCCTCCGTGTGCGTGTGAGAATAAATGAATCATACTAATTGAGGTGGATGTATTGGACAAGAAAAAGTATAAACAAATAAAATAATTGAATCAACTTTGTATCTCAAATTTAACAATGAAAAATACTGTGACAACTGGTGATCCTAAATGAAGAGGGCAGAATCATGGAGTCTTTTGAGATGACATTGTTAAGCATCAGAAGACAGAATGCTTAAGTTGATGCTTGCTTCTTTCCATTCTCTGAATAAGGCAGTAACATATTTTATATCCAAGATCAGACTGCAGGATCAGCACCTGTTAAGGGAGAGACTGTTGCCAAATTGAAGGTAGCCATCAATGGTTTCGGGCGCATTGGTAGGAACTTCCTTCGCTGCTGGCATGGTCGCAAGGATTCACCACTGGAGGTTGTTGTGGTCAATGACAGTGGTGGTGTAAAAAATGTAAGTCTAAAACCAACTTCGAATATTATTTCTAGGCATAGTTCGTAAGTTCCTCTGAGGTTGGACTTGGTTATAGTTTCACTGACTTGCATTTCAATTGCAGGCCTCTCACTTGCTGAAGTATGACTCAATGCTTGGCACCTTCAAGGCAGATGTTAAGATAGTGGACAATGAGACCATCAGCGTAGATGGGAAGCCCATCAAGGTTGTCTCTAACAGGGACCCACTCAAACTTCCTTGGGCTGAGTTCGGCATTGACATTGTAATTGAGGTATGCCCTCAAACCATTATCAATTGATGTTACTTCATTGTTGCGGCTGCGGCTATTTTCTTATCTGGAAATTCCGTCTTCACTTTTGTGTTTCCAGTCAGAAGTTATATGAATCAAACTAATTACTGTTTAGCGGCATATGAAAATTCTGGCACGTCGTCATAAAATATTGTACCAACAAGAAAGGCAAAACGGGATTATTTTCTTAAAAATGGTAATTATTCTCTGCAAATAATTGGTTCAATCTTACAAAATGATGATCTCTATGCCTTGATCGTATATTTGGTAACAAATATAATTGTCTGTAAAACTTATGTCAGTCCTAGGTGCTAGAGAATTACTTATGACACCTTGCTATTTCTTTCAGGATGATTATGATTGTGACCACACATATGGACTAGATGTTTTGATAATTATACCTATGGCCAGATATCTTAGAAAGCATTGATTTCAGTTACTAATCTTGTACGTAGTTAGCTCTTACCATCAAGATTGGACAGTTCAAATCACAACATTTGAGATGGTTTTTGAACTGATAAATCATGTGAATACAGGGGACAGGTGTTTTCGTGGATGGTCCAGGAGCTGGCAAGCACATCCAAGCTGGAGCCAAGAAGGTTATTATTACTGCTCCGGCAAAAGGTGCTGATATACCAACCTATGTCGTCGGTGTAAATGAACAGGACTACTCTCATGAGGTCGCTAACATCATAAGGTCCACATTTTGTAGTTTTCTACTTATTATCTGAAAGAATTTTTATGAATGATCTTATATGGTGCATGCACACATATCAATTGACATGTTTGTTTGAATGATTACAGCAATGCTTCTTGCACCACCAACTGTTTGGCTCCTTTCGTTAAGGTCATGGATGAAGAATTTGGTAAGACTTCAATTTTTCTTTGAGATATGTGGCCCTCCCTGTCCTATAAATGATTACCTTCCTGCCCGATAGGAAATCATTCTGGAGAAATTTGCTAACTTTCTTGATCCTGTCCTCTAGCTGTCTAAACACAAAGATGAAACCTTTGAAGTTGAAAACTAAGAAATTTGTGTTATTTTTCTAGAACAAGACAAGATTTTTGTTGGTTCCAGTGAGCAGTGAATAAAATGTGATTTTCCGTTCAATTTGCAGGCATTGTCAAGGGCACAATGACAACCACTCACTCCTACACTGGTGATCAGGTAAGTTTCGAAAGAAGAAACTATATATTTGATAAGTTCTTGAATCTTGCTAGATACATTAAAGTTGGTTCAGAAAGTTCATCTTGACAACTCTTGATGTAGGCCTTCCATTTTGAAATCAACTTAATTAGTTCCCTTGCTTTGTTTGAAAACAAATGACATTTTGACATGCAGAGGCTTCTGGATGCTTCACACCGGGACCTGAGGAGAGCCAGAGCCGCAGCATTGAACATTGTGCCAACAAGCACAGGTGCAGCCAAGGCCGTGTCTCTTGTGCTACCTCAGCTCAAGGGCAAGCTAAATGGCATTGCTCTCCGTGTGCCAACACCTAACGTCTCAGTCGTTGACCTTGTTGTCAACGTTGAGAAAAAAGGAATCACAGCTGAAGATGTCAATGCTGCTTTCAGAAAGGCGGCTGAAGGACCATTGGCAGGTGTACTGGCCGTGTGTGATGTCCCTCTTGTTTCAGTTGACTTCCGATGCACTGATGTTTCTTCCACCATTGATTCCTCATTGACAATGGTAATGGGAGATGACATGGTCAAGGTGGTGGCTTGGTATGATAACGAATGGGGATACAGGTATGCATCGATGTTCTTAAAAGACGATTAGAAAATAAGAAAAAAGTCACATCTGTCTAGAAAAAAAACTTTGTGAGTGCTTATAGAGGGTTCAATTTGCCTGTATAGATGAACATAAACACACTTTGTAGCATGCAATGTATCTTATGCTTGGTTCCATATGAACTTTTTGCAGCCAAAGAGTTGTCGATTTGGCTCATCTGGTGGCAAACAAGTGGCCTGGAGCGTCTGCGCAGGGGAGTGGAGACCCGTTGGAGGACTTCTGCGAGACCAACCCTGCAGATGAGGAATGCAAAGTTTATGAAGCTTAATTTGTTGGTGACTTTTTTTCTTTGGTTGCTGAAGAATTTTAGGAGCTAAGAAGGTTTTTTGTTATCTTTATCCCTCAAATTCTTGCAATTCTGTGACATAGGAAAGAGGGACATAGAAACACCAATTGAATAATACTTTGTAGCTACCAAATTTGAACTCAGTTTTCTGGAATGTACCTTCTGTAAAATAGTTCACTGATGAGTGATGTAACAGTAGTTCCTTTGTAACTCTCTGCTTCACCTAGATGTAGACTTTAAAACTTTTGCCCTCTATTTATAAAAAAGAAAAAGATGGAAAAAGGCGATAAGCGTACCAATATTTTGGATATGACTATAAGAGTTTAGTTAAATATTCGAATTGAATCATAACTATTGTTGTAAGCTATTCAACAAAAATTATAAAAAAAACACAAATCGTCGATAAAATAGGCGGTTTGCCTTCAAAACTAATGTAAGTTTATTATAGTTCATTACATGCATTTGACAAGAAAATTACCAAACCTATCAACAAATCCCACTCTATAATGAAAAGAATCCAAGTTCAGGATATGATTCCATTACCATCTCCAACCATGTATACTCAAAATCTCAAATCACTTTCCTTAAAATACAATCAGGGCTTTGAGGCTCTCAAAAATTCAAAATTACCAGCTTTCCATTTAAGTCTAAGAAATGACATCCATTGACCCGCCCAAAAATATCGGGTTGGATCCAAGAATTTAAAGTTAAATAAGAGTTAGGTCAACTTGCAAATGAACAGATAAAAAATAGTTACTGCAAGTTGATATATAAATAAATTCAGTTACTTATAAAATAAAGCCATTGATCCCCAAACTCATTCCTATCCATCGTTTAAAACCCGACTCGTTTTTAACCCGTCCATTTCTTTCTTACCCATTGAAAGTCAACCCTGTCATTTTCTTACCCATTTAAAATCAGCTTAACCCGTATTGATCCCCCCCCCCCCCCCCCCCCCCCCCCCCCAAAAAAAAAAAAAAAAAAAAAAGATCAGCTTAACCCTCCACTTTCCTACCTTTAATTAAAATTGAAATATGAGATCCCATTTTTGACTCATTTTAAATTAGAATTTAAGTCTTTAGAAAAAAAATCTAAAGAATTCATTTAATGCAAAAGTTGACTTAATAAATTACTGAAAATGGTAGACTGATAAAATGAGGATATATCTGTACCTTGTTTTATTAGTATTTAATTAAAAATATGATCAATACCCAATTATTTGTACGTTATGATATCAAATTCCCATTTTTCCTCCATATTAAATTCGGTGGAACCTTTTTGTATATTTTAATATCCAATATTAATTAATAATTGATAAATAATTATACAGTTATTCTTTATGGAAAATCTTTTATGTAAAACCATTCATGTCCCTTCACAAGCATCCATTAACAAATTAAAACAACGTTAAAATTCTCACACCCCTTCATAAAAGGCCACTGCACAAAACTTTTCCCATTAAGCCCAAAAGACGTGACCCTTTAAAATGTTACACCTCCTACGACTATATATACACACACACACACACACATAAAATTGCATTAAAATCCATCCCAAAGTTCTACAATTCTTGTTCATCAATATATACTTACATTTCTATATATCAACACACACACACACACACACACAATGGCAAGAAATCGGATTATCATGGCCGCGCTTTTGGTGGCTCTAGTGGCGGCAGAAGCGGCGGAGATAAATGGGAACGCGCATTGCATGACGGAGTGCTACTTCGACTGCACGCAAATCAAGATTTTTAGCGAGGGGGAGTGTAAGAGAGAGTGCATACTTGCTTGTGCAAGGCATGTTATTAGAAAAGCATCGGAGGAAGATGATAATAAATTCTTTCCTTTGTGGATCTAGATTATTTTGTACGTATAGTTCTAAGTTGTAGACTTAACAAGGTATTTTTCCTTGTATTTTTTTTCTTTTTTTTTTTTTGGTGAAAGAATAATTATTAGTGGTCGAGTTTCTTATTAATGATTTTTTTTTTCCATTTTTTTGGGTGCAAGAATTATAAATTTTGCAGTTCTTTTCTCCACTGTCTTAGGAATTTATTAATTAAGTGTTTTATAATATATATATATATATATGTGTGTGTGTGTGTGTGTGTGTGTGTGTAATTTCATTTATCAAGAAATAAGTTGTAGACTTAGCAAGGTATTTTTTCCTTGTATATTTTTTCTTTTTTTTTTTTTGGTGAAAGAATAATTATTAGTGGTTTAAATTTATATTAATGATTTGTTGTTGTTTTTTTTATAATGTTTTGGGTGTAAAAATTTTAAAATTTGCGGTGCTTTTCTCCACTTTGTATTAGAAATTAATTAATGAAGTGAAACTATTTTATATGCGCGTGTAATTTCATTTATCAAGAAATTAATTTCATGCATGTCAAATCTTATTGAAATGTTATTTTGACCAATTTATTATCTATTTAATATAAGTATACATTGGGCTTAATTAGTATAATTTATATTTTAAAATGGTGGCATCAAAAGTGGGAACTATGAGTGTGAAGTTTACAGTAATTTTTATTCTTATAATTTTGATTTAAATTGCTATAAAATCTGAATTAGGAGTCAAATATTTGGGTGCCTTCATATTCTTTTTTTTTTTATTTTTTTTTGCAATTTTGTGTTATACGTGAATGATTTTTTCTCCAATTCTACGGAAATTAAATTGTGTTTGGACTTTGATTTTAATTTTTTTTTAAAAAAAATATGAACTGAATTGTCAGTTTGCTTATATTTTCAATCATTTTGAAATATTATAGTATAACAATTAATTAAGATACACTTTTATATTAAACTTAGGTAGTTTGATTCTTGAGGCATCACTTATTTCATATAAAAGGCCTAAACTCCTTAAAATTAATTTGATGTAGTTAAGTGCAATTATGTCTTCTGAAAGTTGGTCCCCTTAGTTTATGTTAATTGTTTTTCGGTCCATTCAACTTTACTTTTTTATTTTAAATATTTTATTATTTAAATCCACGTTTGAAGTATAACTTATCCATTGAAAATTAATCCTAGATATATGTAAGTTAAACGCAATTATGTCTTCTGAAAATTGGTCCCCTTAGTTTGTGTTATTTCTTTTTCGGCCCATTCAACTTTACAACGACTTAAATAAAAAAAAAATAGCTTAATTTCTCTCTTAAATTAAGTATATTTCTCAAAGACACAACATATATAAATTATAATATAAAAATAATGAATTTATAACTATACATTTTCATGGATATAATATACAAATAGAAATAAATAAGCAAGGAGAAGAGTAAATGAAATAATTAAAATTGGAGTTTTTTTTAATTTTTAATTTTTAATTTTATGCTCCAATAACGATTAAGTGGCTAGAACATTGGGTGGTCCCTAAATATGATAAAAAAGCGCTTTCTCTCCGGTCCGCTCCTCTACATTTTGCTCCAATGACAGCAAAAATCGCATAGGTATTGGATAAGGGTATTTTAGACACAAACAGTTATCACCTTAGAAAGCACACGCTCTGACTATCTGTAAGGCTGTGTTTGGCACGTGAAAAAGAATATAGTCTCCAATTTGTCCTAAAAACAATTTTCAAATTTAAACATGGTTGAAATTCATGTTTTGGCTACTTGTTTTTATTATATGTAATTTAAATAAAAGGCTAAAAATCATGAATAACAAGTCATTCACTTATTTTTATATTCTAAGAAATGTGTTGTTCTCACGATTGAATTCAATTATTCAAGAATCTAATTAAAATCACAAATTATTTTTGAATTGTCTAATAATAATAATAATAAGGGTGCATATAATTCAGTTAACTAACTGAATTGAATCGAAATCGAATTTTGATTTACACCAAAATTGAACTAAAAATTTTAATTCAATTTTTTATTTTTTATTTTTCAAAATTTTGGTTCGATTTTGAGTTTTTATATTAGTTAATCGAATTAAATCGAAAATTGAATTATAATTTTTATATATTTTTATGTATAATTTTTATATAATATTTTTATACTTTATATTTATTTTTAAACTATTTTTTTAATTCTCTTTTCACCCAAAACTAAAAACAATATATAAAAAATATATCTCTAATTTTATTATTTAATTTATTATTTATTTTATTTTTATAAAAACTCGATTAATCAAAAAATTGAACTGAAAAATAAAAAACAATATGTTATAACCGAATCGAATCGAACCGATTTCAATACTGTATTTGTCTTGTGATTTTGACCAATTAAGATTTTAGTTAATCAAAATTGTAGTTCGATTCGGTTCAATTTGACCGAATGTGTATCTTATTTAATAATTTTTCAAATTTATTATGAGATAATAAATGATAAATTAAGATAATCAATTTACTCGAAATCAACTAGATTTATCTCAATCTCAATCTAATTTTAAGTAATCCATTAAGTTTAGACACAATTCCAAGTGCTTAACAATTTGCACTTTTATTTATCTGTTGTCCCAAACACACCCTAATAGAACACGGTGCCTTGTGATGGCCGTGGACTTCGAGAAATCCTACACAAGATTTCGCAGAACACAGAGATTTAGCTCATTTTTGTCTTCCTCCGTATGAATCGAAAACCCCAGAAAAAAAAAATACAGTTCTTCTCTCGTTTCAAAAATTCATGATAATTCTTTAAGATCAATTGAAATCCCCCAGAAATGAGAGGCTTATTGATCCCTCTTCTGTTTTTTTTAATCTTGATTTTAGCTGTTGTGTTTGGGGCTCCGTCAAGCTCCGATAGCTCCGACCCCGATCCGGGTTCGGAAAATCAACCATTGCCACTGACAACGTAAGTCATGTAAATCTAATTCTGGTTTATGTATTTGCGTTGTTTTCTATTGTTAACTGGTAATTTTGGAGGTTTTGAAGAGGTTTGGAATCTATTATTTGTGTGTTTCGGTAAAATTGAGTTACTTTATGTTAATATTTTTGTGAAAGATTTAACTTTGAATGAAGATTCAAGAAATGAAAAAATAAGCTGCCTTCTGTTTGCTGGATTGGCCCTTGGTGAGAGGCAATTTATGCGTAGTTTTGTATTAGAATTAATTGAGATTATTATTTATTTTTGTGAGTTGTTGGCATAAAATTGATTTTATGCTGTCATAGATTAACAAACGAATCATGCTTGAACATTTAAAGAAAATTTCTATCTTGAAATGGGATTACATTTTGCTATATTTCTATGGAAATGAATAAAAGAATCATGAAAGTGAAAATGTGCTGCCTTCTTTTGCTGGATTGGTTCTTGGCAAGAAGCAGTTAACGTCCATCCTTCTCCGCTGTCTTCCTCACTGGAAGATAAATGAGACTAAGATTTATAGAGATCATCGAGCGAAGGGAGTTGAAAATTTTCATTTTGATCTTCCTCCATAGCTATTTTTCCTCTCATCGGGCTTGAAGCAGATGTTGAGGCTTCTTGCGTAGACTTAGTTGTGCTATATTTCCTTCCTATTTGCACATAGTTTATGAAAAATTATTGTTTAATTTTGTGAATGTTGGCACTTTTAGAACGCTGTTGATTGCGTGAGGAGTGTTAGTGATTTTGTACTGTCATGGATTAATAAATGAGTCATGATTGAACATTGGAAGAAATTAATATCTCGCATATGCAAACTGAGAATGAGAGTGAAATTAATGATGTTCTCCTGAGCAATTAGGATTTCTTGATTTTACTTTTAAGTAAACTTAGACTGAGCAAAGGGGACAAGGAAAGCCAAACCAATTATTGTACAGGTTGCCAACAGATCAATGATGAGGAAGCTGTCAAGTTCTTGAATAGCAAAGAGAACTTAGTAGTTTGTGAGATGCAAGGAAAATGGAAGTACGTAAATTATGTGGAAATTTTCACAAATGTTTTGACATTTTTGGTTTCGAATTTCATTCCTGTTGTGAGGCCAGAGGTGAGGGGTTTGTGTGGGTGGGGTGGGGTGGGGGACGTGGGTGTCTTCTGAAGTGCTGGTAGAATAAAGTATTTGCTTTCTCTTAGTTGCAATTTTATTCTTTGTAAGACAATTTTTTAGTTCATTTAATTCCTGGATGTATTAGCAAAATCAGTTTTCCTATGTATTCTAGTATTCGCTTCATTTACACATACTAAATGTCATGTCGTTATCTGCTATTTTCTTGGTGGTTTAAAATCAGTAAACATGATACAGCAATAGTGGCTGCTCCAGATGGAACGGTATATTTAGTGGAGATTGGTTCAGGAAAAATCCTCTGGTCATTCTCGTCTGGCCCATCAATTTATTCCTCATATCAACAGATCCCTAATCATGAAGGTGAAAAGCTCAATGCCTCTGCTGATGGCGATAATTTTTACATAGATTGTGGAGAAGACTGGGAACTCTACCTGCACGGAACTGGCCTAAAAAAAGTGGTATGTTCACTGATCAGAGTTTGTAGAGATACATGCAGATATGCTTTGGGACTGACAAGACTTTAATGCCCTGTATAGTTACCCTATCAACTTGACAAGTCCTACTTATCTTTGTTTACAGCTTTTCTTTGTAAATATGTTCTGTTTTCTAATAATATGTGAATATGTTACTGTAGATCGGATACTTTCTGTAATGAGCATACAATAAGACGTAAAGAATGATCAGAACCAGTTTTAGTGTACTTTTCATGTCTTTCTTTTGAGCCTATTGCTGCACACATGCTCTGAATAGGAATGTTCCCACTTATGGTATATTCTGTCATACTAATATCCGGAAACTAGCCTTTTTCATTGCAGAAGCTCCCGGTAAGTGCTGAAGAATTTGTAAAGCGTACTCCATTTGTATCAGCTGGTGGCGGGGTTATGTTAGGATCAAAGAAAACTGCTGTATTCCTTGTTGATGCTAAAACTGGAAAGGTTGTTCGTACTTTTAGATCTGATAACCTTCCCTCAGTTGGGGAGCGTGGTGCTGATGAGACTTCTAGTTTAACTAGGGCTGACATTGAAGAGTGGCTACCTGCTAGTTCTGTGGATACAGAGGCTGTTGTTGAGAAGCCACTCTATGTTACAAGAACTGACTATGCTCTGAAGTATACCTCTGTGAAGACCGGAAAAGTTTTATGGTATCTAATGTTTGCCGATATTGAAGCCTCCTTTCAATGTGAAGGAATTGAAAATTTTCTGGGCGGATTTCCACACAATTACAAGTTTAGACCAGGGCAAGGGCTTGATATGAAGTTGCCAATGCATTGTGAGACAAGGCCTGTGGTCTACCGCATCCGTGATCGTAGCTCTCTAGAACCTCTTTTTATAGCTAATAGGCTAAGAGATGCTCTTCCTGGAGGTGGAGTTCTTTCTTTGCCCGCTTCTGATCAGCATGCTATAGAGCCCATGGACAACTTATTATCTCCTCGTCACAGCAATGAGAAAGAAATTATGCTTGCTCTTCCCACATCTGACCATGAAGAATTTATAATTAGGAGTCTTCCTGGTAGTGACACTCCTCAAGTCAGCAGCCATGTGGAATCTGATAGTCTAGCACAAACTCATTTCTGGCCTTCAATGCTATATTCTGCCTTGGTGCCAATAGCCATGGCTTTCTTTTTCTGTGTTAGAGGTGCAGTTGTCAGGAGACAGGGTAAGTTACACAAGCAGTCTGAAGACCTCAAATTGCAAAATGTAACACCCAAAAAGAGGAAAGGTCGGAAATCAGCAGTAAATAGACATAGTATAGTTGTTGGGAAAAGGCATGAAGATAATTCTCAAACTGGTGCAGTCAGGGTCTCAGAGGGAATTAAAGATGCTGAGACAACTCACTGTTTTTTGCCACTGAACCCTTCTGGTAATAATGGCACTTCTACATATGGACGTAAGATTGGTAAATTGATTGTCACTAACAAAGAAATCGCAAAGGGAAGCAACGGAACCATTGTACTTGAAGGAAATTATGATGGCCGTTCAGTTGCCATCAAACGTCTTGTACGGACCCATCATAATGTGGCTATGAAAGAGATCCAGAATCTTATTGCATCTGATCAGCATCCAAACATTGTTCGATGGTATGGAGTGGAATATGATCAGGATTTTGTCTATCTGTGTCTGGAGCGCTGTACATGTAGTTTACATGAGTTGATCTTATTCTGCACTTCTCCGAATCAAGTAACTACCTTGCACCAAGGTCATGAATCGCCGTGTCTCAGTCACTGTAATATGCAATTGCTGAGGACTCTTGGAAGTAACAAGGAGCTCAAACTGTGCAAGGTTAATGGCTATCCATCTGCGTGGTTGTTAAAATTAATGAGGTATACTCAAGTTCAACATCCCTTGGGTATACTCAAGTTCAACATCCCTTAATTAGCAAACATTTAGTGAAATTTTTCTTCCAGGCTGTTTAGTGTAAGACAGAAAGCCATTTCTGATGCTGCACATTGCATCTTATTATTGTCTTAATTAAACGTCAAATGTGCTTTTAAATGAGTAAAAAGATTATGGCAAACTCGTAAACATATGCACCATGAGTTAGACTTTTCTGGGATTTGAACAGATTGGAAGCAAACAATGAACTTTATATTGTACTATGTCATTAATGAGACATGAAAGAAGATGCAGACATGTTGCATTTAGACCCCAAAAGAACCAACTAGTAAACTTATGTCCTTGAGATAGTTTTTCCCCCTTGCCCCTGGTGCAGCAAATAAGACACTGAACATTACAGTTTAACTTGTAAGATTATACCATGTTTAATCACAGATGTGTTGTTATAACTAGGATGCTGATTGGATAAGGATCAATAAAATGTGCATTATAATTGGTCCATTTTTCTAACTACTATGTTTAACTCTTATATGGGGTGGCAAATAGCATTTGCCATTAGATTAGTTATGTATATGTCAGCTTTGACATTCTTCTTCATGTTAGCCCATGATTGATCAGATTGGTTTCACTTTAAACAAGGCCTTTGGTTTGGCCTACTGGGGCTTCTGATTAGTAAATGAATGGTCTTAACTTGCTAGTTCTCATAAACCTGTGTCAGCCATGGTGGAGCGTTTATGGAAACAAATATTTCCATTTGTAAAAGTGCATTTATATGTGGCCTGCCAGTTTGTATTCCTAACCTTTCTTTATTAAGCCCTGTGATAGTTGGTAGCTCATAAGAATTCTAATATATTATAATGTGTTAACTGCAGGGACATCGTTTGTGGACTTGCCCATTTGCATGAACTCGGAATTATACATCGGGACTTAAAGCCTCAAAATGTTCTTGTAATTAAAGATAGATCAATATCTGCAAAAATTTCAGATATGGGTATCAGCAAGCTCTTAGATGGAGACATGTCATCTTTAACCAAGCATGCAACTGGTGAGTACTATCAGTAATTTTGACTTTCCTCTTCAAGTAATTGAACCAGTTCCAAATCATGAAAACATGGATGACTGATTTCCTTTCCTCAATTCCTTGTATGTGAAAGTAGGGTACGGTAGTTCAGGGTGGCAAGCCCCAGAACAATTGCGTCATGAACGGCAGACTCGTGCTGTAGACTTATTCAGTTTAGGCTGCATTCTTTTTTTCTGCATGACTGGGGGCAAACACCCATTTGGGGAAAGTCTTGAACGTGATATAAACATAGTCAATGATCGGAAAGACCTGTTCTTAATAGATAATACCCCGGAAGCTACGGATCTCATCTCTCGACTTCTAGACCCTAACCCAGACTTGAGGTAATGCCTTAAAAAGACACCTACATCACAAGCAAATCGACATGATATTATTTCAGTCACATTTGTTCTGAGACAGTTTCATTTGTAAGCCTTTCCATCTTTATAAATCCACACATTTCATCTGTATTGTCACAGGCCGAAGGCTATAGAAGTAATGCATCATCCTTTGTTTTGGAATTCTGAAATGCGGCTGTCGTTCCTAAGAGATGCTAGCGACAGAGTTGAACTGGAGGACAGGGAGGATGGATCTCAGCTACTAGAGGCACTTGAAAGTATAGGAAGAGTTGCTTTGGGTGGTAAATGGGATGAAAAGATGGAAAATGCCTTCATCAACGACATTGGCCGCTACAGGCGCTACAAGTTCGATAGTGTACGGGACTTGTTGCGGGTCATACGAAACAAGTTAAATCACTACAGGGAACTTTCAAAAGAAATTCAAGCAATATTGGGGCCGGTTCCTGAAGGATTCGACTCTTATTTCTCGACCCGATTCCCTAAACTCCTAATCGAGGTGTACCAAATATTTTTTAGGCATTGTGCAGAGGAAGAAATATTTCACAAGTACTTCAGAAGTACTAGATTTTCACCATGACTTTGCATTGTAAAATTGTTGTAGGAAACTGTACATGTATAAACTATTGTATGTCATTGTATATATGTTATATTTATGGATTTTTCATTCTGTACTATCATTGTTTCTATGTGGTCGTATTCGTAGGGCGTAAATATTAGTGAGAAGTTGATGTTGTTGGTTGGATGGTTTCTTCACATTCTATATTTTGTGCTCACCTTAATTATGATTTATTTTTTATTGGTAGAAGCTAACTGTGCTTAGATTTTCTTTTTTCTGCAAATGTGGTAGTAAATTAACTTATGATATTTAAAGTTATAATAAAAATCATTCGATGTAAAATGATTTAAAAGTAGTAAATATATGTAAGCACAATTATATATATATATATATATATATATATAACGGGCTTATATTTAAAAACGGACATTCTTTTTGTAATGGTTTATTTCTTTTGAGTTTTAGTACTCTTTATTAAGCATACAGATTAAAATTTAAAATGCTTGTTTTAAGATAATTATATTTATAAGAGAACTTGTATTTTTTAAGAATTTAAATAATTCTTAAATAAATATTTAAAAAATGGATCTACTCAATTTATATAAATATGCAAGAAATGATTTTTTTTTAGTCTTTTAACTTGGTTTATTTTTACTTTTAGTACCATATACTATATATAACTTCCAATATGACTATTAATATATGTATAACATTTATATACCCGTTAGATTATGTTTGAATTCTTTAAAATATTTCATTAAATCATGTAAAGATCAAGTTAATTATTAGATATTGGCCAACACCACCACTATAAAATGGTATGAGATATATATATATATATATATATATATATTGAACTTTCAATTTTTTAAGCCTCAATAAGGACTTAAAATTATTTTACTACTAAAATTATTTATCATAAATTAAATAAACTAATTTATTTTACCAAAATTCAAAATATTATTGTGTATCATACATTGACTACTTAATTGACACGTACAAAATGATTCAACTTAAAAATATAATTACTTTTATTAAATTTAGAATATATATGAGGAAATAATTTTTTGTGTCTTTTATTCACACTAATTGTATTCTAAAAAATAATAATAATATTGAAGTAGTTTGCTCCAAGTTAGGTCTCAATCAAGAGATTTCTCTTTTAATTACATATTTTAGTGAAGAATATTGTTTTCCACTCTCATTTCTTCATTTTCAATATTTTTGAAGAAAAATGTGTGAAAATTGATATGCAGAGAATTTTTAGCATTTTTTTTATTTAAAAAACAACCATTTACATTTGTAATTGTTCGTCTATTTCAAAAAAATTCCTAAATTTTAGGTGTCATATATCGAACATATGGTGAAATTTGGACTAAATGTGTCAAATTTTGATAGATGCTATATGTGAATTGCTAATTCATATTGAAAGGACCAAAGTGAAAATGCACCAAGTTATAGAACTAAAAATACAATTTTGTCTTCATATTCATATAACAAAATAAAGTTCACCAACATGTAAGAATTCATGAATTATCCAAATCAATTAATTTTTTTTCCAATAATTTATTTTTAGTGACTTACATTTTGTCCAAGTATCTAACAATATATGGAATTCATTGAGGAAGTGCTTCAATTGTTGTTTTACCTTCATTTTTTCAAAAAAACTTATTCGATATTAATTTTTATTAAATTTATAAAAATAACTTACCATCTAAAGAATGGAGAAAAAATGAAAAAAATAATGATGCTCTTTTGTTCATGACTTCATTCTATTATCACCATCTTATCGTTAAAAAAAAGAAAAAAAGAAAGAAAGATAAGATCAACAAATAAATTTATAAGTAAAAGACAGTAGAAATTCAAAAAGTAAAATGCAAAAAATTATATGAAACCAAATAAAATATAAAAACATCCCCAATCATACCAAAAAAATAAAAAGTAAATCAACCAGGAACATAATTAATTATAATGTATAGAGTAAATTCCTAATTTTAGGTGTCATATATCGAACATATGGTGAAATTTGGACTAAATGTGTCAAATTTTGATAGATGCTATATGTGAATTGCTAATTCATATTGAAAGGACCAAAGTGAAAATGCACCAAGTTATAGAACTAAAAATACAATTTTGTCTTCATATTCATATAACAAAATAAAGTTCACCAACATGTAAGAATTCATGAATTATCCAAATCAATTAATTTTTTTTCAATAATTTATTTTTAGTGACTTACATTTTGTCCAAGTATCTAACAATATATGGAATTCATTGAGGAAGTGCTTCAATTGTTGTTTTACCTTCATTTTTTCAAAAAAACTTATTCGATATTAATTTTTAT
Source organism: Paulownia fortunei (assembly GCA_019321725.1). Classification (NCBI taxonomy): domain Eukaryota; kingdom Viridiplantae; phylum Streptophyta; class Magnoliopsida; order Lamiales; family Paulowniaceae; genus Paulownia; species Paulownia fortunei. Next base: position 18,634,927 of record CM033119.1, on the reverse strand, counting down.
TAAATTTATAAAAATAACTTACCATCTAAAGAATGGAGAAAAAATGAAAAAAATAATGATGCTCTTTTGTTCATGACTTCATTCTATTATCACCATCTTATCGTTAAAAAAAAGAAAAAAAGAAAGAAAGACAAGATCAACAAATAAATTTATAAGTAAAAGACAGTAGAAATTCAAAAAGTAAAATGCAAAAAATTATATGAAACCAAATAAAATATAAAAACATCCCCAATCATACAAAAAAATAAAAAGTAAATCAACCAGGAACATAATTAATTATAATGTATAGAGTAAATTCCTAAATTTTAGGTGTCATATATCGAACATATGGTGAAATTTGGACTAAATGTGTCAAATTTTGATAGATGCTATATGTGAATTGCTAATTCATATTGAAAGGACCAAAGTGAAAATGCACCAAGTTATAGAACTAAAAATACAATTTTGTCTTCATATTCATATAACAAAATAAAGTTCACCAACATGTAAGAATTCATGAATTATCCAAATCAATTAATTTTTTTTCCAATAATTTATTTTTAGTGACTTACATTTTGTCCAAGTATCTAACAATATATGGAATTCATTGAGGAAGTGCTTCAATTGTTGTTTTACCTTCATTTTTTCAAAAAAACTTATTCGATATTAATTTTTATTAAATTTATAAAAATAACTTACCATCTAAAGAATGGAGAAAAAATGAAAAAAATAATGATGCTCTTTTGTTCATGACTTCATTCTATTATCACCATCTTATCGTTAAAAAAAAGAAAAAAAGAAAGAAAGACAAGATCAACAAATAAATTTATAAGTAAAAGACAGTAGAAATTCAAAAAGTAAAATGCAAAAAATTATATGAAACCAAATAAAATATAAAAACATCCCCAATCATACCAAAAAAATAAAAAGTAAATCAACCAGGAACATAATTAATTATAATGTATAGAATAAGAATTTACTTAGTTAAAGTATTACTTTAAAATATTTAATAATTTTATTTTTTTCAAAATACTTTATTAAATTATTTAAGTTTGCCTTCGAATATTTTAAATGTTCTGTCATGCAATGATTTTATCAAGTTCTTATTTTTTATTACATCTATTTTTGAAATAAATCATTAATGGTAGAAAAACATTTATTTGGAATATTAGTAGAACTTTGTTAAAAAAATTAAAATTATAATTAAAAATCAAAATACGGTAGCAATAAGAATAAAGTTTAAACAATACTTTTCATTATATTTCATTAATAAATTATTCTATTGTGATCATAGTTATTTTACATGCAATGTGATCGTAGTTATTTTATATGCAACGCACGTAATTTTTACTAATTAGAAAAAACCAGAGCCCACGACAACAATCTGAAAAGAAAGCAACTCATATGGAACTAAATGCCTCTGTGTATTATGTACAATTTCACTGATTAAGATTGTAATAAATCATCTCTGTTCATCTACAATACTTCTCATGGTGACAACTACATGAGTTAAATAATAGCAAAAGCTTAATGTAATGAGTTGATGACTGCAAATTAACTAATTAACTGAGTTCAACTCCTCAGGTTAAAGCTGTTCTCAGAAGAAACCTGGGAATGTTTTCTCTTGGAATCCCTTTCCAGGTCGATTTCTCTGTCATTATCGGTTAACGATTTCTCAAGCTTCCTTCTTTTTCTGTCTCTCCTTGACTGATCCTCCTTCTCATCAATTAAGGATAACAATGTCTGAAACCGTTTAGAACGTGAGCTACCTGGTCCGTTTGAAATATACTCATCTGGGGCAGCTCTTCGAAATTTGTGAACAATCTGCAAGAAGTATATTAGGAGAGCAATGAAGCAAGCTATCCCACATAGTAGATAAAGGCCCCAGAAGCTCTTGAGGTGAAGGCGATCTGACTCAAGCTCGGTAGTATCTGAACTGCAAGTGCTTGTTGTCAACCACTTGTCGTGGATTCGCTGGAGATCTCCACTCTCAGATAGTGCTAAAATCGCAGTTGACAAGTCGATGGCCAGAGGAGAGTCTCGTGGAAATGCCTTGATAAAGATGCAAGAAATTAGCAATAAGAAAACTTTAAGAGCCTGGTGCTGCATTTATAAAATTGCTCAGAATGCCATTTGATAAGTCTGAACTGCTGCAATTTTAACTAAACTATTTCTTTTCATGCTTATATTTTCTGAAAAGCCCTTATTCTGCTTAAGCATAAACACAAAGTCATACAAGTTATTGAATATAGTATGTGAGGTGAAGTCAAGCAAGTAGAGTGCATATGACCATTAGAAGCTGGTGTCAAGCACTGTCTTCTATCATGTGGAAACTAGAAACAACTATCAAAGAAGTGACGGAAAAAGAATAATAGATGTTACTCACAAAACCCCAGCCACTTTTGGTGAACTCTTGACCAATAATCCTGAATTTGCACTGGCTTGCCAAGAAAAGTTCTATATACGGGCGTTCGTCAACCACAGCAGAAACACCTCCTTTTTTGGGACCCATTTGAAGTGCTGTGGCGTACTCTTCAGGCGATCCAAGAGCTTTGAGTCTAGTCTTTGGTATACCGATTCCCTCAGTCAGATAATGTTCTGCAAAAGAGCCCACTTGATATCCAATTGGGTCATCGCCATCTTTCAAGGTCTCAATTCCTTTGATAGGAGAATAAAGCTGTTGTACTGTGAGAATAGAGGTCAAACTCGCAGTATAACTTGAGTTAATTATCAGAACCACAAAGAGCCATATGATCAGCACCAGACGTCCAAGAGTACTCACAGTAGTCTCTCCTGCAATTAAAGAAAGAATCTAGGATTTAAATCTGCTAATCATAAACCCACCATCATTCAAATTAAAAATTTACTATGATAATAGGTCCACTCACTGTGAGCAAAGAATAGAGTTGAGAGACTGAACCTGCAGGGCAAACAAACAAAATAATGTCAATGGATGTTCATGTTGTTAACCATTCTTGTGGTTTAGAAAACTAAATCGAAAAAGACTTTCGAAACAAATAAACAGTGGATACATGAGAAGTGACTCTCCACATTCGTATCACAGACCTCTTCTCTTTAAGGACGGTAACTTTAATATTTAAAATAAACCATGCTCAGTCAACTCCAAAAGCTAAAGCCTTTACTCATGTATATATTTCCAGCATATCCAACTTCATTTTTGTTCAATAACCAAAAATCCAACAAAGTCGGCTAATTGTAACCTCCTTTTTGGCTCTCTCTTTCTTTTATTGTTTTCTTGATGACTGGTGTCTTTCTTTGTGTCTGTTCAGGGGCAGGGGAAGTACATAATAATCCAAAAACATCACAAATATCCAATTATTGAAAAAAATTCGGATGACATGAAGATTTTATGATATTTATTTCTTTTTTGAAACATCAGAACACGCTTTTTCTTTTCCATTTCTTTTCTTTTTGGGGGAGGGGGGTGTGGAGCAGAGAAATATCACAAGATTTTCAACAAAAAAGACCTCCACTTTTATATTCTTTCAACTGTATTTTCATATGGATATTCTCAATTACCTCCACTTTTTTGTACTTAAAGAAAACTCATTATATACATTTGTTTACCAATAATTTAGACCGACAATATGAAGAAATGATATTATCTAATAATTCACTATTCTTGAACACTAGCATAGCTCCTTCAGAAAAAATCCTACTATTCATTCAATTTGATGAAATTTGAGAGTGAACTAGGAACTAATACTAATGATTGGATTTTTTGTAATACTATTTAGGAATGACAATCTAAGCTCCTCATAAATCGTAGCTTAGAGTATCAGAGATCAAGATTGAGTAGTGTACATTGTGATGGAGGAAATCAAACTAAGGAGTCCACAACGAATGGGATAGTTTGAGAGGACCATATTCCATGAAAATAGTAAAAGCGATTTCAGAAATTCAGTATAATAGAGTGGTATAGTGACAACAATCTATCTTTTATTTAAGAATGACATGAAATCTTTCAGGGATCCATCTGATCAGAAATTCAATATGCTATAATGGTTCAGAAGCAATTGCTAACAGACAGTAAAACAAAAAACAAAATACTACACTTTTCCTTAAATCTTAAAATGACATTGGATTATTTTAGGGATATTTTCCCATCTAAAATATTAGCGGTCATCATATAAAGGTCAAATGTCTTTTCATCACAATCTTGACAAAAAGAATTTTTTATCATTTATTTTCAGCTTTGAGTTTCTAAGATTTCTTACTAAACAGGAACACCCTAAATTTCCTGCCTCTGCAGTTCCCTTCTTCCCCCCACAATAAAAAAGGACCTATTGCAATCAGCATGATCAGCATTTTCAATTCAATGATGTTAATATTGATCAAAAGAATTTTATATAACTATATTTAACAAGATAACTTCATGTCTAGATTGGGGCATAAATTAGAGCATAAAAACAAGATCTTCAGGAATGACTGAAAGAAGTAATTATGAAGCAAAACCACCAGTTATCATCACAAATTTCCTATGTTTGAAGCTCACCATAGAATTGTTATCAGCTGCTGTTTTGGTGGTCCACGGAACTCGTCATTAGTACGATGCTCTAAAATCCACACCACTATACCAATAAAAACAAAAAAAGCAGCAGTAACTCCCCACATTTGATGAGAAAACGGCCTTAGGAAAGCCCAAGCACCTGTGTTCAACTTCCTAACTGGGGCGACCACCACAAGTCCAGATGCAGCATATGGCTGTGTAAAATCCACAATTTTTGTTCGATTTGTCACAATCGCAATGTCACCAACGACACCATCAAAGAACTATCACAAGCAAGCATGATGATTAGCTGCCAGTTATATAAAAAAGAAAAATAAAAAGTCTCCAACTTTAGCCATAAATATTATAGTAAAATTAATTTATTAGTCCATCACTATTGACTAATTCCATACTTACTCCTGTGGTGATCAATTTCACTAGCTCATTATAATTTGGATTTTCACGGCCATTTCCATAGGGGATGAACTGATAGGGAACAGCATACGGCAGCAAGTTTACAGCAGCCGTGAATACATCTATGCAGAATCCTTTGGAAGTATTAGTGCCTGGCACTTGTGACACAAATTCTCGGTAACTAACCCTACGGGGCACACCAATCCTCAGTTGCTTTCCATTATTTGGAAAAACCCAACCACGGGGTGTTCTTATGGATTCTCCAGGCCAAACAACACTATTTAGTTGTTGGTTTGCACTAGAACGATTAGGTGGACGTGAATATAGAGTCTCAGGAGCCACAATCGATAGTCCAGAATAGTTAGACCAGTAACCAACTCGATGGAGACCTGTCCCAATTATGTTTATTATTTCATATGCAGGAAAAGAGAGAGATTTGTCAGGAGTAAACTTGATGGGCCCTGTCAGACCAACAAAATCACTCTGCAAAATATTCTTTAGAAGGAGAGGACCTCCATCAAAAATGACCATGGCTTGAAGGTTAAGGTCACTCCCTTCTAAAGAACGCAACCTGGTATCATTAGAAAATGAAATAACCCCACCCTGATTAATGAATGAATCAATAGCATGAGCAAGTAACCAGACAGTATCATAAGCATAGAGGGCATAGGTGCTTAGCCCCAAAGAACCACCAGTCAATTTGTTCCATCTCGCTGAAAATGCCCGCTTCCTTTCTGAATCAGGAGTGTGTTGACGCAGAACAAGGACTCCTTGCATAGTATCTGTCATAGTTCCTGAACGAAGAGGCGAAGCAGAATCCAAAGCAGAGGAAAGCCAATCTGTGGCAATCCAGACATAGCCATCATCCATCATTCCAAGATAGTGTGCTACAGAAAACACCATAAATCCTGCTGCTGGATAAGTATGCAGAACAATAACTCGAGACTCCATCAGTGCAACCTTGACAAGAATATCCATGATGTCACTCCGACTGACATCTCCTGGGGGAATCCCTGCTTTATAGGAAACTCGACAGCGCCTGGCTGCAAGTGCATCATCTAATGCATATAACCCATTTCTCCCATAATCATCATCAAGAAAAATCACAATTACTTCTTTCCAACCATAATGGTCAACAATTTCAGCCACTGCAGTCATCTGGTGCAGATCACTCTGTGTTGTCCTAATAAAATAAGGAAACTGAAGAGACGTGAGAGTAGGGTCTGTTGCCGCAAATGACAAAAAAGGAGTTTGGAGCTCGTTCGCAACATGCAGTACAGTATGGGCAACCACAGAAGATTGTGGGCCTATGACTGCAACAACGTCAGTCTCCATATATCGCAAAGCTGCAAACAATCGAAATCTGTCAGTCTATGACTTCCTAAATGTTAAAAGAGACAAAACTGAGCTGTGCCAGTTCCAGTCATTCAAATATGTCAAGAACTCATATGTGACAAAATTGAGCACAAGTAACTAAATTCTCCATGATGTTTACTACATTTTAGATCAAAAAACTATATATTTATTAATGAATCTTCTTTTCCATGGAAATTCCAAGATCCTCATATTGATTCTGGCGGGTTCAATATAGAATTCAAACTAAGATCAGCTTCATCTTCTACAATTGTCGCCAGCATAAAAAATGAAAAATAAACTGAAAATCCCAGTCTTTTCTCGCCCTTTCGCACGATAAGCTAATAAGTGTTATAAATTTACCTTCAACCAAGCCAAGAAATCCACTGCATTTGGAATTTCTGATATCCACATTAAGTTTGGTTCCTCTGAGAACACTTGAGTTGGAGTTCACATCTTTAACGGCCTCTTCAATTGCAATCTTGGCAACTCTCCCAATAGTAGAATCAAGAGTGAAAATGCCTCCAACATTCACCACTGCGGGTCTTGAAGAAGCATTTGCACTTAACCCGTTTGAAAGCACTCCAAAAGAGAGCGACCACGATAGAAGAATCCAAAACATGCCCATCCTAGATATACATAGACTATGAAATCTGCAAGCCAAAATAAGCATCGAATTAAGAACTTCCCGTTAAGAATGTCTTCCACAATTGATTATCAAACCTCTATACAAGAAGCACTGAAAACCATTACTTGCCTACTAGAAACTGCTAGGCATCATCAAGCATTATGCGCATAAAAGTTCTGAAAAAAGGACACATAAACCCAGTACTTTAGCACTGGAAATGCTCCAAAACAACGCATTTCTTAATGTTCCCAGTCATTTACACAACAAAAGGAGCACCCCCAGTCAGCATAAAAAGAATCAAGATAAAGGGCCAATAAAGAAAAGAAAAGGGGAAACATTCACAAATAGCAGAAAAAGAATCAGATTCTGTGCTGAGAACCAAACCTTAAAACCCCAAGATTGGAACTTTGGTACAATAATATTCTTCACAGAGAGCAATCAATAAGCATATATATTCCATCAACACAAGCACATGAAACTGTTTGGTGTTATGAAGAAGCCAAAAATATATCAGAGGAGGAAAACCAAAGAGAGAGACCAACCAAGATAAAACCCATCAACCAAGAATACATACAATACAGCACAATCTTGTGTGACAGGTGGGAAACGATTTCCCCTTTGAAAAACTCACCCAAGGAAACAAACCGACACAAGAATTCAAGCTACCAGCAATGGCCCATTATCCTCAGTTATTATTTTTCTTTTTCTGTCTTTTTTTATTGAAATAAATAAATTAGATAGTAACATATGTCGCAGTTAACTCGTTGTCATAGGCTTCAAGTTCGTGTCCACATGCATCAATAGATTAAATAAGAACATGAGCAACGGGGAGTGGGATATGAACAGATTATTAAATTATAGTCAAAGTGGGGTTACAGATAAGACATTTGACACACCATTGGTTTACACTAAGATTTGAGTGATAAATATTACAGCAATAATTAGCAAGTGATTTGAAGATAATAGACAAAATCCCGTGCTAATTGCGTGTGACTATTGAGGGTACAATGAATTTTGGGGACGATGGAAGGAAGATTGATCATTTGAAATGGTGAAGGAAAGAATAAAGTGAATTTTTAAAATTGGAACTTTGGAACATTTGATAGAAGTGGTGGAGTTATGGTTACCACATAGGGAATGATTGACATATTTTAAATTTTTTGAGCATTTTCTTTTATACATTGCGAGTATTTATATATATAGAATAATTATTAAAGCATTTATTTTAAATAAAATATCATATGTGTATAGATTTTTGGAACTGTAGATTTTTTTTTAATTTAATATTTTATTTATATATAATAAGAGTTTAAAATATTTTTTAAATAAATATTTGGTATACATCCTATAAACTTAACCTATATACATATGATGTGGAAAAAATTAGTTTAAAATAAAAAATTTAAAATGTACTTTATTTACATATATATATATATATATATTGGGGTTGGGGTGGGGGTGGGCGTGTGGGGTGGGGGGTGGGTTCCATTGTTTTTGGCTTTAGATGAGGGTAACCAATCAATATTTTCAACGAATTTTGGGGTAAAGTCATGTCAAGTAAAAGTAACAATAGACAATAAACGAATGCAGGTATTTATGTACAGCCTACGTGATATTTTCATTTTTCATGTTTTTAATAATTTTTTTGGCAAAAACGTGTTTGTTTTCCTTTATTTTGTTGTGCGCTTAAAAAATTATACACGTATGTTGAAAATATTTGATGTTATTTTAAGGGATGTTAGAAAATGAAACCAAACATCAGAAAAATCTTTTATGAGTTTTTACTCCTTTTAAAAGTATCTTTCTCTCCCCCAATTTTTTTTTTTTTTTTTGGGAAAAACCATGTTATATATATACATATTTCAATCATTATATCAATAAAAATATTTATATTTATATTTTTCAATAATTATCCTAATGTAAATATGTATATTATAAAATATTGTATTAATAGAATAATAAAATATAATAAATAAATTTTCTATGAGATCATTAATCAAATAAAAATTTATATATTTATAATAAAAAATATTATCTTTAAAAATAAATACATCATATCAATCATTTCTAAAAAGAAACCAAACATTGAATTTCCCCAACAGACACAAGCCAACGTAACTGACTTTATCTTTGAAGGACCACAAATTTCCAACCATGAAGAAAAATGGGAAAAACATGTAAGAACTGTAACACAAACAAATCAGGGGAAAATATATATATATTGTACTTTGCCCCTTGAACTTAAGGGTGTTTGCATATTGCTCCCTAGTCTTTTAATGTTGCATTTAACCACTTGAACTTTATTTTTTTGTATTATGTCTATCACGTGACATGCAGTGACAATTTAAAAAGGATAAAATAGTCCATTTTATTTACAAAATTGCCCTTCACCCCCTGACTATGGTCAGTTTTTACTTTGCCCCTGAACTTTGATAGGATTTTCACTTTACCCCTTGAACAATTTGTCTATCACGTGACATGCAGTGACAATTTAAAAAGGATAAAATAGTCCATTTTATTTACAAAATTGCCCTTCACCCCCTGACTATGGTCAGTTTTTACTTTGCCCCTGAACTTTGATAGGATTTTCACTTTACCCCTTGAACAATTTTTTTTCACTAAACAGCCTCAACCTTATGATTTATGCACTACTTTAACTACTTTACAATATTATAATTTGTTGGAATTATAGAGGTAAAGCTTCTGTGAACTGTAAAAGTATTCAAAGCTTTAAAAAAAAGTATTTTTAGTGTGAAATAAAAAAAAAAAAAGTTATCTTTTAATGTGGGAATATATCTCATATGAAAAAAAATGAAGTTAACTTTACTAGTTTATAAATAATTGCACTTGATAAAGATATGAACGTTATAAAACTCCGCTTAGTGGATCTTTACCTAACCTTAAGGAACAAAAGGTTGTATTGGGCACATATACATTATCGAGAAAAATTGAAAAGCATTAAATATTTCAGAAAGAAAACTAAAGTGGTGGTGGAGTGGCTTGGTGGCATGATAGGCAGCGGTGTGACAATGACGTGGTGAATATGTCAAAATGGTGCACATGAGGCATTACATCATGTTGTAGGGTGTTGAGTGGATATGAATGGTCCTACGGATGCGGACGAGGCACGAGTGAAAGGCTGCATTTAGTTGGTAATGTTTTAAGGGCATAATGATTGGACACATTTGTCCTAATTTGAGAGGTGTATGGTGACAGTTTTGGACCTTTTCATAGTAATACAATCTGAACTAGTAAATTAATGTCAGTTTTTAAAAAATATGAATTAGTAGTCGTGATTAATTTGAACCAAGAAACATAGCTACTTACAATTGAAACATTAAAAATCTATAAATATCCTCTTATTTCTTTTCATTTACTCGAAATGATTTCAATACAAATTGATTTCTCTTTCTTACCTCCTCCATATGCTTGGTAAAATAATATTCCATTATTTGCAAGTTCTTTTCTTCATCTTTTGAATAAGAATACAATTAAGTTTTGATTCATTTAATATAGTATTATACTAATTTTTGAAAGACAAACGTTCATATTTCTATTCGCATCAGTACAAATAGCGAAATTTATCTTAAATATATTTGTTTTATCATTCCTCACTTTATTATGATTATTCTATTATTTTCAAATCTACTTTCGAATCGATTATAACTTAATTTATTTATTTTTTTATTCAAGAGACGCTGAATAAACATCAAAATAGTACGCAACTAATTTACACATCATAAATAAGTAGTAGTTGGACAAAACAAAAATTTGAAGAATAAAACATTGTAATTCTTGAAGTCTACATTTAATTCCAATGTGCAATGATTAAAGCAATTTTTCCAAAAGTGTACACAAATAGAAGTGCACCATGGCTCTAGTTGGACCTTATTTGTAACAAAAGTAGTATTTTAATAATTAATAACTTTATCAATATCAAGTATCATCATCAATACATAAAAAAGTTTTCCAACCACCTTCTCCCACATGTTGCTCCAATAAAACTAATTGTTGATGAATAAGTATTAATTATTAATAAAACTACTTAAACCTTTGAGTATAGTATAATATTTATATATTGGGATGAAATTTTAATCTATATCTCTTGATCTCATCAAATTATAATATAAATAAATATAGAAAGTATAGTCATGAAATGGCTAATTTAAAGTCTTCAAATAATTACCACAAGAAACAAACTAAAACTCCCTCGGGTATGTACTAATTGGATTTTTAATTAATTGATTAGGAGAAAATTAATCATTTCAGTCTAAATAAAACCTTTTCCATTTTTACTTTTTTTTTTTACTTGGCAATTGACAATAATGCTCATATTTCACAAAAAGCATTATTATAAATTTATTGCAACAAAACTGCCACAAATAATTTGAAGGATACTAGTTTTCAATTTTTCACTTTAATTAATTATGTGGTCAGAGGTCGTATCTTAACATATTTGACGTCATAAAAAAATTTAACAAGTGTAAATTGAATTTAACTTTAATTTTAATTATAAAGTGAACACTGAAAAAATGAATATAAAAAAATCACATTGAACCATATAAAATGATTGGTTGTATGGTTCAAAAGCTCCAAATCATGTAGAATTAAAATTCTAGAATTAACATGTAATGGATAAATTGAAAAGATAACAAATATTTTAAAAAAATATTTATTTCATTGTCTATTTTCTGTAATGAAATTTCAAAATTCTTGATTTAAATTTAAGGAGCGTAAAACACTATTGTATAATATAATTTTTTGCGTAATAAATTTCTGAAAATTATTGAATAGTCTTAGTATTCACAAGTTTTAATATCAAATTAAAGTCAAAACAACCCTAAATACATCTCCATTGTTATAATGGTTAGGTGATATATGGGACAACAATTGGCTATTTTTGAAAGTTTGGGACCATATTTGCAAAATACCTATATTTTGATACTATAAATAGTGTTTTCATAAATCGGTCCAATCAACTATTTAATTGGTCGGATCGGTTCAAGTTTTGGTTCAATTGATCTAACGAAAAATAATTATATTTTTTTATTATATTATATAGAATGATAATATAATAAATTAATTATTATGTAATATATTTTAAATATAAAAAATAAATCTAAAAAAATATCTAACAAAACTCAAAATTCAAATAATTGCATACATATAATAAAATGCTAGTTTAAGGCTCTATACTTCCTAAAATACAAAATAAAAAAATTATTTAATCGATTTTGACACGTTGAATTGCAAAATTGATTATTTAAGGCTAATAGGACTAGACCGACCGTCAATTCGCGATCGAACCAATCATAATTCCAAAAAGATTGCTATAAAATTTACTTTTTTCATTGTTGAATGAAAATGTACGTAAAGCGCATATAATAATTTATGAAGAATAAATATTACTATTCGATTTTAAAATGTACTTAATGAATAATATATTAGGTGTGTAAATAATTAATAAATAATTTATTTTATAAATTATACAAATACATGATCAATAGTGCACCATGTGCACGATACATTACACCATCAAACACCCAAACAAAAGTTGTCAGTGGGACCCTGCGACTGAGTGTTTCGAGCGATCACTGTGGGTTGGGCTCCTTGTGCGCAGAAGTGTACAATTCTTGTTAGGAACCTGGGTGTTGGTTGAGGCATATCTCGCGATTTACCCCCTTCTAGGTGCTAGGGACATGTGTTTAGAAGGTCCAAAATTAATCTGGCGCAAGGTAGGAATCTGGGTTATCAAAAAAAGAAAAATTGGGGAGAGGGTGAGGGGGGACTGCGTTACTGAAACATTACCCAATCACATATCACCACGTGTCAAAGGCTCCTATGCCCCTGTCTTCAGCATTACACAATCACACATCGCCACGTTTCATAGGAATCCTATGCTGCCCCTGTCTTCAACGGGCCGCCAACCCTCCCAAAACCGCAAAAGGCAAATAGAGTCCGCCAAATCCCAACCGTCGCATGTTGCCCACTCAAGTAATCGACGGTTGGGACTCATTTTTACCAACCGACCAACAAAAAATCTCCACGTGTCAGTAAAGTTACGCTCGCTTACCTGCAATCGCCGGTCACCAACTGCATAACAGAACTCCGTTCCCTCGTATTTATTTCTTTCCATTTCCGCACAATTTTTGTCCTCTGTTCAAATTTCTTTATTTTTCATCTTTTAATAAAAGGATTTTTTTTTCTCAGATTTTTATACTATTTTGGATAGAGATAAAAGGAAGAGCATTTGCAAATTATCATTTGATTCCTAGACAAATGCTCTTTCTATCAATTTATTTATCTTTGTGTTTGTCATAAAGATTGGATTTTCATTGCTGTAGCTTTGCATTTTTTTTACACAAAGGATTTTGATCTATTGGTCTGAAGTTAGCTTTGTTGAATATTTTTTTTCAAAGTTTTTTTTGTGTGGATTTTGGTGGAGCATTTTGTATTCTGATCTGGGGTTAGGTTAGTTTTGCAAGGTCTTATCTTTGAGTTGATTGGAATATCATGGTGTTAAGGAGTTGAAGAATTGAAGGATTTTTGGGAATAATTTGAAGTGGATTCTGGGTTAATGATTTCTTTTTTTGTTATTTTCCCTCTGCTGTAATAAAAAGAAAGAATCTTAGTTTATCAAGGGTTTATTTTCTTAGCAATTTGACTGGAGTTAGTTGGTTAAGAGTTTTTCGCAATTGCATTGGCGCTTCTTTTCGTATGAGAATTGTTTATCCTAGATTGATAAGGGTCTATCTGGGATTATATAATTCTTTGTGGAAAGAGGATCTTTGGAGTGGTTGATCTTGCTAAAGAATTCAGGTTGATGTTTCGGAAGGAATATGGCTGCAGGTACTGATTTTTCGCCTCTCTTCACTGATGTAGAAGGTGGTGGTTATAGTATGGATAATGGTGAAGTTTCTGTGGTGAAAGATGAAATTTCAGAAAATGTAGATGACTTGAAGCAAACATTGAATGGTAAACCGCCACGGCATCTATCTGTTGTGCGGCATTCTATCAGCACTACTACATTAGTCTCACCCACAGATTTGGTGGTAAATACTTTTTGTAATCTAATGCTTCAGTTTTATCAGATTTTGCCTGCTATCTGGGGGTGTTAGTGCTTTTGGATTTTTTTTCTGAAGATATTTGTTTCAAGTTCTTTATTAAGTAAACAATATGTGGGCTGCACCTTCATGCCAACTAGTGAATTATTATCGAGTTGGAGTTAACAATATGTTTTATGTATCTTTTCAATATGTCAAATTTGATCAATATTCCAGTTCTGGTTTGTAAATCTAAGTATGATGCTTGATGGTTTAAGATTGTAGGTTTCAGACTTATCTGTGAAATCCTGCATATTAAATATGTGATAATGGATCTCATAATTTTCCATTCATGAATTTTACTTCTGGATTGGAAGTGAAGTTTTCCTGATTAGCAATGGCTATTTTCAAGTTTCTGACTTTCCATGAAAACCTATTTTTGATATTGTTTTTGCTGGTTCTTTTATCATTTGTTTCAATTAAAACTACCACCATGGTGGTTGGAGCCTGGGGATTTGGCAAAGACTTGTATGCATTTTTAATAGCGCAAAAAATTAAAAGGATGAGGCGCAATTTAGCCAGTGTTTTCTGTGAGAAAATTGAGCCAATGTTTTGATATATTCAAATGAACCATGTCTGGCTATCAATTAAGAATAAGAGGAGTCCAATGTTTGGAACTCTGTTAGAAGTCACAACTAGGAAATCTGCTCTTCTTTTGTTACTGTTTTTTGTTTCTTGGACACTAATATCAATCTAGAAATTTTGTTTTCAGTTTTTCTCTCTGCATGATGCTGTATGTATGACTAGCTAACGCATTCTATGTATATTTACAAGGATTCTGATCTTGGGGGGACTGGAATCAAGTCGCCATCAGATATAAAATCTAGCTTCCAACCAGTTTTCCGATCTGGAAGCTGTGCTGAGAAAGGACCTAAGCAGTATATGGAGGATATGCATATCTGCATAGATAACTTGCCTCAACATTTAGGTGAAATTGCAGGTTTCCCTTCCCCTGGAGCTTTTTACGGTGTAAGATTCTGAAATTTGTATTGATCCTCTGGTTCTCATTGAAAAGGTGTCTTTACGAATTTTATAGATGATGACTACGACTCTTTTTGAGTTGGGGATCGGTCTCCATGTAGATTTTTTTTTATTCGACTATTCTTGATATTTTAATACCTTTCAATAACAGATTGAGTTGGGGATCAGTCTCCATATAGATTATTTTAATTCAACTATCCTTTATATTTTAGTACCTTCCAAGTACAGTTTTCGTATGGAATTTATAGAAACTCTGAAATTTTAAGCTTCTTTATTTCATCTTATTCTCTTAGTTTTCTCTAGTTACTGAGTCTCGCTATATGCAAGCAGGTGTTTGATGGTCATGGAGGTACAGATGCAGCAGCATTCATCAGGAATAATATTCTTAAGTTTATAGTTGAAGATTCCTTTTTCCCTGTTTGTTTGGAAAAAACGATGAAGAGTGCATTTCTAAAAGCCGATTATGCTTTTGCTGATGATAGTTCTCTCGACATATCATCTGGCACTACAGCGTTGACTGCATTCATATCTGGAAGGTACAAGAGCTAGAAAATTTCTTCTTTATCTCCAATTGTCTTTAGAATCATAAAAAAGGTTTCCTCAACCTGGGATTATAGACAGATCTAGATCTTCAGTTATCAAGTGTTTCCCATTAATCTTAGTCATTATGTCTTGTGCAAATTAGTGAAAGAGTTTCTTCTTGTCAAAGACTTAAAGATTACACAACAAAGTAGGTTTAGTAAAGGGAGATAAGCTTTCTTGAGAAACACACTTCCATTTGCTTCTGTGTAACTTTCTGTCATTCAGGAAACGATATATCTAGGGTGTATGATGATACTGATTGTTGTGTTTTACCACTCCAATTCTGTTGGAAGAAAGCTGTAAATCCTATATCTTCTATGTCATTAATCAAAGAGGGATACACAGGCCACAAGTGTGAGAATTGCATCCTATATTCAAAGAAAAAAACTATGCTACTAGTTAAAACAAGGAAACATGCGGGCAGTAAGCGTAAGAATACTGCTGCCCGTTCAGTTGAAATAGATTTGAACTTCTACTTTGAAATTTTAAGGTGGAGCAAATTAATTGCATTTCATGTTACTCTGACAATATTGAAGTATGTACAGGGATATCTTTATTTAGCTCACAACATGAACAAAGTTACTGAGGTTTGTGAAACTATATTCCTTCAAGAATACTTTGAGTCAATATTGAATTAGTAAAAACGCAAACAGTTTTGTAGCTTTGGATGACTCATTAAAGTAGGCACCTTGTAAGTAAAGTATTTCTTGGTGGAAGTTATAAAAAACATGGGGCACAGGGTTACTGACTTCCTCATACGCATCTTTGGAAGGAATTTATGCTGGATTGTGTAACCTGATTCTACACTCTGCAGAACAATGATAGTTGCCAATGCTGGAGATTGTCGAGCTGTGCTGGGGAAACGAGGTAAAGCCATTGAAATGTCAAGAGACCACAAGCCTATTTACACATCTGAAAGACTCAGAATCGAAAAACTAGGAGGAGCCATATATGACGGCTACCTTAATGGTCAACTATCTGTATCACGCGCTCTAGGGGACTGGCACATGAAAGGGCCGAAAGGTTCTGCTTCTGCATTAAGTTCAGAGCCAGAGTTGCAGGAGACATTACTAACAGAGGAAGATGAATTTTTTATTATTGGATGTGACGGTCTATGGGAGGTTATGAGCAGCCAATGTGCTGTCACAATGGCTAGGAAAGAGTTGATGTTGCATAATGATCCTGAGAGATGCTCAAAAGAACTGGTCAGGGAAGCACTGAAACGCAATACGTGTGACAACTTAACAGTTATAGTGATATGTTTCTCACCAGATCCTCCACCTCGAATTGAAATTGCTCCAAGCCGAGTGAGGAGGAGTATATCGGCTGAAGGGCTGAATCTTCTTAAAGGTGCACTGGAAGGTAACTTGTGAGGAGATGGCACTGAGACTAAAATGTTGAAATATGGCTGATAAATGAGGATGATAATATTTCTAACCCTAGCTGCTGCACCTTTTCCTTGTGGTTCGCATCCAGATGTCTCATTGTTTTATATTTTTTTCTTTTAATTTTTTTCTCTGGCTAGTAATCGGGTGAAATAATGTTGTATTAATTGGTTGAATTAACTGATGATTTCTCCTGATGTATATAGCTCAGAACCTTGTTACAGTTCATAAATCATTCACTGAATTCACAGACTGCTTGCTGATTGTTTGTTTTCTAGTGAAGTGACTTGTTTAAATGTGTCAGACACTGCTCCTACACAAGTCAAATTTTCTGCATCAGCTTACTCTGGTTTTTCCGTGATTTGTCTGATGCATTAGAAAACAATCCGAAATTTCTGTACAACTTTATGAGGTTTTTAAAACAGAAAATTAGATAAAATGGCCAAAGCAGGAGACTTCATAAGTCTATTCACCTTCAGAAAGATGATGAGAATGTTTTTTATTTTTTTTAAGTGTAATTGAAAATTTTAGAAATTCACAAAAGTTTCTCAGATTTAACTAACGACATCAATGATTTCATGTTATGAAGCCTTTCTAGCTAACCCCCAACAAGGGTTATGGAGTAACATTCACAAATCACAACCTCATCACAAGAAGCATCCTAGTTCTTGCCAAAATTATCCTATGTCTTACTCCAGAACGTCTTATGTGGTTTCTTAGAGTTCTCTGTCACTGTTATCTTCATCATCGACTGCTTTCCCGTTGCCACTGTACAAATAGAGAAGTTGTTAACTAAAAATCTATTCTTTTTCTAATGACAAGTTAAAAGTGAACACTTAAAACCATATGCTTGAGTGAAATATTGAGGAGACTGTTGCGAAGGTAAACAAAATATTGAAAGAATTATGTTCGGCACATAGACAACCTGTTACCTTTCCGTACCAGCAACTTTTTATCCAATCTCAAGCTGAAATCTTTGGGTTGAAAAATTATGATTTGGATATAAAAATTACCTTGTCTGACTACAGTATCTGCCGAGGTCCTGGCATAGGACCTTGCTTACTTCTCCTACTTTTACGGACCCTTTCTTTATCAATTCGGACAGCTGCTTTAGCAAATTAATATTGGCTAAGTTAGAAATCCTTGCTGAAAGCAAAAAGTTGACCAGAAATAGTGGGATAAGGATTCACCTCATCTTCAGTTTCCTCAAGTAACCTAGACATACAGAAATTATTGGAGAGATTACACTCGGTTTTTAAAATGCTCCCAGGATAATTAAATGGAAAAGACCAAATTAATGTCCCAACTGTCAGCAAACTAAAAACTTGTCTCACCTTCCACAGAAAGTTGAGATGTCTTTCGAATATGCTCTAGCTTCTTGTTTATCTGTCATAAAAGTTTTAAAATGGAACATAATATTTGTCAGAGAACCCTGAGAACATTAATAGTTCATACAAATAAGAAAAAAGGCAAAAAACAATGTTATTTTAGTGAATGGTTCTTGGATCACAGAAATCCACTCATTGGCAGGCTAAGCAACCAGGGAAGCTGAGATAACAAATGCTAAACTTTTAAATTTAGCAAAAGTTCTGCAATGTATAGTGCAAGCCATCACTTCATATGACTTCATCAAGGTAAGGTCTCTCGCTCACTTTACTTCTCTCTCCTGGTTTCCTTTCACGTAGAAACTTCCTCGACTAATAATACTAGTAGCTGAACTCGTATCATACTTGAATTTATCTTCCTTCCGATAAACCAAGTCAGACTATATCGATCAAGTTCTATGTTTTTGGCACTATATGAACTACTTTTGTCGGACATAATCATACCACATTCTGGACAGAGTCTATGATCTACAATCTGGCGGGGAGGCCCAACTTTTGGCCCAACATTTGAATTTTGCAAAAAACCAAGTAATTCTTGGTCCACAAAGTGTCCATTCATAAGCTTGCTCAGCTCATTTAGTCTACATCAAAATTGCCCTCACTTTTTGTTTTCGTGCAAATTTAAATGATTCAACCCTAAACCACAAGCGTATCATGTCCCAGACATATAATGAAGTCTCCTCACCAATATCCTCAAATTTTAGTTTTAAATCCACCTTCTGCTATATTTGTGTTTTTGGTCCTTAAATCAAGCATAATCGTGCTATATGAGATCTAATGTCAACCAAACTAAAGTTTTTTTTTTTTTCGTAATCATACACTCTCACATTTATTCTAACAGCATTCACATCTCTATCTAAAATCCAATTATCATGCATGCTTTGTAGGAGAGCAGTCAAATTTTGGCAATCATTTCTAACGGCATAACACAAGTAAAGTACCATATTTATATTCCCAGTTCCCAGGCTTTCAGTCTATATTCCATGTGCCCTCTGTGCACAACAAAAGAAAAAATAAATGAGAGAAAAGAGAATGCTTTAGAGGAACACTTAGAAGATGGTAGCATTTTCAGAATCAGATGTGAATGTTAGTAAAAAAAATTCTCATTCCGCATTACACAATGATTATCAAGATTAGTTATGAATTTCAGAGATCAGAACCACAACTGCTATGGAATATATGAAATAGCTGCAAATTTATTCTATGGACACCAGGTCTGGCCCTTACAAACCATATTAAACAATAAGACACTTACCACAAACATACATTACATGAATATTAATTCCACTCCTGATCGCCAATCATTAGATCTATTTGGGCAAGAGTTAGTGCCATTAACTACTACCAGATCACCAGAAGCAGCATATTAATTGGAAAAATCAGCATAGAAGTAGAGACTTTTTCTATTTTCGTGATGTTTCTTCATAGAATTGACTGGACATCTCAAGTTCATAGACTACTGAAACAAGAAATTACTTCGATGAAAATAAATTTTAGCATCAGGCATTTTTTAGATACAGCTATGCTACACAGGCTGAGTTTGTTAGTTCTGATGAAAGAAATTTTGATGGCATGCAGTTGAACAAATGGCAAAAGGCTTAGTAAAAAGTATAAACTTAGGGAGCCAAGTACAGTAAGATTTTATCAAACTAAGGTTGCATACATACTAGTTATAAGGTCATCCCAGTTATTCACTTTAATCCATACTTGTCTCCTTGAATCCACCTGCCCATACAAAGAGACTAACATCAGCAAAAAGGGATGGCCAATATGATCTGTTCTGAAGTGAACTGTACTGCCCTGAATAAACTACTGCTTTTTATATCCTGTATCAAAACCCTAAGGTCGTTTATCAAGAAAATCACAGCAAAGTTTTGCACTGCAACACTTTCAAATACATTGCACTTGCAAATGATACGGGGACATTTTCAAGGGAAATAGCCAGACTACCTTCTCAAGAGTATAATCTTGCATCTTTTCACAGAGCCCATCCAGAAGTTCAACAACTCTTAACTCGCTGACTCTGTTGGAGAAAAATGAGGAAACATGAAGGTATGAGCACCGCAAAAAGAGGACATATTTGAGGCTTATAGGTCAAAGAACTCAGTTAGCATCTACCTGTAATCTATTAGCTTCCCTTCACGCTGACCCTTAGAGTCCAAACGGTGTCTCATGTCCAAATGATTTCTAGGTTTTTCCTGTGTCATACAAATCAATATTTGCAAAAATACTTCCTTAAAAGTGCAATCCAATGCACTTAAAAACCCAACCCCCAACCTCCACCCCCACCCCCGAAGAAAAAAGAAAAGGTGCATAATTTCTAATCTAATAAAATCATAAATAAACAAAACACAAGCAAGCAAAATCTTACATTCAAGAGTCCCCGCTCCAGCTCCTCCTGAAAAAAAAAATAAAAAAAATTAATAAAACCCAAAAAAAAAAAAAAACAATAATATCTTCCCAACATATTAAAAACCTAGAAGATAAAATTTCGAATAATTGACTAAAACAAAAGCAACAAAATACTCACAGCAATGGCATTGCAGGCGGCGCATTTATCGTCAATGCCATAGGCGGAAACTACCAAAATCGCAACAGTGATTAAGAAAATTGAATTTAAATTAAAATCCGCCATGCTTAAGGTGAATTCTCTTCTGTTTGATCTCTGTTTCTTCTGCTGGGGAGAAATTTTCAGCTGTTTGGTATTTTTATTTACAACCAAGTAAAAAACAAATAGACTTCATTACACGTCAGCAGAGAAATGTGGTGTTCTCATCCAATCACAGGATGCCACTTGGAAGTTTGTCAATTCAGACTAAATTTACGTAATTGGGCTACCGTTGGACCATGCTGATGGGCTTGGTCTTGGTCTTGGTCTTGGCTTGGGATGGGCTTATAAATGAGAATTTTCAATAAGTCCAAATATAGCCCAATCCAGATTACTCTTACTAAAATAGTAGGGGTAGGGTACTCTTGCTACTTTTGCAAATAAATAAAATTTAATACTTATAAAAAAAAATGGAAAATCATAAGAAGTTCAATTTATTTTTCAAGTTGATAATTTTATGGAAGTAACAGCTTTCCTCCTTATGCTTATGCTTCCCTGGTGTTACAATCAAGTTAGAGAATAGTAGGGGCAGAGGGAATTTTTAGTAGAGTGGTGAAATATGTATAGATCAAAAAGAATATCAATGGCAAAAGCACTCTACTAGATCAATACTAAAACTGAGAGATAAAAATTGATTCATTTGTTGTTCATAAAGGTGAAATTGATGTAATAACAAATAGTATATATACACATTTCATAAATCATTAAATGAATTATTCTATTTAATAAATGTCATTCATAAATAATTCTTTACGGCCCTTGAAGTATGGTACCTAACTAATAATGATAGACCATAGTTTTCGCAACATGTTCATAATGATTGGTCAATAAGAGAAATAATACGGCATTTTTATACTTGATTTTTCAACCTCAACTATTAGTTGTATTTTGTCTTATTCATTGTGACTCTCCTATACTGATTTTTCAACATCAAATATTTCCTATCATTTGTTAAGTCCGTCGGTCTCTCTCGCATTCCTTGTCTACCCGACCATTAATCAAGTACTATACTTTATTTTCAAAAATCTCATTATATCCTTAATAGTATCTTGTTTCATGAACCATAAATGCATCAAATATTACATCATTTGACAAATAATGACAATCACATTAAAATATGATCAACATTAATGGATTTTTGTGATTCAACAAATGAAAGTTTCAATTTACCACCTCAAGTTCACTTTGTGCTAAATAAAAATATTTATTTTTTGGAAGATAGAATGTTTTAATATGGAATTGGTAAATTTTCATGAGATTCATTAAACAAAATAGAAACTATCGATGCTAGACATCGACTAATTCGACCAAAGATGGGCTTATGGTGGAGTTTTGGACAAATTTGAAGGTTTTTTAGGTTTAATGATCAGTTTTTCAAGTCCATATTGTTTTAATGATGGGCTTAATTTTGCTAGACTAAACTGAGTTCAATAAGGCTTAAGATCTGTTGATGAGTTTTTTATTTTTTATTTTTCTATTCATTTGTCTATTTTGGAGTGGGGGTGTGGAATATAGAATTTTGCTAAAAATTGTCTCAATTTTTTTTTGAGGACTTAAACTAATATTGTAAAAAAAAATATATATTGGTTGACTTTCTCTGAAAAATTTGTTTACTTGAAGTTGACTACTTGTTAAATTAAGTGCTAATGCTAAATTTACTACTTGTAAGTAGATTTAATTCTTTTTGTATTTAAATTTCTTCAAGCTATTAATATTTTTTTCTTCACTAGTTAATATATGAAATTGATATCCTTACAAATTGGTGTCAGACTAAGAAGGTCCAAAGAAAAAAGCATGTTCAACTTGTGACAAAATTTTTAAAAGTCAAAGATTAAAGACATTTTTGTCCTTATTCATCAAGGACAAATAAATTTTATTTCCTTCTAAATAATTAAAAAAAAAAATTGAGAGACGACTAATATAAGCATGATCATAAAAGTCCCTATGGACCATAACTATTATCTTTAGGGTAGGTGTGTCATCAAAATCATACTAAAATATTAATCGAATTTAAACCCTCTACATTCTAGACAATTTATTTAGAGATTACCAACGCAAACAAATTTGAATCCCTTACCTCCAAATGAAAAATAATGAACCACATCAATTCTACTACAATTTTGGTATTTCTAAAAATGTAATCATTAAAAAGTATAAAAATATCATTAATAAGATCAATGTCTTCTTGGTAGTATTAAAACAAGTCACGGATGCTTTTGGTCAAATACAGTCTTCATCCAATATTTGTGCATTGGAAGTCCTTGTGGTTAATTGCTTGAATAAATGTGGAAGAAATCCACACCAAATTGAAGTCACCTTCCAAAATCTACCACACTAAATTGGAAGTAGTTGGATCATAAATAATGATATGCCCCCTTGACCCTAAGAAGAAATAGGGCCCCTATATATATAATTATTCATTTATTTAAATATTTTTAACCTACCAATAAGAACATAAAAAATAAAATAAAAAAAAATGGGTTTTTCCTTCTTTACTGCCGTGCATTGCGGCCTATCTGCTACCTACACGTGGATGCAAGTTGTTGGGTAATTAAAGCCCACAAACCTTAATTATCACCCCACTTATGAATTAGCTTACCACCATTACAATATTGAAAAAAAATAAAAAAGAAAAAGGGGTACCAGAAAGTGACACCCCATCAAATGCACCACACTAGAATTCACTAGCCTAACCACATGGATATTTAATTCCATTAAATATTCACTTGTATTTTCATTTACCCCTACTAAAACCATTTTCCATGAGTATGTGTATACATGTGTGAATATTAAAAAAATATTGAAATAATCACAACCATTATTATATGATTCTAATAGGTTTTAGTCATTTAAATAATTATAATTATCATAAAACTTGAGAGTTCTTAGACTTATGTGTAGAGCCTATAAAAATTGCCTAGAGTTTAGGAAAAAATTAAGTAAAGGGCGTGAGGATGAGCAGCACAGAAAAAGCTATTGTGGGACGCTCCCATATAATGATTTCATCCCACAAATTTAAAAAAATAAAGTGAAAGAAAGAACAAATCAAGAAAACACAAAACAAAAGGCAGAAAGAATGCTTGTGCCTAAGTATATATATGTATATGTGTGGGGAAAAAGAGAAAGGCCAAGCTGATATCTGTCAAGTGTCACTTTTGCCATTATCATTTGATCAGGTTTGGTCGAGTCATCAGTTTCACTTTACTGAAAATTTCATTCCCAACCAACACAATGAAAAGAAAAGAAAAATGCCAATCATGTTAAATAATGTTTCCTTGTAATTAATATTCTAATGTTCACACCATAAATGCTCTATTTTAATATGGCCAAATTGGTCTGTGATGAGTAAAGATTTGAGCTTTTATGCAGATTGGATCTCATGGGAGAGCCTCTTTTCTTTTTCAGAGCGAATCTTGAAATGGGCTCTGAGAAATGAGCTTTGGTTGGTGATGGTGGAGCCGTGAATGCTTTGATTTCAAAGGTTTGTTTTCTTTTATTCTCTCTCTCTGTTTTTGGTTGAATTTTATCTGCTCTTTCTGTTTGTCTTTGTGTTTACGTGCATTTATGGGGTGTTCTTTGCTGTTTTCTTTCATATGCGAGATGATTACCTCGTTCTTGATTGTGATTTTGTAATTTCATATGTGTTTCTGTGAATGTAAGGATCGGTAAATTGGTTTCTTGTATGTGTCTGTTGTTTGTGTGATAGCTATTTCCTTTGTGGTAGTAGAATGTAACAGCCCTTGAGAATTGAGACTGTCACCAGAATTACATACTCGCCATCAAATGTAAGATGTGTATTCCTGTCCTAATCCAACTAGGAATAAAACTCTATGCATGTTTGTTGTATCCATACAAGAGAGGTATTTGTTGAGATATTAAATTTTGTATCGTTTTCTCTGTGGTTTGTGATTATGAGAGGTTCAGTTTGAAGGAATAGCTCGATATCATTTTAAGGACAAAGGAAAGGGAATCGTCATCTAGCATCAATTAAATTATGCAAGTTCTCAATTTGATATTTCCATGAAGAACCAAAAGTTGGATGCTTTTTCACTAGAAAGCAACAGCCAAACTAAGCCCCTCTGCTCCATCTCTTCATATGTTTGAGTGTTTTTCATATAGAGAAACTGTCGTAATGATCTGATAAATCCTTGATGTTGCTATTCCATCTGTTTAGATTGATATTAATTTGGCACTTGGAAGCATTCTTCCGTGCACTTTCACTTCATTTCTGGAGTATCTAGGGCTAAACTCTCTTTCATGTGTTAATGTAGGTCAACAGACAAGGATGAAACTAGTGGTACCTGAATCGCTTAGAAGCTTATATTAATGTATTTGAATAAACTAAGGAACAAGATGACCTCACAATCATTAACAGGAGATCTTATTGATCGGGATTTTGAGTCTTTGAGTTTGTCAAAACGTCTTGTCAGATGTGTGAGCCAGAAGTTGAAAAGAAAGAACACTAGAAATGAAGGTTATGAAGAGGATGAGGCGACTGGTGTGTCTTTGAGATGTCTTACCCTTTATGGCAGAGGTGGAGGCTGCAAAGTAGGCGCTGACACAGGTGAAGAGTTTGGAGATCCAGGGAGTAGAAGGCGGTCAAGTGCAAGTGAGGAAGGGAAAGGATACACTACAATATGTGGAAATGAGGAAACAACTGTAGATTGCTTTTCATATGGTATGAAAGAGAAATTCTGGAGAAGGAACAACAGGAGGCTTTTAAAATTTCATGAAGCGCAACAAAACAGTAGCATGAACTTGCACCTTCCTGATGACGTTCTGGAGATGTGCTTGGTGAGGCTCCCACTAAAAAGTCTCATGAATGCTCGCCTTGTCTGCAAGAAATGGAGGAACTTGACAACGACACCTAGGTTCATGCAGATGAGAAGGGAAGGTTTGTTTCAAAGTCCATGGTTATTTCTGTTTGGTGTCGTTAAAGACGGGTATTGTTCGGGAGAAATACATGCATTGGATGTTTCCCTAAACCAATGGCACAAAATAGATTCTCAGATTCTCAAAGGAAGGTTTCTGTTTTCTGTCACAAGCATCCATGATGATGTTTATATAATTGGGGGTTGTTCTAGCTTGACCAATTTTGGAAGGGTGGATCGGAGCTCATTCAAGACACATAAAGGAGTTTTAATATTTAACCCCTTGACTAAATCATCACGTAAAGCTGCATCTATGATCTATGCCAGATCATCACCCATTTTAGGAATTTCGGAGGTCAGTACAGATTGTTTGATCATTAGAAATCAACATAATCGATCAGACAGACGTTTTTACAGGTCAAGAGTTGGTGGAGTATCAGATGTTTATGAGGATCCTCACAGACTTTCAGTTAGACGCCAATCTAGGCACTCCCTCGATGATGAGAATGAGAGCTCCCTATTCCTCAATATCAAGCCATACAAATTTGTCAGGCAAAAAAATGAAAGTTCATACAACAAAGATAATAAAAAGTTTATAATTATTTCAGTGGGAGGTCTTGGATCTTGGGATGAACCGCTGGATTCAGGGGAAATTTATGATCCTGTGTCAAATAAATGGACTGAGATCCAGAAGCTACCTCTAGATTTTGGCGTCGCTTGTTCCGGTGTTGTATGTAATGGGATGTTCTATGTTTACTCAGAAAGCGATAAGCTTGCTGGATACGATGTAGAAAGGGGATACTGGGTCAGAATTCAAACCACTCCATGCCCACCCCGTGTGCATGAATATTATCCAAAACTTATCTCCTGCAAGGGTCGGCTGTTCATGCTTTCTGTCTCCTGGTGCGAGGGAGATGGTCAAATTGGCAGGAGAAACAAAGCAGTTAGGAAGCTTTGGGAGCTTGATCTCATGTACCTTACTTGGACAGTAGTGTCAATACATCCTGATGCCCCAATGGACTGGAATGCTGCATTTGTTGCTGATGAAGACCATATTTTTGGGGTTGAAATGTTCAAAATATTTGGACAGGTATTAGACTTTGTAACCATGTTTAATGTGTCTGATGCTGTAACTAGCTGGAGTCACATATCAAGAAATCATGTGGCGCATGATTTGGATGCTTCTTCCTGCATGACAAAATCGATGGCTGTACTCCGTTTGTAACTAAGATAGACCTGCTATGTTTCTGTCCATTTATCCACAAGTTCGTTTGGAAATGAACCATAGCATGACGATCCATGGTGCCCTTGATTGATTCTTTCTGATCAGGTTGTAGCATGCGATGATATTGGTTTTTCTTTTTTTATTTATTTATTCTTGTATGAAGGATGTGTTTTGGTCCTGATGTAATTTATCCACGCACATGGAAATAAGCTGCTATCCATTTGGGACTTAAGAAGTTACCTTGATGTTTGCAGATTTTGTGAGCCAAAGTTACCACATTCAACTGATATGACACTAAATCCTGACAACTAGGATCAAAAATAATTGAGAGGTCTCCTTAATAACATTTATCCATCATGTCTGACTCAAATACATCAAAATTTGCACAAGAACCATCTGATGTCTCACATTTTCACATCTCCAAACTTCCAAATACAACAAATTTGCAGTCAAACCTTGTAAAACATCTAAATTTACAGAGAAACCTTGCCATGTCTCACAACTTCATATCTCCAAACTTTCCAAAAAGTAAAAATTTGCACAGGAACTTTGTAAGCTCTGGCCACACTGCGGGTAGATTAACCTAACATTTCATATGGATTGAGGGATTGGAAAGATAGACGGAACATGCAGCGTCTGTGTAATGGGATAGTTCATGTTCACAAGGGAAGGTAACAAAATAGAAATTCACCCTCTGGAACAGAGGAGTAACAAGCAATAAATATCGAACTATAGGCCACTTTGCAATGATTTTTGCAGTCCTGTGTTTTTTCAGCAACCTAAATCGATATTTTACATCTATCAAGATTGATGTGCATTGTATCTGAAACAAGCATACATACACTGTGTCTGAAATAAGCAGACATGGTGATAGACTGACTACATCCACAAGGAACTGAGAATGTTTCTTTAAAAACTTTGGAAAAATGATGCAGGATCTCATATTGAACTTCTAAAGCAACTACAACAAGGATTTAATGTGAAAAACACAGACCCACCAAAAAAATGGGAAAAAGGAAAAAGGTTCATCCAACACAAATAAAAGAAATTATGTACCTCCACCTCACACTTCTTCACAAGCTATTTTACTTTTAATTGCATCTGAAAAACTCAGAAAAAGTGGGAGGAAGAAAAAATACAATCCCCTAACAGTTAACCATCTCGTAGGATTATTCCTAGTTTGGAAAGATACCGGAGAAGTTTGGGATTTTGTCAACATGTTTTAAGGCACGCTCAGCAATCTGCCGTGTCCGGTAATCTCCATGTTGAAAAGCATCTACAAGTGCTGTGCTAATATTGGGATCACCTGAAACTTCATACGCTATCTCCTCATTTCTCAACAACCTTTCAACAGCCCAAACCGCCCTCCTTCTTAGACTGTCTGTTCGTTTCTCAAGTAACAAGTCAAGTATAGGTTTGATTCCTTCTGCTTCTAGTAACAACTGAACACCCTCCTCTATATCAACCCCGTCGTCTAACAAAGTAGCTAGAGCTGCAAGTGATGCTTCCACCACTTTGTCATTGGTGTGGTCCAAAAGGGCCACCAACTTGTCTACGGCCTGTCCTTCCAAGAGACAAAATGTTTCTTTCAGCGAACATGTCCCACGATGGACCTTACATAATCCAGTGATGATGGATGGCTTGCTTAAACAAGGGAAGATTGAGGCACATAATCCAGGAGCTGGAAACTCCGGCAATTTCGTCAAGTTTTTGGATTCTTGCGATAGGTTCTCTAAGGCCATGGCAGATACCATCTGTACATTATCAAGCCCATTAGCTTGTAGAAGGTCTATGAAAAGAGAAGCAAGATTGTGATCACGACAAAGTGCACGAGCAGCACCGGACTCCTCGGACAAGGAAAATGTAATTCTTGCTAGAACCTTCACAAGCCCTTCTAAATATGGAGTCATAAAACGGCTGCCTCTTGTCTCCCCTTGCCGGATCCTAATTATTCTGAAAATGAACAGCTGGAAAGCCCCTTCATCCAGCATCAGTCTTGTGAGACCAGCATCTCTTTCTGGGAGATCAGCTAATAGCCCAACAGCTACTGCCTGCTCCTCAGTTATGCCTACATTCTCTGATATCACTCTAATTAGGCTGCCAAGCTGACCAGATGTACCACGCAAGCAATCAGCTAGTTCCTGACCCATGTGTGGCGAGAGGTTCTGAAGAAGTTTTATTGAAGCCAGCCTCAGATCCCTCTGCGGTGCCTCAATAAACTGAACCAAACTAATAGTAGCACCAGAACTTTTAATAGCAGAAACAACACTGGATACAGTGGAAGGAGAACCGGTGAGCCCAACAAGAACTTGGAGAAGCTTGCACCCAATTGCAGGGCCAGTGTTGCTGATAAGTTGTAGAAGGTTATGAATTATTTCATCTGAGACCAGAGTTTGGTGATCAGGTCCAACTGGAATGAAATCAAAATCATAACCAGAATTCACAACATTGGCAAGAATCGTCGCTGAAACTTCTTTCAGTCGCATAGGAAGCTGTTTGGTTCCAACAGTGAATAGATCCTTGACAAGGGGGGAAGGATACCTGCCTCTATCAAGACCTTAGCACTTGCCTCATCTGATGAGATTTGATTCAAAGCTTTGAGAGCTGCCTCTCTGGACTGCATATCATTACTCTTCATGAGATTGATCAGTGAAAAACCAGCTGTCCTGGCCACAAATACTTTCACATCATTGTTTAGAACCAGTTCACCAAGGAATGCTGCCATGGACAATTTAGTTTCTGGAGATCCTGCAATAATTAACTTTAAATTCTCATCATTGTTCTACAACAGCATTCATGTTAAATCCTGCCAAATTTTTAAGTTGGCAGCTCTACATCCGATACAAGAGTTTTTCAATTAGCATCTATTCTAGTCCTAGAGGAAGAATAAAATGTCACACACAGCAAAGTTATGCACAAGAGTAGGGTATGGAGGCTGATGACTACACCTTCTAGTAGTAGCGTCAGAAGTGGCTGTAATCTGCCACATTCAGCCATTTGTCTTACGTTGTTCTCACATTGTGCCAGATTTTCCAGGGTTCGATCAGCCTTTTCAACAGTTAAAAGATTTTCTGAGTTGCTGCTAGCCATTCCTACTAAAATTAAAATGGCTCCATTAACTGAACCAATCTTTTCACATAGTCTTTCTGACTTAGAGAGCTCATACAGCAAAGAAACAGCCTCTTCCCTCTCTTTAGATTGCTCATGTGATAAGAACTTGACTACTGTGCGCACAGTGTCCCCTTCAGCAATTATTTCCTGCAAAAATTAGATAATTGTGAGTGACAGGAATAAATGACAACTTGAACCGAGACAGACAACTAAAATGCACAGTGAATAGTCAACCTTTGACAACCTTATTATCAGAGTCATCCTCTACCACAATTCGAAGGGTTTCTAGAGCTTTGCACCGTACTTGGCGACTACTGCTCTTCAGCACATCAACAATCATAGGTATCAGCTCCGCATTGCGAATTACATGCTTATTTGACCGATTTTTCAGGCAGAGGTGCTGGACAAACTTCAAAGCCTGGATAATATCATTCTCTGGGCTGCCCAAGGATAATGATCTGCGAGCCATGTCAAGCTGAGCTGCTTCATTCCTGGCATTCCATTCTTCAATTGTGTTCCGTAAAGCAATACTTGGATTGAGTTCTGTACTTCTTAACTCTCTCAATGTTAACGGGCAGACCAGCCTTCTTCCACTCTCCCTGCACTCCCTGAACCACTTCTCAATGGCCACTCTCTCAAATGTTTGCCCATTTTCCAAGGTTACGGGATCTCGCATCACTTGTTTTGTTAAGGGACATATAAATGCATCATAAATTGGTTCTATATGTAGTCTCTCAAAATGGTAGCTGTCATCTGACTGACCACCCTGCTCATAACTTCCATCCCAGCTCCCAGCCATGAAATCAAAGTACCTATGAGAGAAAACCAACTTAATTCTTTACATATGCAGAATGAAGATTTACACTAAGAAAACATCAATACCGGTAACAAGCCACCTCACTTCAATTTTCAAGTTAAACGGCACATTTCTAGTTTCCTATTCCATTTTAGATATTGATTGCTGAAACCCATGTTGGGGAAATTTTAGCTCTGGTCTAGATGCTGGCCTAGAAGACTAAGTAGGCATCATATACAAAAGCACATCAGAGTCCTATGAAAAGGTTTGCTCACATCTAAACCTAGTAATTCTCAAGCTGAAGATTTTTAGGAACTATATTTGATCACACCAATCATCACTGCTAATTTTCATCTTCTAATACCAAATTAAAGCAAGATGACAAGGGTTCCGAATTCAGTCCACCTATCAAGTTAAAAAAAACACCAAAAGTCCACCTCAAATTAACTTCAACAATATGTCAGAATTTCAAACCCAACATGGTAAAAAGCATCAACTAAGTTCCACCCAAATAAAAATTCGACCAGTGACCAACATTTAACAAACAACATCATTCACTTCAGCGAAAAATTAGATTCCAAGAAAACACAGATTCAGATTCATTACCTCAAAAGGAAAATCTTGAAAAAACCCCCAAGAACTTGATGGCAGAAATATCTCCAATCTTAACGTCGCTTCCAAACCATATCAAGAAATCCAACCAAATTATGGAAAACTAAAACTTCTGATTCCTCCATGAATCTTGAATCATGGTTCTTGCGAAAAGGGCCACGGGGCAAAGATGGGAAAGCAAAGAGAAAGGGGGCAAAAGAGGTGGCAGCTGTTGAAAATAAAAGAAAAGATAAAAACAAGAGAAAGAAAACAACAAACAACATTTGTTTAGTTGTCTGTAATAAAAAAGAATCTTATACAGTACTAATACTATAGTAATAATAAAATTAGGAAGTAATGGGTGAAAATGGAAGAGTTGACTGACAAATCAATAGTCATGGTTGTTGTTTTTGTACTCAGGCAGTAGAAGAGAAAGTGTGAATGGGATAACGTAGAGCTGTGACGAATGTGCAATTTGTCACTCACTCCTTTGCTGGGGTCTTTTTTCTGTATATCTTGTAACAGGCTGTGGTTGCCTTGTTGTACTCAGATACATTATACACATTATACTACCCCCTCTGTGTGTGTGTGTGTACATATATATTATTTCAATTTTAGAATTTACAATTTAATATAATTTTTCACCTGATTGTGTTTTAATATATTTTGACAATATTTTTTTTCTTTTGCATGTATATTTTGATTTATTTAGAGTTTGACGATTGCATTTTAATTTATTTTGACTAATTTTTTTTATTGCATGTATATTTTGATTTATTTAGACTTTGTCGATTGCATTTAATTCTAATTGAATATTTTATAATGTAATTGATTCTTGTTCTTCAAGAAAAATGCAGTGGATTTGAGTAAAATCTAAAATTCAAGAGTATGTTGTGCTTGATTTGTTTTATGAAAATGTTCTGACATTTTCAAAAGGTAAAAATATGTTTATTATACATCATTTTATAAATGACTTATTCTGAAAATAATTTGAAAAATGCAGACTAATTTTTTTACCCTAGTTTCAAATACTATTCTCGCTTAGTTTCATTTTTTTTTTTTGAAAATATCAGTCACGTCGACCTTCCACGTACACTTTTTATTTAACATATTCTAATCCAAATACATTTTTATTGTCACGAACTTCCAATATTAACCCTTCAATAAATAATGAGATTCTTAGTAAACAATACAGTAATAAATTTCAAAATCTGCAAGTTGACAGGAACAGCAACAATTGTAACAAAAAGTTCTATACATTCATACTGATAAATAATAAATGGCCATGCACTTGCAGTGATTATTTTTGTAATTGTTTTGCTACCAATGGGATTAACTTCTATTCCATGTAAGGTGGAGTTTGGCAACTCTTTAGTTCAGAATTTTTGTCACTCTTGGGAAAAAAGAAGTTAAAAAACAAATTCACACATTCACCAACCAAACAAAATCATCTTTGGAACATTTCTGATGTGTTCCAGTTTCAATGACTTCCCAATCAGACCCTTAGGTTCCAACTTACAGAAGCCTCCACATGAGTAGTGGTGGACGACGCAGCAGCAAGAATAACGCAAGCATAGCTGAGAATCCAATGCTTGGGTATAGGCTTCTGCTTCTGTTTACTGCTCAGTGCTCACAGTGATTTGTAGAAGAAATGTTGTAGTCCTAAACTCATACCTTAAATTCCCAAGACACAAAAGTAGAAGACACAGAATAAATGAATTTTTTTTAAAAGACCAGGAGCATAATGATCTTTTACATGAGATGTGGTTGAGGATATATGCCTTCTTTGTTTGAGGTGTGAGACAATACTGCTTCTTTCAGCCAATGAAGAAGATTTACCATTTCTTGAAGTTGTCGAACACTTCAAGACCCTCAATCTTCCTTCTAGAGATTTCTTCGGTAAATAAATATCATATATGCAATGATCAGCCATGTAGAACACTTCAAGAAATTTCTTCAGCAAATACAATGTCATATATGAATTGCACTGCAGGGGAATGGCAAACATCAGATTGTTAAGCTGAGGCCAAAACCTATCAAACTAGAATTTCAGCGAGAGCATAAAAATATGAGGAGTGGAAACCATTACAGGAAAAAAACTACAGCATGTCAATTACGATGGTCAGGAAGTACCAAGTAGGTCTTAAGATTGAAATTTCACAAAAAACAGGTTTAGGGAAAAATGAACATGAGATACAGTACAAAGTCACAGCTAACTAGACCAATGCTTGAACATCTGAGCGTACATAACAGAACTTAGCCCCTTAAATTTATTCCAGAGAGAATATTTCTATGATCCAAAATACAAAGCTGGGTTGACTTGCATGCTTGTTTCCACTTATCCTTTCAATTATTTAATATATTTGATCTTCATATGAACTTCTGATCCACTTTTTGACATTATGAATTATGCGCTGACTGAGATTGTTTTCAGTTTAGAACCATAAGGTATATTCTTATGTTGGAAAATTCAACTTGAACTTACCTTCCTCTCGAGGAATATTAGGTTGATCAACCAGGAGTTGTTGAAGTGCACCTAAATCACCACTTGCACTGAAATGAAATAAAGCCACAATGAGCTGATATAAATTGATGAAAGGAGTGTAAAAATTAAGAAGCATCAAATTATTATCATCAAAAAGCAAGTGACAAAAGCAAAGCGGAGATATATGTAAAAGGAACAAAAATATCTGAGACTGGACAGACTGATATTAGTGACAAGAAAAAAGGAGTATAATACTACATCATTTGCATATTTTGGTAAAATATGTGTTTTATGCTAATAGTCCAGGTAAGCAAAAAGCACACCCCAGTTTGGACCTTCATAAGCAAAGTTGATGGCAGCCTCAATCTTCCTGAGATTGACTTGTATGAACAGGATATACTGACTAGTAGTCAAAGGCAGTAAGGTTGATACAGATACAGTCAACAGAACATGATATATTCAAAGTCTTGAAAAGATGCAAGCTCATAAGTTTTTTATTCAATTCATTTTCATCAGCGTACATCTAGTCTTCTTGTTTTGCAAAACCTAGACGTGAAACCTTCACATCAACTAATGTAGGAAATTACACACAAGCCAGAAAATATGTAAAAGCCCCAAATGATGGGGTCAGTGTCATAAAGCTGAAAACAAGCACGCTAACTTAATTCCAATAACATATTCCAAGTTAAAGAAACAAAATGAATTAACAATCATCTTTCAAGAAGGGTTTAAAAACAAGAACAGGATTCAGCTAGATGGTACTAAGAAGAGCCTTGTGTAAACATACCTGGGTTTCAATGCAAGTGCTGGAAGTGCTGATACCACAGATAATTTAAGTAGGTATCTGCAAGAAAATAAGAAGCTAGTGTTATCATGAAAAGGTTGAAATTTACAGCAACCAAATATACATATTAAGGTTACACATATGTATGTTTTCTATTTCATGAAGTATATTTATATAAATAACTTCCTTAAAAATAATAATAAGATCAAAACCTGCCATATATAATCTTCAAAAACTAAATTCTAACTTCAACTGCTGTTTCTTAATATATAATAGTCTTATAGGATGAAACTAGTTCCCAAATGGTAATTGTGTCGATTTCGAGATGGCAGTCAATTGCAAAATACTGCTGTCAACTATAAGTAACCTTCAACACCCACAACAGCATGCTCCACTGTGCACTTAATCGTATCAATAAATATATGACCTCAACTAAGAAGGAAATTATATTTTTCAATATAACTAACTCAAATGCAAGGCAATTAAAAAAATAAAAAAATCAGTGTATAACCAATCTCTGCTTCCATTTTGAGCACCTAACATGGTAGAGAAAGAAAACAACAAAAGCAGTACATAGGGTTCAGACATCCATACTCTGATTGATGCATCTCTTCAAGAAGCCTAAGTCCATCTAAACAATCTGCAAGAGTTGGTTTTATACCGACCCGTTGCTTCAGTTGTTTTGCAGTTGGTTGGGCAGAACCCACTTTGGCAAGTTGCCTGCTATCACGAACTATCTTCTCAAGGGAAGAGACAACCCCATGAAATTCTTCCCTGGATCGCAATGACCAAAACAAAGGAAAACAAAACAACTCACTTTCGTGCTAGAATATTTATCAACTTCTGCATTCCACAGGTCAAGGTAAAAACCTTACTGCTTTGTTAGGCAAATGAAATTAAATAATTGCAGATAAGCAGCAAAACAATTCAAGTGGAAAAAACAAGTTATAATTAAATTGAAAAACAAGTGACCTTGAATTAATAAGATGCATAAAAATTGGAAAAGTGGAATAACACCATGTGAAGACTTAAAGAAGCATGTGTAAACAGCTTCAGTTATAATTTGAGTATAAAAGAAAGAGAAAATCCGATACATAATCTTATTTCGAAGACCACAGGATAGTACTTATTGGCCAATATTCTGCTAAAATATATTCAGGCAAAGAGAAAGCAGAAAAATAAATTAATGCATGCATTTAAATAACACTGCAACACAAGTAAAGACCCCAATCAAATAAAAGCCCCAAGATTTCATCTGTGATCCAAATTTACCATTTCCAAGCAAGAAAAAACAGGAATAGAGTTCCCAAAGAGAAAAAAGAAACACACACACACAAACAAACAAACAAAACAAATAATGGCAAATAACACTACATGGTCTTGTTCAGGGAGATCAAGATGCTCTGCAGGGACTCCATTTGCTTTGCCAATACAGCATTTTCGATGCCCTCAACACATTTCAAAGCCCCATAGTTTTTAGAATCTTGGATGACCTAAACATCAAATTACCAAAAAACAGTTTCAGAAAAAATAATAGTTAAAAAAAGAAGAAGAAAACTTCTCAAAAAGATACAGGTTGAGAAAGAGCAGGAATTAGGAAAACCTGCAACCTCTGGATGATAGAAGAGGCATTAGAGAATTGGGAAATCAGCCGAGACTGAAGCTCTTCCCATCGGCACATCTCATCCTTTATTTTCCTGAACTTCTGCTGATACTTTTTCACTATAGACTCCATCTGTTTTCAATCAAACTCGTCTGACTCGACCTGTTAGAACGGACGTGACTTGGTGCACTTTTGGGCCGAGATATTCAGCTTGGGCGGCGGGGTGGTGGCGGCGGCGGGAAGAGAAGAAGCGGCAGCCAGAGGACTGAAACTAAGGATCAAAAATTGTTTTTTCAGCCTTATTGTTTTGTATAAATATATACTCTAAACTTGTGAATGTATTAATTAATACTTCAACTTTTTAACATATTATATTTAAGGTCAAATTACCTATTGAAACAATAAATAAATAAATACATAGCTTTTAACTTTTGTCCTAAAAAGATTTAAGTTTTTAGCAAAACTTTTATCTAATACTATTTAATTTAAAGTTTTATCAAAAACTCCTATCTTTATATTTGGAAAAAAGGAACTTTCAGGAAATAATTATTCATATTACATAATTTTTTAAAAAAATAAGTGCTAGCAAATTTTAAATATTAGGATATATAGGTGATGAATTAATACCATTTTTATATATAAAAAATAATATAGTTTTTTTAATTATAAATATTGTATATTTTGAAATACATAGTTTTCAAAATAAAGTGACAGGCAAAACTTAATTACAAAAATTATGTTTAATTATATATCCAATAGTGTTATAATCTTTAAAAAAAATAAATGGGAGTTATTATTAATTTATTAGTTTTCATATATCAATAACAATATATATTCTACATCTCGTCATTTAGACTTTCATGTTAAAAAAGATACTTATCGCTTTAATTTAATATTATGCAATTATTTTAAACATTAAAAAATTAGTCTATACTCCTTATTTTAATAATTACAAATTTATTCTTTTACATATCATGAAGGAATTATACATTGTAAAAAATAATTAACAATTAGACTTTTAAAAACTACGCTTTTTTCCCTCATAAGTATAGGTATGGGTATATTAGGTCTTTCAACAAAATGTTAATAAATTTTTTGATGAAATAGTGGTAGAGGGATGTATTTGCCAAAAGTACAAATTTAGTGGAAATGGGTGTTGAAAGTTAAAATTTTAGTGACGTAGATGCAAATATTTTTTTTTTTTCAATGTATGAATTTGGCCAAAATAGTCATATTTGGTAACATATTAGGAGGCTAAAAAATATCATATTAATACATTTAAAATTTTGTAGTATAGTTTTGACACAGAACTACAAGTTTAAGAGCCCACTGAAATATCATAATATGTGTACTTTTGTTATTACAGATAATATTTTGGTAAAATTATTTTTCAGTCCTATATATTAAAGTTTTTAGAAAATTCAATTTTAGTCACATATATAGGTGTTCATACCACCACTAATTTTTTTGATGGAAAATAACATGTTTCATTCATATGACTGTTAATTCAAGATTTTTGTCGTGTTTTATTTTTATTTTAAAATTTAAAATATTAACCAATTTTCTCAAATATAAAATACGAATTGAAAATTTCAATCTTATTTCTCCGAATTTTCCTATTTGGACTTTATTTATCCGCAAAGAAGTGTAAAATATTTTTGATTTAAAAACAAAAATATTTTTTTATGGATTTTTCCTATCACTTAGCTTAGATTTGGCAATTAAGACCAATACACAAATAAATTCGTTTTTAAATTTATAAATAAATACACAAAAATGCGCATACATATTGTGTAATATATCTGTAAGTAATATTTTAAATTTGTTGGTGTTTATAATTAAGAACACATATAAAAATCATTAAGGTCTAAATTATGAAAGTTAAATGAGTTGATAATTCTATAAATTATTTAGGCAACGTTTGGTATTGTTTGTTTTTTTTTTTCCATTTTCATTATTAACTTATTCTCTCATAATATAACCAAATATACATTACGTTTTTCAATACATTTTTCTCATAATACATATATTTCCTAATACATTATCCCTTAACACAAAAAATAAAATCAAACAAAGCCTTATATACATGTCCATGTAGTATGTATAATTTATTCTATGTTCTACGTAATATTATACACTTATACCCATATTTGTATATATTGTTTAGTGTTATAATTTGTTTGTACATATTAATATTTATTTGTACATATTACATAAGTTTTTCTATGTTCAATTATAAAAAGTACATATAAATATCATCCATATTTAATTTTATATGGTAAATTAATAATATGGATTAAATATGTATACAACATTTGTATAACATATAAACTTTACACTCTATGTATTTGGCATATATAGGCACAATTATGTTCCATGAATTCATATTTAATAAACTCAAATATATATATATATATATCAAATAAAATATTGACTACATAATATAATAAGTTGTTAGATATATATATATATTATAAACAAATGCAATATAAATTGAATATATTATATGATAATACAAATTGTATACGTTATATACATAAATTATGTAATAGCTATTTGTCATACCGGAAGTTAATAACTATTTTTTTTTTCTCGTTTGTCAATAAATGAAAAAAATTGTTGAAAAATAAATTTAACAATGTGAGATAACATATTTTTTCTCTAAAAAAAGAAAGATGAAATTTCCATCAAAACATGTGAGTTAATGGATACATATTTTAGGAGTAAAAGGATGTTAAATCTCATCAATTTTAATTTTTTTATTTTCAATATCAAAATTTAATCACAACAAAATAATAAAAATGATTTTCAATTTTAAATATTAGTAGGCATTAAATTATGAATATTTTATTAAGTGATAGGAAAAAACAAAAAACAATGAAGAAAAACACGAGCTAATTCTAACATGTAGTCATTTTTATAGAGGAAAGATCAAATAATCATTATATCTAAATATCATTTAATAATGAGTTAATAATACTTAAATAACAACTATTAATAATACTTATATAGTTGTTATTTAAGTATATATATATATATATTTGTATTTATCCCATATTATTTGTTCACTAAAATTTTGAACTTTTTTGTATTATAAATATAGAAAGATTTGATGAGGACGATTTTTGTAAAAAAATAAATTTGGGCAACGGGTACTCCAAAGTCCATACCCGATATTAAATAATTAGATATCGGGTAGTAAGAATATTTCCCAAATATCAGATCGGGTGCTCTAAAAATAAAAATAAGAATACTTGAACGGACCAAAAAAAAAAAAAAAAAGAAAAGAAAAAAACAGTCAAAACAGTAAAAGAAGGCTAGGGCTTTTTAATTTTCAATTTTTACACACTCATTCACAGCAGAGGTGACGGAGAAGCAGACGGAGGCTCGGACTTTCCGGTGACGGAGAAGGCGGCGGCCGCGGCATAGAGCGAGGTAAGGTTCACGGCGACGGCAGCAACTTTGCCCAAAAAGTATTTTGCAAGAATGATGTTAGTGTAAAAGTTGCAAAATCTTAATGATGTTATTGTAAGGTTGATTCTGAGGTTTTTGGTGTGAAAAAGCTAGCGGGCTGGGTGGATTTTTGGATTGATTATAATATCAAAAGTTTCTGGCATATGAAAAATTACTTATCTTCCTTTTCGAGTTTCAAATACACTTCTTAAATATGTTCTTGTTATGTATATCTTTTTGGGATTGAAGTGCATGCTGTGTTTTTTATAGTCAGTCAATGTTGTGTTATTTATTGCTGTGTTTTATATAGTCAGTCAATGTCAACAATAAAAAGGCAAAAACTCAACCTGACATGTCGGATACCCGATAATTTCGAGTTATTGTGGGTTGCATATTTTTTTCACCTGACAAGTCGGGTACCCAATCCGAAAACCCGACCCCATGTTACCCGATTCGAGGCACACCCTAAGGTAGACCACACGTATACATGTCTTGGGGCGGGACACCATGAGGTTTGGGCGTATGACCTGTTAATATTCATAAATATTTATTTAAGAATTTTAAGAAGTTTGCCAATATATTAAAGGAACTGGTAAGAAAAGATTGTGGAATAAAGAATCAAGTGTGAAATGCATACTATTCTACAAATATAAGTGTGGGAATTAATTCAATGCTTTTGATATACTAGAAGAATTATTTTCTTAATATCAAAGCCATGAGAGAGGAAAATATTTTAGGAGAAATTGTAACAAAATAAGATATTTTTATTATTTCTTAAATAAAATAAAAACATGACAATAAGGTAAGAATAATAAAAAAAATTGCAAGACGAGCACAACTCTGTATAGATAACTAACTCGCCTAGAAGAGAACAAATCCTTCTCAAAGTAATAGGAAGCTTGAGAAAAGTTATGGAGCAAAAAAAAAAGTTCAGAGATGAATAGAAGTGAGAAATTGTTGAACATTTTTTTTTTAATTTTTCTGTAATTTTTTTTTTATCTTGGTTTAGTAAATTTGAATATCGCAAGTGTAGATGATTGGCCCCTTTTAAAACTTGTCGTTTTTGTCAAAAGGTAAAAAGAATACTTAAAATGCTCTGTACTTTTGTTTAAGAAAAAGATTTAGCTGGTTACTCCTTGTATTTACTGCAATTATTTTTTCAGTCGGCAAATCTATTGTTTGTCTATCTTTTCTGACCTTTTGCCCATGTGGAACAAGTTTTACATGGATTTAATTTTGAGATAAATGGACTAAGGATAATCCTTTTAGTTATAATTAATCATAAATTGATTATAACTTCCATCAAGAAATTGAGAATAACTTAAAAAAAATATAAGGATATACTTATACACTACTTATAATTTTCTTACAAATAGACATTAATTGGTATTTGCTGTTGGAAAAGTGAAAAGTTCGAAATAAGAGGACCTGATCATCTTGTGGCAACTGCTTTGTACGGATAAGTTGGCCTTTCCATACCATTGGTCCCTCAGAAAAGAAAAAAAAAGGACAGATTATGATGCAAAACTTCATTCATTATTTAGACCCTAGAACCATTATAGTGTCACCTGACCTTTGAGTACCCTAGAACCTTGACTATTATGTACTTTAGTTCTAAAATTTCGTTGTCAATTGCTTTGCATGTTATTTTTAGTAGCCCTTTTTAATCAAAGTTAACCAGATTTTTGGAGATGTTACTTATATCATGTTAATTTCAAGTGCTTTATTTTAAAATGAGGGTTTAACACTGCAACATTTTACTTATGAACTGACCACTTGAAGAAGCAATATTTGATTAATGTTGATTAGGCCTTGAATGGACATTGTGACTGATTATCCTAATTTTGAACCAGGCTAATTTCAAGGTTAGTACTTACTGTGCATGCTGACATTAAATATGGGCAATAAATCATTTGGTTCAATGTCACTGATGCTTTTAAGTTCATAATACTTTGTCATTACCATTATGGCATACACAATACAAATTCACAAGCCGTGGGATGTAATGTGAAATATGTTGGTTCTAAATATGTGCCTTTAAGAATGGTGTAAAAGTAAAGTTGTATATATGTTACTTTTCCACACAATACCCTTACACACACCATATAGAGCGTGTTGTAAGGGTGTGCTACTCAGAGCTTTGGCAGAACTCCTGTTAGTTGCATCCATTTTGCTTATTTTGGAGGTTGGTGGTTCACCTCACTCATTTCCTAAAATATTTTAGACAAGATTAGAGTTGTGTTGATAATCCGTAAATGTCCTACATAGATGTAGAAGTATGTAGAAGAGTGTAGAGATTCGTAGGAAATCTCTATGAAGTTACCATAGAGAATATCTTTTAGATTATAACAGAAATGTTCTTGGAGAGCTGCAGAGAGTTTGTGTAAAAGATTCTCTTCCAAGAAGCTCTCTTCCCTTAAGCTTATCTTATGTGCATCTATCTTTATTCAAGCCTTTTAATCACTTCTCTATGGTTTCATCACACACAAAACTTGAGAGAAGCTGACTTACCAAAGCTGGCGCATGGGAGGTAATTGTGTTGAGGCTGCACTTTATGTTGTTAAAGGAACAAGCCCATGTTTGTGTGAACTAAGTGTGTGCATTAACTACTTATTCGACGGAAAATAGTTATCCATCATTTGATTGCTATTGCGATTGATTGGTCATTTGTAATTATCAACTTATTATTAATACGCACTATTTTTAAGAAAATGCATTGAGGAGTCATGGTTTCACTCTTTATTTTGTTTTAGCGGTTAAACTTTATTGTCTTGGTTTGTTAA
Organism: Paulownia fortunei; assembly: GCA_019321725.1. NCBI lineage: Eukaryota > Viridiplantae > Streptophyta > Magnoliopsida > Lamiales > Paulowniaceae > Paulownia > Paulownia fortunei. The sequence continues at coordinate 18,592,297 of CM033119.1, read as the reverse complement.
CTTATATTACTATATGGTTAATTTTCATTAATAATGACTATTATCAGGAAACAGCAATTGGTTATAATTTTAGACCTCAGTTCGGAGTAGCAAGTGTGCTAGACTTACTAAAAGATCATTGTATTAGCTTTGAACAGTATAAGTTTTCATTTTTCAGCATTAACCAAGTAAACTATGTGAGGTTAGGTATTTTGTATGACACAATTGATCACAATAAAAAAAAAATTGTGCACTGGAATTGTTAGGTTGATAATCTCTTTCATTCTTTATAATCACTCTTTCATTCTCTATAACTTTTATTTCAGGATAATTCTCTTCGTCGTAGCAATGCCGACGAGAAACATCCATGTGTTTATTCAAAAGAACACAACATCATGTAGGATGCTTTGGGGTATGATGTACACATTATTTTTCATAGTAGTTTGGGTATCATTTTATTCAACGAAAATATACATGGATACTGTGAGGGTTGTCAAAAAGGGTGAAACTCAACTTGTTGCAATGAGTATTTATGTGTCCACGGGTTTCGTAGTTTACTGGCTTTTGTTTTTGTTGCTGCCATTGATATATCTTATCCATCAAGCTATAAAAGAAAGGGTGGATAGTGCTAACGCGGTATTCGAGGCAGAAATAGTGAGTGCAACATGTAAGTTTCTGACAACCATAACATTTCCAATCTTTTCCATAGGCATGGGTAAAATTTTTCAAGATATGTCATCTTTGTGGATGTGCATTGGCCTAGTTGGGAGTGTATTTTGTTTAGTTATATCCTATGGCAACCCGGAGGACTATGGGTTATCTGATGCCTTGGTTTATGGTTGGGAGTCCTTGTCAACTTGGAGCGCCCTCTTGAAAAGTTTGTAGTTTTAATTGTTATTGGAGTTTCAATGTACATTGCTGAGGAAGTTGTGGTTCAAGAAAGAAATGCGGAGGTTCAGGTTCTCAAACCACGCATCAGAAGGGTTGATTATTCTCGTTCTAAACCGGTAAGTTTTTAGACTTTTCTATATACATAACTGTGATCAAAATTTTTAATTTTGTCCTTGCATTAATACATTTACAAATTTATCTTATCTTTTCTGTGTCGTCAGGTCACTGCAATATTTACTACAATGACATGTTTTTTCAACTCCAAGTTGGATTTTTACCATTTTGGCTGTATTTAACTTTAAAATTTAGTAGGAAAAAGCCCACATAATACACCAATTTTGGTTCAGTCCTTGTGCATCCTGTTAAGTCAATTCGAAAGTGGGTAGTAAAAGTTGCATTTAATATTCATTCCTTTAGTTCTCGGCTTTTCAACTCCAACTATCCCCCATTGTGTCCTTTTCCTTTTTCTGGTGGATTGAATTTCATTTTATTTAAAATTCATATGGGAAGGATATCGGTGTGGCAAAGGATGAGTGGTAGGCTATTTGGTTCTTAACTTTGAGGAGTTTCTCTGTTTTTCCAGAATCAGCATTGTTCCTAAACACACAGTAAATGTAAATTTGATAGGATTAGACTTCCTCGTGCCTCAAATCATTCTTTGACTTGTGATGTCTGAACCTATTTAGATATGGCTTGATCTTTGTCAGTTCTATATAGATGTACGTTTAAAATCTAGGACAATCCTCATCCAAGGAAACGATGCAATTGGGAGCTTCAAACTGTTTGTTGTAGTAGAATTGTGAGTGTATACAACTGTAATGGACTTTGCACAACAAAAAGATTTTCTTTCCATGGTAATTATGTTTTTCATGGTGACAGGCTACTCAAAGGCAAAAGACTTTTCAAAGCATCATAGAGGAGATCTTGGAAGAAGAAGGGCATTCTGAGCATACGATGGAGGTTGTAAATTGTGGTGTTATGTGTTTTGTAGTTTTGGATGACTTCGTAGTTGGGTTGATTTGTTAAATTTTATAGCGTTTGAAGTTTGTGGAGATTAAGAATCAATTCTCGTGACGTTATATTATGGTTGAAGATTAAAAATCAATTATGTGTGAAATTTGTGGAGATTAAAAATTAATTTTCGAGATTTGAGTTTTGTAGAGATTAAGAATCAATTTTCATGACATTATATAATGTTTGAAATTTATGGAGAACAAGAATCAATTATCGTGAAATTATATAATATTTGAAATTTGTAGAGATCAAGAATCAATTTTCTTGAAGTTATATTATGTTTGAAACTTGTGGCATGCATGTTTACATTGTTAAACTATATGTACTGGAATCTTTTGTTTTTATGGTGAAAATAACCCTCTGTGTTGTCAAGCTACCATCTCAACATTTCAGTTTGAAAATTCTCATAATGCAACTACATATATATTAATATATGTAATGTATATTGAGTAGCAAAGTCCTTGTGCCAAGGAAAGTAATACTATTAACAAACATTATTTACTTGGATGCATTAGCCAATGGAATTCCACAAACCATTAAATTTTCATTTATGGTAACTTACAGGAATTACATTAACTAAGTAAATGTGAGGAAAAAAAATACTAAAAAAGCCATGAAATTAATTTTTTCTATCCACGATAAATAAATATATATATATATATATATTTAGTTGCTTTTTTAATTAAAGATTGAGTGTTTAATGAGTTGGAAATTAGATTGGAATGTCATTTGCAAGTTGCATTTGGCAGGAAGAGTTCCAATTTCATTTGTAATTTGTCATAGTAGCATGTTCCCAACCCTGAAAGAAGCGGAAGGGTAAGATTCAAACCTGACCTCATTAAGAAGTTGACATCACCAATCCTAAAAAGTATTAGTTATGGTAATATGTATATATTTTGTCTTAAATGAGTATAATAGGACTTGAGTATAATAATTTTTTTAGTGAAGCCACTAAATATTTTAAAAGATCATATACCGTCACAAAAATTGATTCTTACTCAAATGCTAAGCCTCCAACGTCCTTTATCTCTTACTCAAAATATATGTGTATATATGGTTTTGGATAATATATATATGTTTTTGCCTATGTGGATTGAAACAATTAAATTATCCACCCAAAATGAAAAAGGCTACATTAACTACAAATCCTTTCTTGGAAGCCATTTTATATGCAGTGATACAAGCGACATGTAATAATAATAATAATAATAATAAAAACTTGGTTGGAAAAAAAAAAAAAGAGAAAAAGAAAAAGAAAGAGGAAAAATAAAAGCGCACTTTCAAACACGCTTGTATTTCGAAAGTTCAGAGAGGTGCTAGCTATTTTGCCCTCTATGACAGAGGTGCCTTTGCAAATTCAAGGCAATAGTTATCAGCAAGAATGAGGTACTTATTTAAGGGTGGAGTTTTAAATTCAAATTCTTGCCATAATTTGCTAAAGAATTCTCATTTTATTGCACCTAGAGTTGTTCAACTGGTTTGCCTTTCAGTCTTGTCATCAGAATCACTTCAAAATTCCAAGAAAGTTGATAAAAAGTCCGACCTTAATAACGCCAGAGAGTTACAAGGTTTTGGTCCACTCTTCAATGAAATCCTCGGTATTTTGGGAACTGAAAATATTGCGATGGATGAGAATACTCCATATGGGTTTTACATATCCAAAGAAACGCTGTTGAAAGGTACTATAGGAAGCGTAGAATCATCAGTTTGTCAGCAGCAAGATGTTTGTGGAAATGCCGAGGGGAAAACAGACCGTATAAAGATGGAAAATTTAATGGCTTTACAAAATAACGGGAATGGGATTTCGGATGAAATTGAAGTAAAGGATGTTAGTCTAATAGTTCATAAGGTGACTGAGATTGTTAGGAGTGAAAATGGCGTCCTCTCCATGGAGGAAAGGCTGGAAAATGCTGATTTTAACTATAATGAGGCGGTTGTTGAGAAGGTATTAAAGAATTGTTTCAAAGTTCCTCATTTGGCTTTTAGATTTTTCAGTTGGGTAAAATTTAGTAAAGGGTTTCGACACACGACCAACACTTTTAATATGATGATAAATGTAGCTGGGGAAGCCAAGGAGCTTGCTTTGGTTGAGGATTTAGCTGAGGAAATGGAGAAGAATTCTTGTGAGAAGAATGTTAAGACATGGACTGTTCTAATGTCACATTATGGGAAAGCAAAACTGATTGGGAAAGCCTTGTTGGTGTTTGAGGACATGAAGAGAGCTGGTGTTGAACCTGATGCAATTGCCTGCAGAATAATGCTGCGTGCGCTGTGTAATGCTGGAAATGCTGACCTTGCATTGGAGTTCTACAAGGATATGGTACATAATGAGGTGAAGTTAGATGTGGGCTCGTATAATCAATTACTTAAGTGCTTTGCATTGTCTGGAGATGTTGCTGCTGTTCATTTTGTTGGTGAAAACATGATAAGACTTTCTGAGGTTCCTGAACCTCACATTTATGGTTTAATGCTAAAGAGTTTCTGTATTGCGGGGAGAATCAGAGAATCCTTAGAATTAATTCGTGACTTGAAGAATAAGAATATCATCCTTGACACTGGAGTTTTTGAAACATTGGTGAAAGGACTTTGTAGCAAAGATAGGGTTACAGATGCAATGGAGATACTTGAAATAATGAAGAAAAGGAATATATTTGATCGAAATATATATAGAATCCTTATAAGTACATTTTTGAGAAGAAATGAAGTCTCTGAGGCATTTAATCTTTTCCAAGATGCGAAAAAATATGGAAATATCTCAGTCTCTACCTACACAAATTTGATGCAACACCTTTTCTGGAAGAACGAATTTCAAAAAGGCTTGGAGCTGTACAATGAGATGCTTGAAATGGGGATTCAATTAGATAGTGTGGCAATAACTGCCGTTGCTGCAGGTTATGCTCGGCAAAATTGCATTTCTGAAGCTTGGGAAGCGTTCAAGAGTATGGACGAGAAAGGAATTAAGCCAACTTCCAAATCATATACAATTTTCATAAAGGAGCTCTGTAAAGTTTCCAAAACAGATGAGATTGTCAAGGTTTTGAATGAAATGCAGGTTTGCAAAGTAAATATTCGAGATGATATCTTTAGGCAGGTTCTAGCTTACCTGGAGAAGAAAGGAGAGATAGAGAAGCTGAATGCGGTAATGCGGATACAAAGAGGTTTTACCTTGTATCCTAGAGGTATAGAGGAACTAAATGCTCATCAATGCAATCGACCAGGACTCATAGGAAAATCAGAATCCAATCAAATAGTGCAGGAAAGGTTGTCAGATTGCTTTCCGGAGTCTGCGGCAAGATTCTACGGCAATCCTGATATGCAAGAAGTTTGCAAAATTTTGTCATCCTCAACTGATTGGTGCTATATACAAGAGAAGTTGGAGAAACTCCATTTCCAGTTTAAGCCAGACCTTGTGGTGGAAATTTTGCGTAATTGCGGCCTTAATATTGGCACCGCCTTAAAGTTTTTCTCATGGATCGGGAAACAAACTGGTTATAGTCACAATGAACAATCATACAATATGGCCTTGAAAATTGCTGGTCAAGGCAAAAACTTTAAACAAATGAGAAGCCTCTTTTACGAGATGAGTAGACGAGGTTGCTCAATAACATCTGATACATGGAGTATCATGATAATGCAGTATGGTCGAACAGGATTGACAGATATTGCTTTGAGTAATTTCAGAGAGATGAAACTTAGCGGTTGCAAACCAGCGAAATGCACATACAGTTCTTTGATCACTTCTCTTTGTGGGAAAAAAGGTAGGAAAGTTGATGAAGCAATCCAAATATATCAGGAAATGGTTCAAGTCGGGTGTGCTCCTGATAAAGAATTGGTTGAAACTTATGTTGGCTGCTTATGTGAAGTCAATAAACTGTCAGATGCCAGAAGTTGTATTGAATCTTTACATAAATTTGGTTTCTCAATTCCACTATCTTACTCCTTGTACTTTAGGGCCCTTTGTCGGGCAGGGAAGTTGGAGAATGCTTTAGCCTTGATGGATGAAATTGGTTCTGAAAGAAATCTCCTGGACCAGTATACGTATGGTAGCTTGATTCATGGTTTGCTACGAAGGGGACGGTTAGAAGAGGCATTGGCAAAGATGAAATGTATGGAAAAGCTAGGCACTCATCCTACCGTTCATGTGTACACAGCTTTAATAATTCACTTTCTTAAGGAGAAAGAGATATATAGGGCTTTGGAAACTTTGGAGGAAATGAAAGAACGGGGTTGTCAGCCTACCATAGTCACTTATTCAGCTCTGATTTGTGGATATGTGAGATTGGGGAAGGTTAGTGATGCTTGGAATGTTTTCCATCATCTAAAACAGAATGGCCCATCACCTGATTTCAAGACTTACTCTATGTTTATAGATTGCCTCTGTAGAATAGGCAAGTCTGAAGAAGCTTTCAAACTTATTTCTGAAATGCTGCACGATGGTATTATTCCCAGTACAATTAACTTTCGGAAAATCATATATGGACTAAATAGAGAAGGCAAACCAAATTTGGCCCAGGTTGTACTAAAGAAGAAGTTGGATCTCAAGAGAAGAAGAACAATGGTAACTCAAGCATGTCTCATTCTCATTATCTTACTTTCTCTCTCAACATAATGCTATTTTTTTCCTTGTTCCTTTCCTGTGTACCCCTTGCAGCATATCGAAAATTAGCTAATCTGCGATATATATGCAGTTCTAGTCCGGCCATCTGCTTTAGGAAGGGTTCAACGTTCTAGTACTTTTAGCGATTGAAGAATTGAGCATGGCCATAGCATCAGGGATCAAGGTAACATTATTGTACTTGCCCGCATTTACTTGGGAGATGATGGTGAACAACGCTTGGTTCTTTTTCCTTGGAAATTAACGGATCCTGTAATTTTTTTCTCTTCTTGACTATGTAATTAATTCCAGTAAGTTGTGTCTGAAGAAAAGAGAACGGACCTACTCAGAAATCAAGTAACTTTCATTATCCTGTGGCCTATTGTGCTTTGGTGCACATGCATTCAATGGTGCATAGCTGCATATGCAATTTAAATGCCCACGTAAATTTGGTCCCTATCAGAAATGGTCATCAAGTCAAAGGTCATCCATCGATATCAAAGACCAGTCAAAATCAGGCAAGTAGTCAAAGGTCTCCTCTTCCCCCTGTCAGTTTTGTAGTTTCTTGGTCTTGGTGCTCTAACAATGAAAATCTCTTAAGAAGCTCTTTTACTTTCAGGTTGCTCTTAGTTTGCAGCACATTCCATGGCACGTTCTACCTATTCACTTGACTTCAAATTATTTTTATTCTCTGTAGGACATCATCAGTTCATTTACAAGTATATCGATCATATTTATTATTAATGCTGTCTATTACTGGTCATCTCTGCAGTACTATAACACAAAGCTGCGCATATTTTGTTAAAATGAACAGATTATGAAATATTTTTTCGTCATATTGGAGCTATCTTTTTATCTTATATCCATGATTCAAAATAGTATAATCTTTTGAAATTTAAATTTTCATATCAAGTGTCTAGAGTATGTTTATCTTCCTCGCATTCTCAAATCTAATGTCAAACTGGTAGGAACTTGAAAAGCTAGAAAAGATCTTTCATGGCGATACTGTCGCTGTTTGTTCTTGTACTGTGCTTCTTGTCCCGGGCCAAGCAGGTTTTAGTTTTCCTTCGTTGCCTTGTTGGATTTTCATTTTCAGGATTGCTGCAAAGTCTGCCTCTTGAAGAAGAAAAAAAGAAAAAAAAAGGGAAAAAAAAGGGAAAAAAAAAAGAAAAAGAAAACCCTGCCGCAAAGGGATTTACAATTTTTCTTTTTCAAATACTCTTTGGTTGCATTTTAAAATTAAATTCTCAGCTCTTCTTATTCTTCTCATTTTCATCTTCTGTTGATTGTTACCAATTCTTTCTGCAGTTGGACTGGAGATGAGCCTTTCAAAGATCCACATGAAGCTAACATATTGCACAGAGCTTCTCAATCTTGCATAAATGTTCCCGTAAGGTAGTTCGAAACAATTGATTATGAAGAAAATATTCGATGTATATGTGATACTTTCTACACAGTTCAGGAGATGTATAAATTTTTCCAGTGTAGGATTTGCTTGAGAAAACCATTGATACTCTGAAGCTAATTTTGATGTTTAAGCAGAACTATGTATGTGGTATTCTTGAAACTAATCGCACACACTCAATAGGAAAGATTTAAATTGCTCTCCATGTTTAGAATGTTGGTCTCTCCTAAGTTTTGTGCAATCCATCTATCATCTAAGATAGGTATTAGAGTGCCTTTGTTGGCCTTGGACTGCTGATCGTTGGATGGGTTAGGTGCCAACAAACTCATGCATGGCCACCTGTACTAACATAAAAAAGAAGGCACTTTTCACTCATAAACGGTGGTTTGCGACACTGCAACACCATATTTCCAGCATACCATTATTATTTATGGAATATTTGGTTCAGCTTAGTACAAAAGAAAGAAGATCAAGGTTTTAGCAGGACTTTTAACATTTTATTTTCAACTACTCTATAGCTTCTCCTCAAGTCTGCAACATATCCTATCTTAACCTCTTTAAACTAGGAACCTTCCCTCTCAACTTCTCAACTACTCATCTCAAAACAAAGCATAAACTTTCAGTGGCTATTTTCAATGTGGAGTGGTGCTCTGGTTGTGGGTGAAAAAAAAAAATGGTCAAAACTCATCTCAAATCGAAAGCGTAAACATTTGGTGGTTGTTAAAGATGTGGGCACAGGGGAGCAGTGGTATTGTTGTAGGTAAAAAAGACAGGGAGAAAGTTAAAGAGAAAGACAAATGGAAAGCGTAGAATAAGCGAAGATATGGGAGAAACTAAGAAATTGACATCCAAATCTTTCTCTATATTGTTTTGGGGCTGACATAAGCATTAATAGTAAAATTAGACAGAGTTATTAAATGATCGTGTTTATAGTAACCAAAAAACATTTCTTCGCCCAATATTAGCTCAAGAATTACCACAATTGCTGTACCATCTTAAGTTGGTTATGTGATTTATGATATAAAAATTTTCTTGATAGGATTAATTTCATAGGGATTGTGAAGGAAAGGGCTACAGGGCAGTCATCTGGAATCCCCCACGTCATGACCTTGTTCAACTGCTTGCTTTCTGAGTAGTGGGCTTCTGCAGATTTCTTCAATTATTTAGAGTATTGAAGCTGCCTTTTACGACTAAGGATAGTTTTTGAGTATTTATCTCTGTGGATTTACCCTGAATTTGATTTATCTTCTTAGTGGTGTAACAGGGTGTTATACAGTTGAATTCCCAACTTATGCTAAATGAATATTGGCTTCTAATTCTTACCATATTTTTATGATAGTGCTGCGAATATGCTAAGGATTGTCCTAGAAAAAGTAATTTCACACTACTTTGAGCTGCATTCATTCTCTATTGTTTGTCGGCTATTTTATTAAATAAGAAAGTTGTATAAATTCCATGAGAAACATGTAAGGTTTTCAGTTGCTTGAACTCTGGATTTTGCAGAAGGAATTAATATTGCTTCTTAATTATAGGATTAATTCCTAAGATCTGGCCTGATATCCCTATGATGTTTTTTTATTGGTAACCTTCCTGAACTATTTACAGGCGTACCCATGTTCTAGGTACTAATAATCTCCTTGTAAATAGTGACGTATCCATAATATTTGTCAATCCTAAAAATAATCCATGTTTGATATAATCCTTCTGAGAGTAATCAAGTGAGGAATTCTGATATCATTTGTCAGCTTCATGTGCATACTAAACTTATAGACAACAATTTTCTCATCAATAGAATATGTATGCTAATTAATGAATTTTGCTTTGATGATTTTGAATAGGTATGGTTGGCCTTTTGTGTCAAGTAACAACCAGCTAGTGTCAATGGTAAATGAATTAGGCATTGCCATTGAATTTTTCATCACGTGCACCAAAAAAGGAGAAGCGGAGGATGATAGGACTGGTCGCTATTGTATTAATTCTTCATACAACTTTTGTGTGGTTTTCTATCTTGTCTTTCCATGGCAAAGGCAGGAAGCTTTTCTGTGGTATTGCAGCCATGGTCGTCTCCATCATTTTGTATGGTTCACCTTTGGCAATCATAGTAGGTTTCCAGCCCTTTCTTTAATATGTTAATTATATTTACTAGTCTCTTCTTTTCTGTTCATCTCTTTTATCCACTTGACTGCAGCTTGCAAGTTTTGTTTATTACTAACACTAAGAAATTTTTTATGGGGATTATTATCTGGGTCTCAGTTTCTTCACATAGCAATGTTAAGGTGGAATATTGCCCGTATTGAAATGGACTGGGGTCCATAATTCATAACTTCTGAATGGTGTCTCCAATTGTTTTGTTTTGAGACATTTCTTACAAAGTGAAACATAAAAGGTGCTGAGGTTGATGAAAATGAGAAGTGTGGAATTCATGCCATTCTTCTCATCCTTGTTTCTATTCTTGATTGCTACATCCTGGCTTGTCTTTGGCCTCGTTGGAAAGAACCCTTTTGTTGCTGTAAGTATATACTGAAATACTGTAACTCACATGGTTTTCAGATTCTGTCTTTTCTTTTATTTTCACTGATCTAATGCTTCCAGACTCCCAATGCATTTGGCTGTGTATTAGGAGCAGTGCAACTGATACTGTACGCCATAGACCGTTGTAACAAAGGAGAAACCAAGAAACCAACAGCTGATGAATCTCTGGAGATGGTGAAGCCATCATCATCAAACAGGGTGCTTCAATCACAAGATGAACAAGTCTGGTGGAGACACAGATTCTGCTTCATATTGCTTGTCTTCATGTGGAGATGTTGCTTTCCCCGACTGATGATGCCATTTAAGCCTTTCTTACACTGAGTCTTCATGTTATCATGCCTTGTAGGCAGGAAATATGAACACGTATGTACTTAGCATCTAGAAAATTAAGACTGGGCAAATATTATTTTTCTTTCCATCATCTGGTGCTTTCTTCATAGCTTAATCTGCTCCACTCCAACACAAACAACAAAAATGCAAGAGCAGGAAATGCATATATGAGAAGATAGAACTTGTCAAAATAGAGATTTATAGTGAAAGGTAGATCTATGATGCATTAAGATGAAATCAGAAGTATGAGCTTTACAGTTACTAAAACGAATTAGTGTAGCATGGAAATATCTAAAACAAAATTTGAGAGGTACAGTCCGGGCTAGTGTTCCAGAGTTCGATAAACTAATCAAATTGAATTAAAATTAAAAAAAATTAGTTTGATGCTCAATTTTTATTTTATAAAATTTTGTTATTCAGTTCAATTTGTTTTACCATATTATACCGATTTATATATTTTTATTTAATATATGTATATTATTTAATTTTTATTTACCAAAACTAAAAAAATAATTAATAGAAATCGTAAGTATGATTTTATTATTTAATTTGTACACTATTTGCTATCTTTATTTTCTTCAAAAAAAATCAGTTAACAAAATGAACGAACTGAAAAGCCCAAAAAATTCAATTAGTAATCCAATAGAATCGGTACAGCATTTCAGTTTACCAAAATCTCAATTTTAAGTCAAAAACTTGAAAGAACTCATAAAATATTTTTTTTGGCATGAAATAATTAATTGTACCATCTACTGTCTTCTCAAAATGGACTACAGATTTGAGAAATTATTAAGTAGTTTTTTAAACTACAGATTCGGAATTTTTCTAGATCCAAGATAACACAAAATTTGCAAGCATATATGAGATGTCAGTCAAGCGACAAAAGTTTTACAAGTGGATATATTTGTAACTTCTGCATTAACAAATGAAAAGTTATTATTTATGCCAACATCTCAAGAGATTAATAGAACATCTAATTTACATAAAATGTAGAAATATTATTGTGAATACTATAGAGAGTCTCTCTTTGCTATTATACATTCGGTATAAATCTTTTTATACAAAAAAAAATTATAATTTTTATTTAATTTTTTAATTATTTTCTTTTCAATTTGAACGTGACAAATGGACTGACTGAAATGGTAACGCATGGTGTTGTGGAATTCAACTGACGAGGTAAAAAGAAGTCAATGAAAAGTGTCCAGTCAGTACCAAAAAACATTTATTAGGCAGTGATGTCCGTCCAGTCAGCGCTAAATGGTTGTGACCATCCAATAAGCGCCATGTGTTATTCAGTTATCGTATTTTAAGAGTTGTGTTTGTTGTCCATATTTTTTTGATAATTATAAATAGACTCCCGGATTCCTTTATTTTCATCCCCAAAACTCCATTATTCTCTTCATTCTCTCAAGTATTCAAAAATAAGAGTTCTAAATATTTCTTCGATTTGTTAGAGTTGAAATTTATTGTGCTACTATTTCAAATAAGGTCATTGTTTCTAGGGAGATAATTGTCAAGTTATCGTTAGCACATGTATTGGGCAAATTCATCTTAAAGATAAAAAAGAGTTGAACTCTTGTTTCGACCTTCTCTATAAGCTGTTATGTTGTCCAAATTATTCCTGGCACTTGATATTATACCTACCTATTTTTTCGACAATTTAAGATGAGTTTATTGTTTAATTCAAATGGCTTCAACATCAACAACACCCGTTTACCAACTCCAGTTCATGGAGAGAATTCAGATAAATTCACCAGAACCGACTTCAAAAAGTGAAAGTATAAGATGATGTTCTACCTTACCACATAAACCTGGTAAGGTTATTGCGAGAAGATGCCCCACTATGGAAGAAAATGAACGAGATCCTCAAAAAAGGGCAACTTTTGATGCATGGAGTTATAATGATTTCCTATGCATGAACTATGTCCTTAATGGAATGAACAATACACTATACAACGTGTATAGTTCAGTAAAGACAGTTAAAGAGCTATGAGAATTACTCGAGAAGAAGCATAAGATAGAAGATGTCAGCTTGAAGAAATTCATAGTCAGTAAGTTCCTAAATTTTAAGATGGTGAATTCTAAAATAGTGATGAATCAAGTTCAAAAACTGCAAATAATCTTGCAAAATATACATGTTGAAAAATGCAACTCGATGAGACTTTTTAATCAGCCGCTATTATTGAAAAGTTGCCACCTCTATGGAAAGACTTAAAAAATTACTTGAAGCACAAACGGAATTAGATAGGACTTGAGGATTTGATATTAGACTACAAATTGAAGAAGATAACTACAAGTCTAAAATTAAATTCGACAAGTTGTCCATAAAAGTAAAGTAAACTTGATGGAACCAAATGCTAGCAAGAAAATGAAGCATCTGAGTAACGGTCAGAAATAGGGAAAGGCTAAAAAGTTCAAACAAAATTGCTACAACTGTGGCAAATCGAATCACAAGGCCACGGATTTTCATCTTCCAAAGAAAAACAATCAAAATCAAGTGCATGTAACTGAGGATAAGACCGTACTAGTTGATATGTCAGACCTCAATCTCTTGGTAGTCGTGTTTGAAGCCAGCCTGATAGATAACTCTAGAGAATGGTGGGTTGACACTAGTGTAATATGCCACATCTCTTTCGACAAAGAGTTGTTTTCAACTTATATTCCAATCAACTGAAGGAAGTTGTACATGAGAAACTCTGCAACATTCCAACATTGTCAATTTAGGCAAGTTGGTGTTGAAGATGACCTCGAGCAAGGAGCTAGTCCTTGTAGACATGTCCCAAACATTCACAAGAATTTGGTGTCTGGATCATTGCTGATCAAGGCTGGATTTAGACTAGTGTTTGAATCCAAATAAGTTTGTATTTATTAAGAATGAACACTTTATAGGAAAATGGTACTTAGAAAAAAAAAATTGTTCAAGATGTGTGCAATGAATGTACTCCGTAATTTTGGAACGCAATAAATTACAACTTCTAATTATTTGATTTAATGTTCAAATTTATGACATGTTAGATTGGGACATGCTAATATTAACACATTGCAAAGATTAATAAGCATGAAATATATGTTGAAACTAATATAGCCAAAGCATCGTTCCCTTCAGTGGAAAGAAACGCGACACTTTTAGAATTAATTCACAGTGACATATGTGATTTTAAATTTGTGCAAACTAGAGGTGGAAAAAATATTTTATTATTTTTATCAATGATTGCACAAGATACACTTATGTGTATCTATTGAGAAGCAAAAATGAGGCCTTGGAAGTTTCAAAAGCTATAAGAATGATGTTCAGAATGGACATAGTAAACAAATTAAGGTCATTTGTAGTGATAGAGGTGGAGAGTATGGAGCTCCATTTGAAGAATTTTGCTTAGAATATGGCATCATTCATCTAACTACAACTCCTTATTCACCTCAATTAAATGGTGTTGTTGAATGCAAGAATCGAACTTTTAAGGAGATGAATGCTACGTTGATAAATTCAGATTTACCCAAGAATTTGTGGGGGAAAAGTAATTCTTTCAACTAACCATATTCTTAATAAGATATAACACAAAAGCAAGGATAAAACTCCTTATGAGTTATAGAAATGTCTCAACATTCCTATAAATACCTTAAAGTGTGAGGGTATTTGGCTAAGATAGAAGTATCCAAACCAAAATAAATTAAAGTAGGGCCAAAGACAATTGATTATATTTTCATTGTATATGCTAATAATAGTAGTACATATTGATTTCTTGTGCACAAATCAGCATTTTCCAATATATATGCAATTTTTGAATAAAGGAATATTATATTCTTTGAAGATACAAGTCCTTGCTAAAAAATGAAAGAAGTTAGTTTTCATAAAAGAACTTATGAAACTGTAAATGATATCATCAAAGTGATGAAGAATCAAGATGCAGTAAGAGGGCCAAAACAACTAAAATGTTTGGTCCGAATTTTTTAACTTATATGTTAGAAAATAAACACAGGACAATTAGTGAAGCATTGTCTAATCAGAAACTCTATTCTGGAAAGAAGCTATCAAATAATAAAATAAAATCCATTATACAAAATCATACTTGAGAGTTGGTAGATCTCCAATTAGTTAACATGCCTTTAGGATGCAAATGGATCCTTAAAATGAAATATAAGGTTGATGGAATTATTGATAAATATAAGGCAAGATTGATAGGTAAAGGGTTCAAACAAAAGGCTACTTCTTTGATAGATATTCATGAGTAACAAGGATCTAATCTATTACAGTACTCATTACTATTGTTCACTGCATAACCTTGACATACATCAAATGGATGTGAAAACGATCTCTCTAAATGGTGAATTAGAAGAAAAAATCTACATTGAACAACTCGAATGTTTTATTGCTCCTAGATAGGAGAAAAAGGTGTGTAAACTCGTTAAGTCATTATAGAATATAAGCAAGCACCAAAATAATAGCATGAGAAGTTTGACAAAACTATATTGTCAAGTGGGTTCAAAATTAAGGAGTATGACAAATGTGTTTATATAAAAAGCACACCTACCAAATGCTATAGCCATTGTCTGTCTATACGGAGACAACATGTTAATTATGGGTAATAATCATGATATCATTATGACTACTAAGAAAATATTGATAAAATATTTTGACATGAAAGATATGGGTGTAACAAATTAAGAGCACTAAGACGTTTAAAGGACTTGTCCTATCGTATTCTCATTATGTTGAGATGGTATTAAGAAAGTTTAATGTATATGAAATTTCTCCAATAAAAATATCAGTGGACTTAAGTTTGCATTAGACTAAAAATTATGGTGAGCTCATATTACAGTTAGAATATATTTGGATAATTGGTAATTTGATGTACATTATGAACTGCACACATTCGGATATTGCATACTTAGTTAATAAACTGAGTAGATTTACAAGTAATCTAGGCAATGACTATTGGAAGGCATTAATAAGGGTTTTTAAATGCTTAAAATTTATCTTAAATTATGGATTACATTATACGAGATATTTAGTTGTACTAGAATAGTACAATGATGTAAGTTAGATAGATATCTATACAAAAGACTCTAAGTCCATTAGTGGTAATATTTTTATTATTGGTGGAGAAGTTGTGGTCGAGTTCGACTCGCTTAACAATCAAATCAATTTCAAACACAATTTCAAACTCAATATTTTTTTTTTTGACTTTTTACTCAATTCATTTACAACCCTAAATTGAAGCTTAAATTTGGGACAAGGAAAAGTATGATCAGTGTTCCATTGACATTCATTGCAGGTATGTGCATTGAAGTAGTAGTGGAGCCTGCAATTCTTGTTGTAGTTCCATCGGTCAATTCCCTTGATACATGCAGCTTCTCTCCCTCAACAAAGATGTCTATTTTGTGGCGCTTTACGTAATCACCTATGCCCAAAAATTACTGGTATTCTATGAGTGTCCATTCTTTTACAAGTATCTGGGATTTTTAAGATTTCTTATTAGTATAAAAAAGTATCAACTATTTCAGATACGTAAAGGGCAGGGGGGTTTGGCTCGATTGCTATTCAGTATGCTGAATACATTGATTATGATGTATTTGCAACAGCAGGTAATAAATGTTTTTGCTAGCTATGAATTTGAAGTTAGATTTAAGCTATGGTTGTAGTATGTTCATGCATTTGGGATCTCTCTTACAGTAACACTCAGTTTCATTTTTGTCAAGGTAATCCCAACTGAGACTTCAGAGTTTCTGAGTTGTTTATGATGAGGAAAAAAATAATTTGAATCAATCAACCTTAATATTCTAAAAATACAGTAGATCTATCAAATATGGATTACAAAGCAATACATATTCAATGCTTGCTGTCAATTACAACACATCAGAGAATAATTTCTTATGCCAATTCACAAAGCCCCACCCCCCACCAAAAAAAAAATCAAGAAAATGAAAATGAAAATGAAAATGAAAAAAGTGTAAAAAACTCTCTTCAACCGAAAAAGAGGACATTTTTGTCCCAAAAGATTCTGAACTTTTTGTCCATGCTTCGTCCTGCAATCTTCAGTGGTATAGATACAGCAGAATGCACCAATAAAAAAGTCTGGTGGTCTTTCTTCGACCCTTTTTCTGGAGTATATACTACAAAACTTCATTGTCTGCAAGATCAAACACCAGTAAAATCTAGATACTGCTGCTCATGTATCTTTGAGAGTATACATCCCCCAGCTAGAAGGCACTCCAACTTTCAAAACTTTTGTTTTGGCGTTTCTGATGAGACCTTAAATGGACCAGTAGAACCAAATGGGTCAGAGTCATCAAACGAAAAGTTGCTGCTGTGATCGAAGCCCCTTGTGCTGTTTATGGAGTCAAACCTAGTGAGGTTCTCCCGAGGGGGTGAAGAGCCACGATCATGCATACTGAAGGAATCATACCTCGAAAAACTGTCAAAAAAGGGATCTCTCGACTCAACACTGTATCTTGGAGAATTGCCAGCCCTTGAAAGTGGGGTCCCAGGAACTGAATCCTCAAAGGTAAACGGGCTATTCTTCTGAAATGCACTATCCGAATGAGGGGAGCCACTTCTTTCTGGACTTGCACCAAAATCATTAGACCCAAAGAAATATTTCTCTTCATGCTTTCCATGACCTGAGTCCTGACAGTGAAATAGTGATGATGGTAGGGTATCAGTAACATTAGGCAATAAAAAGATGTTGAAATAAAAACAGTATTAGCTCATCAAGGTACTTATAAAAATTTACGATATGTAAATGAAGTAACAATAGAAATGCACAATGTTAATTTTTTAGAGAGAGAAACTATGCCGCCAATCCCCCAACCTTCGCATGTCTTCTTTTATTTTCTACATTTTATCTTGTGGGACTGTACGTGGGGGAGGAAGGGACAGGTGGGCTGGGAATGGAGATGAATAACGATTATCAATGTGAACATAATAAGTCTGCAAACATTTTATCCCAGCATGTGCTAGAAGCAAAAGTTCCCTTTTTAAGCAATTGCAATGATCACATGCAGATTCGGCATAGATTGTGCACTATATTCAACAGCATGACACGACAACTTTGATAAACATGTTGGTCTCATAAACATAATAAGAGCAAGCATACCACGGAACTACTTGCCTTAGCATTGAAGCCCCAGACTGAATCAATATCATCACTATTGTCAAAATTACCCCAAGTAGGTTCATCAAAGCTTCTGTTAAGCAAGGAAAAGATAAAAAGAGGAGTGAGCACTTAAGAATTTCACAATACAGTTTCACGATTTAAAAAGCTAAAGCAATGCGATAGTATATAAAAACGAAAGACCAAAAACCTGTGAGTCTCAGCATCTCCATCAGAGCTTTTCCTGAAATGATTCTCTGAATATTCTTGAGAAGGACTTTCGTATGTTGTTTCCCTCCCTGGACTTCCTCGTGGGCTCTTTGATTCCTCTGCACTATACATGGATTCTGCGTCAAAGGCACTAGCCCCCGCACCAAAGAGCTTATCAGACGTGGCAGCATTTGACACTGAGTCAGGGGAAAAGCTGCGAGTTGGGGAAGAATTTTCTCTTTGAATTGATGCTGACTCGGCATTTTCAGGAACAGCAACGTCAAAAGAAAACCCTGTAAAATGAATCAGGCAAGTCATCACATGTTTGCAGTTAGCGCAGCAGTTAAATATCTCATTATGGACAACAATGATGGCAGGGATTGAGGGAAGGGTAAATTTAAGGTCGAGTAAGAGGTGCCAAACCTTCATCTTCAAACTTGTCCCAGTCTTCATCCCATATCGCTGCTACCTCTGGGATCCCAGGATGCCAACCTTAAGAAATACAAGTATTATTACGTAATTACTTTGAAGAACATCCAACTGATCCAAGCACAATACACTTACATAGACAATGGATAAACAGTACACTGACTTCAAATTAGTTTAATTATAAACTAAAAAGAAATGAATAATGAATTACAGGGATTCTTTCAAATTCAGTTACAATAAAAATAGATAAAGCCCATACAAGTAGGGGTGGGCACTTGACCCTGTTGATTGAAACAGATCAGATAGTTCGGGTAATTTATTCGACATCAGGTCATTCAATCTTCAGACTATATAATTCATTCGGATTTGATGTATGAAAAATCCTACCCGAAACGCTGTCTGGTACATAAGTGTACTTTTGAAATAGTTAATGATAACAGAAGATTGATACTGCTCCTCTTTCTCAGCATAAATCCCTTGAAATTTCTAACCTTTTATCCCTCAAGTCAAACGTTAAGACCAACATCAAATATCCCAGAGAATCAAATTCCCAACCAGAGGCCACCATCTCTTTAGCTTCCATCAATCACTCCAGCTGTCTAAGTCCACTGACCACCTGAATTCTCTTGCTTCCCACCACCACTCAATCCACTTGTCATCGTGTCTCCCCCACCCTTTCATTCACCGACTATATCTTGTCTCCACTTTTCTTTTGATTTTGAGCTGCTTCACCTCTCTTTTCCCTGTCCACATCTCTCTCTTCTCTTTTTCCTGTTTTTTGTATCATGGGGTTACATTGTTCTGTTGTTGATTTATTTTGTTTAATTCATTTTGGTGAGAATCTGGAGTCTGTCTAACATTGGAGTCTTTGATATTTGATCTAGGATTCATCCATTATGTTATATTGTTGCCCTCTATATCTATTATTTTTGCACGGTATTTCCAATCACTGATACAGAGAGAGAGAGAGAGAGAGAGAGAGAGAACCGAACTTGACCCCATACCCAATCAGGCCCCCGACCTGTTGGGTATCTTTAGTAGGTGGGCTGGTGTCGGCTATCAAAATTTCCAGCCTGAAAGTTTGGGTACTGGACCCAAACCCAAAAAATGACCCATGCCGACCCCTAAATAGAAGTGGTTTCTTCTCTTTGTCCTTTCTGGAGCCACCTAGGTTGGTTTTCAGGTGCAGGGGCATCAAATGTAGCAACCTCAATAAAGAACTTAATTTAATTGACCATTTATCTAAGTAACAGAATATGTTATTGTAAAATATTGAAGCTAAAAGTACAGAAGAAATAGTTGGACTATTAGTATAAATTCCTAACTCCAGATAATAACACCAAAAAAATGCAACAGAAAAACTAAATAGCAGATAAAGACTAAAGCACATTCAGTTAAAAAGGAAAGAGAAACTCACAGAAGTAAAGCGGCCAATGGGAATGTTAAATCACATGTAAAACTGTTAAAAGTTACAGGATTACCTGGGGGAAGCTCAATCAACGCAGATGACTTCATCTCTACAGCATGTTTCTTGCAACGATCAGTCAATGCCTTCACTAGTTCCTCAAGATCTGATTGGATACGATCAGCACGCACCTAAACAAACCAGGAATGCATTAAAATTGCACAAATTCAAATGGTTACGAGGCTTGTAGAACACCGATATGCTTCCGCAGTACTGACCTGAAGAATACCATCTGCACTTCCACCTTGTTCCATTTTAATGATTGCTTGATGCAACTCCATCTTCCTCTCCTAGAAACACAATATATTGCATTCTGAATCAGATAAATGGAGATTGGAGTGCAGGAGTGGATTTAGGCAGAAATAGGATGTATTTAGGAACCGAATGAATATGGGAATGCAAAGAAATCAACACATAATATCACATGTTTGGTTGACGAATTCAAAGATGGCCATGAAAGCACAATCCTCATATTGATTCCCTTCTCGCCTTCACCAAGCATTTATGAAATGTACCCACCTATTTAAGGTATATGACTAGCCGTACCTTTGCCAACAAAATTCATTTTATTAAGAAGGAAGAATTAAATATTTTCACAGAAAATGCAAAAGGAACACCAATCATCACCAAACCAACAAAAGCAATAAATGGGTGTGCGTAATTGTACTCTATACTCGATCTAGTGGAATTGGCTTAGGGGTTGGTGTCATTGTGGGAAGATAATAAAGGCAGTGTTGATGGCGGGTGCTACTATAGGAAGGGCAATGGGATGACGGCCATTTTTGGGGACGCTGGTGCCAGTAACTTGGGAGGGATATAAGAGTGGGGATACAAAGGGGGCTTAGGCATTAGAGAGAAAGAGACAAAAAGTTGACAAAAGAAGGCTGTGTGGTTCAGGAAGGGGTAGAGGAAAGGAGGTTCTAAATGGTGGATGGACAAGGGTAGGAACTGGATTTGGTAGATCGTAGTGGTGATGGAGGTAAAAGTGATTCGGGAGGCAGGGAAAGGACGGGAGCAAAATTGGTGTTCAGGGGTATCGAAGAGCAAGCGGGGATTGGGAAGGTGGATGGGGTTGTGAGTTGTGGGTTTGCTGGTAAGGGGTGTTGGAAGAAGACAAGTATCTCATAATTTTACAAAATAGTTGAGGTAGTTTTTGTATTTCAAAAACACAGTTCATTCCAAAGAGCTTATGAACAGACTCATCCCATAATTTTGGAAACAAATTCCATCATCGGCCTATTTTATTGTACCAAACCCCACCTTAATCAAATTCTAAATATGTCAAGAAATATATGATCAGTCAAAAATCAACCAGGCAAACAAGTTGCATGTGAAAGTTACCTGAATTTCACGAAATGAAGCCTCCTCAATAGTTAATTTAGAATGAATTTCTGCAACTTGCTTATATTTCTCTTGATATTTCTTCTCCAGTAACTCGGCCTGAAAATTAAGAGGTAATTTTCTTCAAAAAAATAATGAAAAAATTGCGGCCACAGAAAGGGAACTGAATTCAATGCAAAAGCATACCTCACTCTTGTCTGCTCTAGCCCTTTCTGTAATTTCATTGAGTCGATTATCACATCTACTTTTATACAAAACCTGAAAGGTAATTTTGATAAAGAAGGGAAGAAAAGTTTGGAATATAAACTACGCAAGATCGATCAATGTATGTTTATATCCACCTTAGAGGGTTAAAAAGGAAATTAACTCAAATAAATGTTTATCAGTTGTAGACGATGCATGACTCTACAATGATGGCAAATAAGGAAACAAATACTCAGAGTACAGTAACTCACAAGGTCTTGCATTTTTGTTCGATAAAATTCGAGCTTCTCCCTAGAATCCAAAAGCACCTTCTCCTTCTTGTCAACCTAGCATTGATCAAAAGAAGGGTGTCAAACCAAGTCTTACAAAAGTTCACTCAGAAGAACATGCAAAAGAAGAGGGGTTATATCTAATCCTAGCAGAAGTCCACTCAGAACAAGAGTAGAACCACATTAGCTTCAATAAGGTCAAGTTGCCAGAGAAACAGATGGCTGGGATTAATTTCTCAGTAAAAATATTTCCTAATGTAAGGCGATGACTTTAAAATTATCGGACTGGAAAACAAAACATGCTCCTTAACATCCTTACTCGAGGTAAATCATTCTCATTGAAATTACTTAGGTTTTTGCCAATTTTGGGTAAAAATACTACCGACGAAAACTTCTTCTTTATAGGAACTATTTTTCAAAGAAATAATAATCCAAGTTCGAGAGTTATAAGTCTGCAAGCATGCTATAACTTCACATTTGCAAGTAATTTAGTATTAAAGTTCGAAGAAATAACAAGACAAGATCATATGAAGACCATTCAGTTCACAAGCATTCAAAACAGCAACACATAGTCCTGGACAAGAACTCCAGTGTGACACAGAGAAGGAAAGATGTGAGGGGAAGGCAATACCTCTTCATTGGTTTCTGCTGCCTCCAGACCCTTAGAATCCAAAGAATTAGCCTCCCCATTACTGAGTTGATTAGCCTGGGAATTACCTACCGTAGGACCTCTGGCATTTTTCTGATTGAATTGTATTGGTCCATCAGCCTGAGAAACTATCGGCTGCATTGGAGCCCTAAAACCAGCAGGTGCAATAGGGTGGGCACCAGGCAAGCCTTGCTGCGGTCTTAAGCCTAAATGTCAAGAGAATAAGCATTATAGAACCCACTGTGAAAGATGAAAACTAAAATAGCTGAAAAGCAAGTCAATCAGTACCAGTAGTGGGGCCCCATCCCATGCTTCCATAAGCTGTTGGTGGACCTGCCAAAGACAATAGTGTTTCATCAAGCATGACACTATTGGGCAGCAAAGATGGAAGCGGGCGTCCTTCCCTGTAGCGCTCCATTAAATAGAGTGCAATGCAAAACTCCCTCAAAGAAAGCATGCTATCACTATCTTGATCCGATAAATCCCAAACCTGCTTTAAGACCTCTGGAAATGGTCACCAAAAATACTATTAAGCAGTTTGTTATCCAAGACTTTGAAAGATTTTTGATGAATTGGGAAACAAAAAAAGTGATCATACTAATGCACAGATCATCGCATACTTGCACCTCCTCTTAAATTGGGCAAAAACAAATCTAAAAGAAGATTTCAATACTTTTTATAAGGAGCAATGCACATGGACAAAAGAATTTGCCTCAAGACTATTATCTCAACTCACACTCCTCAAATATAGTAACTTGATAATAAATTCCACAGGAACAAATTTCAAGCAGTTAGTGCATATGTACAACTAAATAATCAGCAAGCGGCAGTAGTCTAGATGAATAATGGCATCAAGGTGCTTTATGAAATTGGAAAATGTGTTTAGAAAGCAGAACAAGTAGATACATATGAATTTTCATTACCAGGGAGGGAAAAAAAAAGAAAAGTGGTAACTATATAAGTGCTTTCCGTATCTTTCAGTTGATCTTTAGGATAATGTCATAAATTCATCATGCAATGACGACTAATTGGTCTCAGTATGAGCAGAATCACAAACAAAACTTCCATATGGATTGTCAAAGAAGAATAACCCCAACTAAAATTCAATTCTAACAGTTTGAAAAGGCTTAGTTACAGATAATTCAAGGTAAACAGGTAGCATAAGAAGGGATTCTATGAAGTTCATTTCAAACTCCAAAAATAAATGTCAACATGTTGAGTTTAACTAATCCACAAAACAGCAAGCATACATGGTGCATAGTGTCCATGCATGCAGGTTTAATAAACATTCTAGATAAATAGATCAAACACATAAAGATCGATAAAGAAGCGAAACTTTAAGTCATAAGAAAATACCAGAAGCAAAAATTGAAAATAACTATGATGCTTCATACCTCTTGGTAGTCTCCAACTCAAAAATAGGTTGCGTGCCTGATCACCTGTGATCTTCCCATCTCTATCAGTGTCTACCTCCATAAAAACTTTTGCATACTTTTGAATGCCAGCACGTGTCATTTTTGGCCATGAAATTTGAGTCTGCTCTGATGTTGAATTCCCCACACCGGCTTGGACTCCAGATGACAA
Organism: Paulownia fortunei; assembly: GCA_019321725.1. Taxonomy (NCBI): domain Eukaryota; kingdom Viridiplantae; phylum Streptophyta; class Magnoliopsida; order Lamiales; family Paulowniaceae; genus Paulownia; species Paulownia fortunei. The sequence goes on along the minus strand of CM033119.1, from coordinate 18,568,310 downwards.
GACTGAGGAAGTAACTTGAGTTGGAGCCTGCAGATTAGACTTTGGGAGAGACAGTATCTGCGCAGCCTGTATCCCAGGAGATGGTTTCATATGAGTGCTCTGTAAAGCTTCAAATGGATCAGGCTTATCCAAAGACTGGGGACTTGAAGTGACAGGAACAATGGCTGAAGAGGTAGGCAAACTACTCGCAGGTTGTTGTGGTGCAGAAGAAACTTTCTGGGATGAAGATTGGTTGGCAAAGAACACATCCCCTGCAAGCATGGAATCCGAAGTAGACCCATTTCCTGAACTAAATAACCCTTTAGGATCCTTGGCAGCTGTTGCGGAAAATGTTGAAAGTAGAATTTGGGGATTTGGAGCAACTGGCGAAATGGAAGGACTAGCTCCTCTGTCTAAGATTTGTGTTATTGGTCCAGTGGAGGCTGCACCACTTTTCCCGCCAAGCCAATCAGTATTTGAGTTTGGAAGACCAGGACTCGCCATGCCCCCGGAAATAATTGTACTACTAGCAGCCTGAGGTGGACGTGAAGCGGGACCAGTAGGCATGGATAGAGGAGGTCTCATCTGGTTACCTTGAGAGGGGAAAAATTGCTGGTTCATATTTGTACTTGAAGGTACCTGTCCAAACTGCTGGTTAATGCCGGTACTTGAAGGTTGTAACTGCCCAAACTGCCGGTTCATACTTGTGCTTGTAGGTTGGACCTGCCCAAACTGCTGGTTCATAGTACTTGCAGGTTTTACCTGTGCAAACTGCTGGTTCACACCCGAACTTGAAGTTGCCAACCCAAACTGCTGGTTCATGCCTGTAGTTGAAGGAACTGTTCCAAACTGCTGGTTGACACTTTTACTTGAAGGAGCTGGCCCTCTGAATCCAAAATTTTGAGGAGATGGCTGGGCAGTTGCACCCATCTGTGGTAAAGGTGAAGCGGCGACCGAATTTGGTTGTGGCACAGGTGTGGCAGCTATATTTATTTGTGGAGCTGGGATTTTGGCAGAAGCAGGACCATATAACGCTGCCTTGACAATATCTGGTGTCAATTCTCGCTTGCTTTGAGCCACTGTAACAAGCTTAAGAGCATTATAAAACTCAGGACGACCAAGGAAGCCAGTGTGATTCTGGTCAGCGTGCATCCATATCTGCAACAAACCGAAACATTGGATAAACATCCACACAATTGTTTCATTAACAAAATCAGGATGTGCATTCCACAGAGACTAAGTTTCGACAAGCATTGGAAGAAGAATGAACTGAGAGAAGAGGAAATGAAATCGTGTCACCCCCATGAGCAGAAATGAGATCAAAATATACAAGGCTTCATTTTGCCTGATTACCAAAGGCAAGGAATTATGGCGCAGCTATGAAAAAACTGCTAGTGATGGGGCCCTGAACAATCTTAAAAGTCTACAACTGCTATCATCATGAAGAACGGTTTAAATATAAGTAAAGATGATGGTCGTATAACTGGGTGCATTTCATCCATCAGGAAAATCTGTCTGTAAGATAGGTGGGAGTTTCAATCACAGATATCATTAAAACAAACGATAAAGGTCAAGACAAATATCTAAGCAAAGCCCTCCAATTCAACCATACCAACTTCTACTATCATGGTCATAAAAATCAAGATGCAATATTATTATAAAGAGAAAAGGTGCATTATAACAATGAAACGAATTGCAATTTGCAAATGATATGCGCAGGTTTTTTCGATCTTGATGAATCTCAAGGAACATTCAACAAATCTTTTATACTCCTTTCCTTCTTCAATAAAAAATACCAGACAAGAAGTAGGCAGTGTAACTCCAACGCTCAGATTAATTCCAATATTTGCTAGTTCGACATGTCTATCACTTTGTGCAACTTTTAAAATCTGAATAACCACTAAAACCCTCATACATTTACTTCAATACTAAATAATTACATTTCATTTCAAAAGACCAACACTTCTACACATCTAAACAGCTCAAAATTGAATACATAAACTCAAACGTAACTAACTCGACGGATCCCATAACACGTTAGGTGAAATTACTATCATAAAAAAAAATAAAAAAATCACAAACTAATCAACATATGCCAAAAGATGAAGAATAAAATTGACCTGCGCAAGGACTTGTCTGGGCAAATTGGATCCCTGCAAGAAAGACACAGCTTCAGCTCCACTGATCCTGCCGTCCCGATCCAAATCCGCCCTTTGGAAATACTCCTCGAATTTCTCCACATTTACCCCTCCTGCCCCCGCCATTTTTACCCTTTCTCAAAACCCAGATCACCGCATTACTCCATCAAATCACGCCGCGATATCCAATACTATAATTTTCCAATACAATCAGCTTACCCACAACTGAAAATTATTGGGTTTCTTGATAGAAAAATAAATAAATTCGTTGGAGAATGAAGATCCTAATCCTGGATCGAGAAAAAAAAAAAGGGGGGGCGAGGGAGATAGTGAAGATTGGAGATTTGGGGAAAGGCGTCAAGCACACCAAACAGCAGATTTAACTTTCTTTTTTATACTATAATTTTTCCCTCTGTTTTAGATCGTAATTTTTTTTATTTAAAAGGGATTTTATGAAAACATTACGTTGGTTTTTAATTTCCCCAATCGAAAAGAACAATGGCGACTGCTGACATTGCAGCGGATGATAAAAGTATGTTTTTTTCAATTTGGTCCCTCTTTTTCTGACAAATTATGAATTTGGCCGGATGATAAAGGGAAAAGAAGACTAAAAGTTATGTGATGTATTTCCCTTTTTTGGAGATGACTAAAAGAGCATTAGTAACAAAATTCTTCGATTTTTCTAAAATAACTCAATGAAAAAGATATATTTTTAAAGGATGTGGAAAGCTCGTATGTATCTTGATAAAAAAAAAATTGAAATTTTTATTAATTAAACAATTTATTTAAAATTTCACACCTATTTCAATAAAGATAAAATAATTAGAGATGAACACATAATACTAACTTATTTTTTATTTTTTTTCAAACACTTATGTATAGTTTATTAGATAATTTGACTTATGTTGACACTTTTTACACATAAATGTATTAGATTCATAAAATACGTGGGTATTTTTAATTGAATTACTTTAGAGTTAGTAGTCAACTTTTATGACAAAATTTTGCTCATTAAATAAGACTTTATTAAATTATTACCGAAAATACAAAATTTAAAATTCAATGAACTGTGCCCAAATTTCAAAGTTGTTACTATGGTTACATAGAGGATAATTTGGGTCGGAAAATAGCAATAAATTAAACCTGACAGTACGATTAACACAGGTTAGTTTGATGAATAAAACTCTAACTTTGTTCATTCCATTTCACATTTCCTAAAACATTAACTTAAAAAGATGTGTTTGAAATCATTTGAGTGAACGTTGTTTTGCACATTTTAGAGATGCGTTGTCAAGCCCATTTAATTATATTTTGATATGAGATTTTGCATGTCATATATCATACCTAGTTGAACATCTGTTCAATAGATGTGATAATGGTGTGAATTTATGATTTTTATTGTTAATTTCAAATCGAGTTGTCATCTACAATTTTGTTGAAAAATAATTTTAAATTATAATTTTAAGCGGCTGTGAGGAGTTTAACAATTTTTTTTAAAAAAATAATTAAGCCCCAAAAAATAAAATATTAAAAAAAAATTACTTTAATATGAAAATAATACTATAATTTTAATCATAAAAATAATAACATAATCTTTTGTGTACTAATAAATAACTATATCGTTGTGTATAAATTTCAATTCATTCCATATATTCTATTTATTCATTTAATTTTATTTAAATGAGATGACTTTAAGCTCGAGATTGAAAAATGTGAGTTGAAATAAAAAATAATCAACTTAATTATTTTAATTTGGTATGATATATTAATTATAAAATTATCCTTTTAAAGTATAAATATGCTTTGACGATTTTTTTAGCTCACAAACCGCCACCACACTACAGTGCGATATTTGTTTAGTATTTTAAATTGCGATTTTTATGATAAATCAATATTAACGATGCGGTGCGAGATGGTTCGATTGATTTGGGGATTTTTTCAAAAATTATGATCAATCCTAACGCTCAAGTTAACCGAAAAACAACAAAAACTAAAATTATTCCAATTACAGAAACCAACACTAGACCAATATATATATATATATATATATATATATATATGGAATTTTGGCTCGTTCCAAGTCTTTTCTCAATTATCATAAAAATGAAGTGCATAGAACTTAAGCAAAATTCTTCATGCTCCGTGAATTCATATATGCACCCTAAGCTTGCATTTGAATTGAAATATTTGGATTTGAGAGATGAATTTTGGTACTAAGAATTTTAAATGCTTCCAATTTTAAACAGATTTGAAATACATCTAAATGATTGAAAAATATAACTCAAAATGATAACTAAATTATTTCAATCATTCATAGTAATTGAAAATTATCCAAGTATCTTTAATTTTCAAATTCTCCAATCTAAATAAAACTCGATGTTCCATCTCCTAGATGCAAATTCTTCATCTTCTAGCTGCAAACATTCAAGAAAAGCTAACAGCCATCGCAACTCCTCCTAAGACTTAGTTCCCTTTATGCTTCAATAACACAAGGAGAACTTAACAGGTCTTTCAACTGTGCTCGAATTGTAAAATCACATGCCTAGGTTGAGGCCACTTAATCAATGGTTAACTGAATTAACTCGATGCAGTTTGTGCTTAGATGGAGCTATTCTTCCAAAGTTTCTTTACATTCTCACTATACAAGGCAATGGTGGAGCTTGCTACATTGAAGACCTTTATTGGAAATTTTCTGGTAATATGCAAAGGCTAGTTCATCCTTGTTGGCAGTTTGCTAGTGTTTATCTTGAAGACACCAAGATAAATTTGGAGCACTACAAAATAAATAGAGTGTTCATAAAAGTACGCAGAAACAATGACTTTTGGTTTGAAATTATAAAAAGCCTTTCCAAACGTTATTGTTCAATGCTCAGAGCAACTATTACTTCAATGTAGGCAAACAAATGGCCTGGCCATCAATCCTAAAAGGCACTCACAAAGATCACTGGTCCAACGTTCAAAGAAAAGAGATTAAAGTAATCTCCTACCTTCAAATCCTTCAGGGATGAGAAACATGTCTTCTCATTCTATAGCATGAGATATTAGTCAACGGGGTAAGTATAACCTAATGACAATAAACACCTGCCGAAGACTTGTAGGCAAGGAAAGTGAGTAACTAGAGCTTACACAGAAACTGAATTTCGCATAAAGAATGGACTACATAACAGCAAAGTAACTGTATTAAGCATGAAAAAGCATGTCAAATTGGACGCACACATGCATGTCTTGCAATAAATTTGAAACTCAAAAGCCAAAAACCCTGCTATAGGAACTGATTTGATCTTTTACAACATTAAAAGATGCACTTGTAATCACCAAAGTGACAGATTGCATGAGCAGACAAATTCAGTTTCGATCCTGAGCGGATATTTTGACAGAGAGATTCTCACAATGAAGAAATTAGAAATGCAAATGACCAATTTCCGTGCAATGTAATGTACTAGTATGAAAAAATTTCTAGTTGATTCACTCACCATTGCATGCTCTAAAAACTGATTTTCTGATGCAGGACCAGCCTTTGTGGCATCCTTGCAATTTCATTCATCAAGATCTTTGATCTTGAAGAGAAGCTTGTCAGACCATTTTCTCCAGCTAGAACTTGGTACTTAATGGTTCTATTTGTTGCATATAAGCTTCCAAAAATGGTTACCGACTCAGAAACAGTTTACCCTATTTTCAATGAATAATGAAACCTGAGAAGAAAACAAAAAAACTATACAGGACACCAGCCACCACCAACCGATACACAAGAAAGCTAAAAATGCCATCCTTTAGCTCTCCAATATCTTTGTGCATTTTCATTAAGACGAGCATTTCTTAACTTCAGAAAAAGCTTATATGCCATCTCAACTTTATTTGATTCCATCAACTTGTTATTAAGTTTGCTACAAATGATCTTGCTGGGGAAAAATCCCTTACGAATACATTCCTCCATAACTAGGACAGCAGATTCAAGCCTTCCTGTGTTGCAGAGACCATTTATTATGTACTCATAAACCTGCATATCAGAAGAATAACCAGTTTCTTGCATTTCATCCCATATATTCAGCAGCATTCCACATTTGCCAAACCTAGACAACCTCATTAGCAACAGCTTATATGCAGTGAGTGATATTCTACATCCTGCTTTTCTAGCCTTCTTATAAATCATCAAAGCAGCATGAGGCGGACCATAGCTACACAAAGGTTCAATGAATTCGGTCACAGTTCCTGTGGAAGGAATTATCCCTCGGCCTAGCATCTCATCTAACATTTCAATAGCATCTGCAACTCTTCTACTTTTGAGAAAATTCAATATGATTCTAATGTAAGTATCCATGTTTGGCTCAAAACAATTACTCTGCATCCCCTCATAGTATTTCAAGGCCCCATCAATATCACCATTAGCAATACAATTAAAAATCATGGCATTGTAAACCTCAGCACTTAGCGCACTGCCCTTCTCCTCCAAGTACTTAAAAATCTTAACGCCAGCATCAACTCTACCAGCTCTCCCAAAGCCCTCAATAACATAACTATAAGTTACACAATCAGGCTCAACTCCATCATCCACCATCACCTTCAAAATTTTCTCAACTTCAGCAACTCTACCAAACTTTGACCACCCACCTATGATGATATTATACATCGCACAATCACGTTGTACCTTCTCTCTCATTTTATTGAACAACAAGCATGCAGTGCACACATGTGAGCGCTGAGTCAAACATTTTAAGGCAACACTCAGTGTTTCCTCATTACATTTCAACCCATACTTCTCTAATTCTCCAAAAAATTTAGTAGCTTTAGAAACCTGACGAGCTCGAAGATAACTATCCATAAAAATGAAAAGGGTCTCCGAATTAGGGCTCATTCCTTTATCCCTCGTATCTTTCAACATTTCCATCATGTGCACAAAGAATTTCCGCCTACCTAATGCCTTAAGTGCTACATGGTAAGCATTAATATCCTTGGACAAATTCGGCTGCTCAATCGCCCAATTGAAGAATGCAACCATCGATTCACCACATAAGTTCCCTCTATTCACTACTTTAGCAAATACTTCATCGTTTAGTTCTACGCCAACGCCACTCAATGCGCGACAAATTGCAGTTCTGCCGCTGAGTTTCTGCAGGAAAACTCCGCGCAGTTTATCTTCCGGTGGCAAAAAATCATCCACGGCCCTGATTTCCAATTGCTTACCGGGTGAATTCACATTAATGGGGTTGTGAATTGATATAGGCAAAATATCGGAGAGCTGGCTCAGTACACGGGACTCGTCGTTGCTTGAGTAATTCTTGTTTGTGGAATTCAAGGCAAATTCTAGGGTTGAAAAAGCAAATGCGAAAACTGAAGAGTGGTGATAGTTCAGTAGTGAACTGTACCTGAAGGTGTTCGCTGAAAATCCTCTGAGAAACATATTCCAAAGAATTTGGTCTACTCTAATTTTTTACGTTTGTGGATTTCAACCCAACGAACTACCCTTTATAAACTCTAAATTAATTAGATAAATTATTAATTATTAAAATAATAATTATATATATATGGAATTATATTTTTGTTAATGTAATACTTTTTATATATTAAAAATTATCGTAGGCGAAATAGTTGCTGCTTGAATATTATGAATTGGTTTTATTTGTTGCAGTAATCTTGATATAAATATTCGTTTTTCTTGTGCTACATTTTGAATTTTTAAATATTTAATAATTAAAGTAATTTTCACTATTGTAAATAAAATATTATAAAAAAATTAGTTTAAGAAATCCATCTATTGCTTGACAAGTTGAGTATTCTGCATATTATACATTTTTCTTAGTAAAAATTAGCTGAATAAATTTTGAGGGATTATAAAATATTAAACTAATAATGTTGCAAGTCCCAATGATATAGATATACATGTATTTATCTACAATCAACATTTTAATAAAATTCTAATTTTTTGATAGTCCCTTAGATATGTAAATTCATATATGTTTTACAATAAAAAAAAGTTAATATTTTTTAAATTTTTCACCAAATCAGTACTTCAATAAAATAGAGAATTCATAAGTCTCTCATTTTAAATATATCGAACCCAAATTTTTTCTTTTTTTTTAATAAGTTGTCATTTAAATGAATGGTCAAATTTAGAAGTTTTATTTTTTCTAAATATGTAAAAGTTACTCTAGCTATTATAATTTTAAAAGTTCATGCTGCAAACCTAATTTTCCCCAACAAACTAACTAACAACGTGTAATTTACACAAAATTTTTCATATAATGTCATCCAAATACTTTTATCAAATTTTCAACATATACATAAAGTTTGAATTCACTAAAATTATGATCGAAATGTACTTAATTACGTATCTATTAATCACAAAAAATTGTCAAAAATTACCTATATTTTATTATGAAACATTGTTTAAAATTTTGTTTGGGCTATATATTTAAAGTTATCAAATTCAATAAACTTTTTGAAAATACAATAAAAAAATTATAAAATTAAAGAAACATGTTGAAATATCATAAAAATGAAAAAAATATAGTCATATTGTTTATGAAATTTGAATGTGTTAACCGTATTTTTAATTTTCCTTTTCAACCAACTTGAAAAATATTTTAAAAAATTCAATATGTTAATAAATTTTTTAATCAAGTCCGTAAAATTTGAACATGTTAATAAAAAATTTAATAAAAATATGTACAGGACATGATTGAAATACTTGAAAAAAAAATAATTTTTTTAAAATTTTAATTAACAAATATATGTACAGGACTTGATTTACACAGATGTTTTTACAATGCACCTATATTTAGTTATTTACAATAATATTAAATAGTCTTACTAGTTATTATTATATAAAATATTCGTAATAGTTTGTGACATAAAAGAATTTTTATGTTGAAAAATAAGAAAAGAACATAGTTTTGCACAAAAAAATAGGAAACAAATAAACCTTTATAGGAAAAATTTAAAATCAACCTCAATTTCAATTATCATGAAATTGATTTTTTTTATATAATTTTAATGTTCTATTGGCAAAACTCGCTATTACTTAAATTTGATATTATACTTATAAAATAAATATAAATTAAAATAATTAAAAAATACTTATAAATATATATATATATATATATAATACATGTCCCGTATTTAATTAACTAGAAATAAAACTTCCATAACAAGTTACACCTATTTAAAAAAAAAATTAAAAGTGAAGGGGAAAAGCATTTCCCGCCAAATTACTCGCAAAACCCCCGCGCAAACTATAATTATAGGTTGGACAGAAGAAACCCCTCCCAAATTATCTCTCTCACACAGAAACTCCTTCAGTGCGTGCGACATGGAGGACTCCGCTTCCCCCCTAGCCCCTGCACCGACGCCATTAGGAAACCCTAACCCTAATGTTATCCTCAATTCCAACAATAATTCAAGGAACACAATCCATATAGGGGGAATACCGTTGGAGTTCCCGTACCAGCCGTACGGCACTCAGCTGGCGTTCATGAATCGAGTGATCTCGACGCTCGACCGGTCGCAGAGGGACGGCCACTGCCACGCGCTGCTCGAGTCGCCTACTGGTACCGGGAAGTCTCTGTCGCTGCTTTGCTCCGCCCTAGCGTGGCAGCAGAATCAGAAGTTGAAGAATCTCCGTGCCAATTTAACGCATTCTAGCTCGAGGCCTAACCCTGAGGCTGTCACGGATCCGATTAATCATGGAGGTGGTTTCATTCCTGAGACTCAGCCATCAGGTATTGAATTTAAGCGAAGAAGAAAAAAAAAATGATAGCAGAAGATAATTTTGATTCGATCCTGTTTGTTGTTAAGGGCAAAGGACCATATATGCTACCTTGTTTTTAACTTTTGTATTATCTATTTATTGCTCAATAGCTAAAAGAAATGTTGTTTTTTGTACGATGTTGAGATTAAAATGCCATATTATGTAATTTTGCTTGATCGATGACTTCTAACACTTAAATAGGGATATATGTCACCCAGATGCTTTGGCGCATTGCTACGAGGATTGGGTTCTATGCACTTTGCATCTCATGTCTTTCACAATTTTCTTTCTTTAGGAAATCCAGTAACACCTCCGTCTGCCACAACTAATGCCAAAAAGGAGAAGCCAAGATTGGCTCCCACCATCTTTTATTCATCGTAAGCTTCATTACCATGGCATTGTATTTTTATGACACATTTCCAAAATTTATTCACCTGATTTAGACTCATTATTCTTCCATCAGTTTATTTTCACCAAATTTTCCTATTCTCTTTGGGTGTCCAAGTGTTAACGACTAAAATACTTCCTCAGTTTTGAAAGAATTGTTTATTATAGCTGGCTTCATTTTATTAGGAGAACTCATACACAAATCAGTCAAGTGATTCGGGAGTACAAGAAAACTTCTTACCGGGTTCCCATGGCAGTTTTGGTAGGTTTGCTTCTATCATAACATTCTATCTTCAGTATCATGTGCATTTACTATTTCATGTTAATTTTGAGTTTTCCATTGTCATGAGCCAAGGCTTAATTGCTAGCATTTCACTGTTGATGTTCCATTCTAGTCTAACATGCTTGTTCAGTTAACAAGCATACAGTCAAAAACTATGTTGCTCGAAACATGTCAACTGTCAAATATTTTATTATATTGGTGAGGAGACACACTCATAAGAGTAGCAAATGATTTTAGAATATTCTAATGTTTTTCCACATTTCTTCAGCAGTCGTAAGAGTTTTGAAAGAATTCATTTTCAAGAAAAAAATATGTCACATTTACAAAAGTATATGTAACAGGCAAATCTTGTTGCTTTATTCTTGGCCAGTGCTGAAGGGTTGGAATGCAGATCACATTTTGTGAATGTGGGTATGCTTGATAGCTGAAGTGCAGGAGTAACTTAGTAAACTATTAAGCAGTTAATCTATTATTTGCTTTTGAAATCTATCTTAGTCCCATTTTCATTTAGTTATAATTAAACATGATGCACAAATTTCTTGACACATGTTTGTATCATTCAATCCCTTTTCCGAATGTTCTGTAAATTACAAGGGAAACTAAAAAAAAAGAAAAGGGAAAAAAGGAAAAGAGTAAAAGTGAAAGGAAAGCTCATATTCAAGCCTGAGTTCTAGCAATTAGTGTTATATTATGTTGGCATGAGGTCTTTGTTATTTAAAGGATATGCAGTTCATGTTGATTTGTGGATGTTTGCTGTCTGTGTCACTGCAATTGAGTGAAATATTGACATTGTATATCAGTCCTTTTTTTCTGGTGCATTCCAATTGACCTTTTTCTTTGTCGAATTAAATAAAAAGAAGCATATGAAGTCAACTTACAAAATTATGAACATTAGGTTGCCTAGCTACTTATAGGCCTAGGATGTAGGGCCCAGCTGGGGCTCAAAATTTTGTAATGGATGTTGGAATTTCAAGTCATGCATAAAACTGGATTTGAAATTTTGGTAGGGAGGCAAGAAATTTTGTGAATCCTAGGATGGTAGTTGAATTCTTTATTCGTTTGCTTGACCTGCTGTATGAGTTGAACAGTATTCATTCTTAAATACATGCTACTTGTGTCAAATAGTATTTCTGTTTGCTTATTCCTTTTGTGTTATTTCAGGGATCAAGGAAACATTATTGTACAAATCCGTACTTACGCGGTGAAGATAAAGTTGATGAACAATGGTCGCTTCCTTTTCCTTGAAAATTAACAGCTCATTGTATTTGTCTTCTAATCTAATAATGGTTTTAAATTTCAGTAAGTTGCTTCTGAAGAATAGAGATGATACCTGCCCAGAATTCAAGTAAGTTAATTTCATTAGGTATGTTATGTCCTATTGGACTCCATGCATATGCAATTTCAATGCCCTCACTGAAACCTATTCACTGTCAGAAATGTTCATAAAGTCAAAGGTCATCCCTCTCTTCAAAAAGGAGGCTGTCATGAGGTCCACGATATTGAAGACCTTGTCAAAATTGGGCAAGTAGTCAAAGGTCCCATCTTGCTCCTTTTCAGTTAGAATGTATTTGGTGAAGTAATTAACCAAGTATCTGAAGAGCTCTTCGATTTTCAGGTTGTTCATATTTTGCAGCACGCTCCATGGCACAAGATGCAGAATTGGTCTTTTGCCCATATAACTACATTATCAATCCAATCATCCGAGATGCAATGGAAGTTGATATTAGTGGGAGCGTCATCATTCTTGATGAAGCGCAGTATGTTACACCTATTTACTTGCCCCCCAAACGTTAACATATAATCAGCCAACATGTTTGCTGAGAAATGAAGTAAACACTCATTGTTTTTGTGCTTCTTCATGGAGTATACAATAATAGATTGTTGAAACAGGCTCTCAACATTGCCTTCAAAGCTATATACCACATAAGGACAAATTCAAAACTGTACTCAAACTTTACATATATTCTTTTGCAATTTTAATGTCTTTTTCTTATTGTGTCATGATTCAACAAATTGAAGTTAAATTTGAATTTTGATACTACAATATTTGACAGTTTAAGTGATCGATTGGTCTATACTATAAGATTTCACCATAACTAATTTTCTTCTCCTTACCAACTCTAACTTTTTTAATCTGGTCTAGTAATATAGAAGACATAGCTCGTGAAGCTGGCAGTATCGATCTTGATGAAGAAGTTTTGATTCGTAAGTGCAAGCCTGTAATTTTTTTATTCATTACCTGTTGTAGTATCTCAGATTGCTTTGTGTTTTTGAAGATTTGCAGACAGAACTAGGGCAGCTGAGCCTCAACGATGGCATGACTTACCAACCTTTGTTTGAGATGACACAGGTGCTGATCTTAATTGGTGATCTTTCCATTTGTTTCCTGAACTACATTCGACAGGGTTCATAAATTCCTTTTATCCATGTAGGACATCTTGAGTTGGATTGGCCGGAGAAAAGATACCTTAGCAAAGCGTGAATTTCAGCGCTATTTTCGTTGGTTAGTCATTTATAAATGTACTGATCATTTCATTTTGTTAGTGCTATCTATTGCTGATCACTCTTTGCAGTATTATGAACTCAAAGCTGCGAATATTTTGGCACAACAGAATAGAAGATGCGGTATTCTTGTCTTATTTGGATTATCTTGTGTTTTTTATCCTAGATTCAAGTTATACAAGTCTAGAAATTTCCTATAAACAGTTTTTAGCTTTGGGATAATATTATGTTATGCTCCCTGTTTGGTCACTTTCTTGAATCTTAAAAAAACTGGTGGGAACTTGAAGTGTGATGCGATAAAAGATGTTGCGGTCATCCTATTAAAATTTGTTCATATAGTGTGCTTCTCCTGCCAGAGCAAGAAGGTTTTAGTTTTCGTTGTTTGTCTTCAAGTTTCACTTAGCCAAGCAGCAAAGGAAACTTTTGAGAAAAAGCCTTATTTCTTGTTGGAATCAATTATAAATGGGATTTGGATTAGATTTATATTTGAAATCTAGTGTTTGGAACCAATAGACATTTCAAGGAATTGTAATTGATTATGTACTATTTTTGCCCCTAAATGTTTTATAATACAAGCATGATATTATGAAAAGGCATTTCCTCCTTGCTAATAAATCCAAATGCCATCTTAAGTAAACATTTTCTAGTTAAATATGAATTACTTTAATTTGTTCATTCCAAACACCTAAAACAAACATTACAAACACAAATCAAGTCAAATCTCTCAAAATCCGGCCTTGTCAAACGCACTTTAAAAAGGATCCCATATCAGAATCATCCTTGTTTTCTTCAGATATTTTTTTGGTTGTATTCAAAACAAAATTCCTAGCTTGTTCTCATCTTTTCTTTTTCTTTTTATTTGACCAACTCAGTTGGACTGGAGATAAGGCTTTAAGGGAGCTACAGGAAGCTAATATATCACTGCAGAGTTTTTCAATTTTGCAAGAATGTGCCAAAAAGGTAGTTAAAATAATTAGTAATGTTTACTTAAGGCTTTAAGGGAGCTCGATGAATCTTCTACTTCTAGTTTACATACAATATGCTTGGTCATTTTTGCGGCTACCTACTCTTATTATATTGTTTGCGTTGCTCTGAAGGCAATCAGAGCTGCTTCAGAAGCTGAGCCAGATGTTGCTCATTTAAGTGGAATGGCAGCAACTACACTTGAGGGTAAATCACCTCCATTTTCATATTTTTCACTTGTCTACTGCATTGAAGTTCTATTATTGAATTGGCCCTATGATTATCATACAGGATTGTTCTCTTCACTCAATTACTTCTTCTCTGGGAATGGCGTCCATGCATATGACTATGAACTTGCACTACAAAGATTTGTGAAGAAAGATGAAGGTAAGTGGTGTATGATCATTTTATTCCATAACCTCTAAATGCCTATGATCTTTATTCCTCTTAGCTATGTAGGATTTAGAAAGATACTGAAATTGGCAATTCTGACCCTTGTTAATCTTTTGTGGTTCTCGTTCTTGCATAGTTTGCCAAATGTCTTTACATAGTCTAAGACGCTATAAGAGTTTGATGGCACACTTAAGTGGAGTAAGAGAAGTGTGGCTATGTAAATTTTGTTATACGAGAACTCTTTGGAAGAGTGAAGCAAGGTCTGAAATTGCACTCTAATTTCAAAGCTGCTCCAGTTCAACTAATGGGAAAGGACATAGTCAAACGATAAGCATAATATAAAGAGTTATAAATTAGGCAAAATTTATTGCTAGGATTTCACATTTCTTTATTTTGGACTTATATTTCTCTACATTATTGTCATGCAATCAATGGAAGAATGTGAAGCTTCTTTTTTTCTGGTGCTGGGGGAGGGGGGTTGATGTTAAGTAATCTCTGAAAATGAAGGGAATAAAGTCTATTTGCCAAAGATATGTCAAATATAAAGCGATAAAACAAATAAAAGTGAGAAAGTTATAGAACTTTGGGAGACCATGGCCCCAGTGCAGATATAGAGTCCACTGCTAGTTGTGATTTGCATATTCTACTCCTTCATTCCCAAAATTAGAGCTCCCGTTTGGCCGGTCGCGGAATGAGTTTTACATGAGATTTGAAAAATGAAAGTTGTGTAACTTGACACCATTGCCCTCGAAATTAGTGATGACAAATCATTACTTTGAATCATATGGAATTTTTGAAAACAAAATTTCCATTTTAGGAAATGAAACTTTATTTTGGGACTTCTCGAAAAAAGGAAATATGAGTGATAAATATGGATAGAGGGAGTAGGATATGTCTTTCAGTTTTATGGTTGTGATATGAAGGTGAGCTCATTCTTGGGGAATCATGTATGGATTATTCCTGTAAAATAATGGTGTAGAAACACCTTCTATAATGACCTGGTCTTTACACTATAGAGAGTTCAGTAAAGTAGACTCTTAATTCCTATTTGCTGCTTTAGTTTTTAATTTTCTGCTCACTGCTTACTGTGATTATTGCATGGGAAATGCTGCAGGTGGTTGGACAAACACATTCAGCTTGTGGTGCTTGAATCCAGCTGTTGTTTTCAAAAGCATTGCTGAATTTTCTCAATCTGTGATTCTAACTTCAGGGTAAATATAGTTGCATTCAGTTTATTTCTGGCAGAGGTTGTATTTCTTGTTAATCATTTCCTGGAAAGGGTTTTTGTGGTCTGTTAAACTTCTACTGTTTCCTTTGGGTTTCTTCAATTTTGGCATCCCCATTAGCGCTATAAAATTGTCATAGGGTTCAACAAATTGATGCTGAATGGTGATTTCTTTGAAAAATCTAATGTTTCCATTGCAGCTGGGTACTGCTCCCAAGTCCTCTGTAATTATATCAGAGCATGATAACACTGCCAACGGAGTTATTTCTAGCTTGTATCTGTGCTAAATCTTAAATACATACTAATATTTATATAGCCATTGTATCTGTACATAAATATGTATGTATATAGGTTGTGTGTGTAGTGCACTCATTTCTAGCAACAATATTTTCTTTTCTTATCGTCACAGGACTCTATCACCACTGAATACTTTCTCGTCTGAACTTGGTGTTCAGTTCGGCACTTGTCTGGAAGCTCCACATGTCATAGATGTTGATTCACAGGTAGAATAGCTTTTGTTATGTGTTTGAGCATCACGGCTCAAATCTCTTTGTCAAATCTGAGATCTTGTCCGCCATCTGCCATAGGTATGGGCGGCTGCAATTGCCAATGGTCCTGGTAACTATCCATTGAATGCAAGTTACAAGACTGCAGATGAATATGCTTTCCAGGTATTATGCATCTTCTAACTATTATTGAAGTCGAAAGAAATTCCTTTCCCTGGTGTAGATGAAATTTTGCTGTGTTCTTGTGAAGGATGCAGTTGGCACATCTTTGGAGGAAATATGCAAGGTTGTTCCCGGTGGGTGCCTGGTTTTCTTTCCTAGCTACAAGCTGCTGGATAAAGTAAGCACTCGGTGGCAAGAAACAGGTCAATGGTCTCAACTAAATGCTCAGAAATCCTTTTTTGTTGGTAAGTTATTTGAATTTCTACCCATTAAACACGTGAGTAGTAAAATTGGATATAAGTAAGCAACTTTGATTCTGTAATTTGCAGGAAACTTTAACATGCATGTGGAATGGGTCTCTGCTTTCCTACACATTTTGATGCATTACTGCTTTTTATTGATCCTGAATGTTACTAATTGATTCTGGTTTTTTTGTTTTAGAACCAAGAGGAAGCAGCCAGGATTCTTTTGAGGCTGTTTTAAAGGGTTACTATAATACAATTCGTCATGGCACAAGACAGGCGAGTGGAAGAAAGATACGGGGTAAAAAGTTAGGTCTTAAAAGTGGCAATCCGGTAGAATCCACAAAAGATGCCAAGAAAGAAGGTGCTGCTTTTCTGGCAGTTTGTCGAGGCAAGGTAATTCAGGGCATTCCTTTATTTGATCTCTTTTTACATAATTTGGTGGTTTTTGATTTGCATTAGGAAAATATAACCAGGACATTTGTTGTCGTTGGTCCTGAATTGTCTACAATTTCTACCCCCCTAGAATTTGTTATTATTTGGTGATATGACCTCAGATGGGTTTTAATCCAGTCTATTTTTATAAAGCTGTTGACTTATATCTTTATTATCCACGTGCATCTCTGGGTTCACTTTCCAATTTTCTGTTAGGTTAAAGCAGAAATCAGATGCCAAAAGGAAAAGAATAGACACAATCTTAAATTTATTCAGATCTTGCCGTCAGATAGGTTAAGAGTTTTGTTTAAGAGACAGACTTGGTCATAGAGTTCTTGACAGAGTTGGAAAAATGATCCATAATTCAACGCTAATCTTGAAGTGCACATTAATCTGAATTTGCATGATGTTTTGAAGGATATTTGAGTAACTGGAAGTGTTGTTATGATTTCTGGAGAAGGCTCAAGGATGAATTTGTTTACCCTGTTTGTTTGGTGATAAGAAATTCAGCTCAGGGAACCCAATTAATAAAAATCTTGATACTCGTATCTGACTTCCCTATAGCATTTATTCTAGACAAATCTGTGTATGGAAACAATGCAAATTCTTGTAGTGGTGATGTGTTTGTGTATATGCAGTAACAAATGGGATCCATATTTGGGTAAATTTACCAAATTCACTTATTTAGATATAAGGTTACCAATATTGTTAACATATGTAGATATACTATTACTAACGTCATGTTAGTAATACGAAATTATCACCATAAACTACTAATATCAACCTAAAAACTCATCCACAAGTTTTGGAATAGATTTATCAATCATTGCCTATCATTCAATGCTTAAAACCTGCTCAAATCTGATATACGTAATAATGAGGATTTGATAGGCTATATTTGAGTTGTCGTACTTGTTTGGTTTCAGTTCATGACAGGAAGCTAATATATATGCCCTATTCCACCCAAATGGGCAAGAAATTTTATACACTGCAAAATGTGCAACATGTAATATTAATGTTACCTAGAGGTTATTATCTTTGTTCCACATAAAATGGCCCAGCCCATAAACTTTGAGAGCTTATAAGATGTAATGGAAGCGTATTTGCTAGACCTTGCTTGAAAATATAGTTTTTAAATTGTTCAAATAATATAGTTGTGTACAATTTAAATGTGATATGTCATTTTAGACGAGTTGTGAAAATGAAAGTTTGGACATCACAAAGTAATGGTATGGAGTTTGTAGGTTCACATCATTACTTTTAGTAAGAAAATACTTTTGGAAAATATTACCAATTTAAGAATTGGGATATTGTTAGTTGACCTTTCAAGAGGAAGTAGGGGCATTCAATATGGGATAGAGGGCTTATAATCTATAAGAGCTTATTATAGGTTTTGAGGTATTTTAGTTGTAAGAAAAGTGAGTATAACTTTGTCATTTACCCAAGCAAACTCATGAAAACATTTAAAATCTTAAGAAATAAGTTCTTTTTTTTCTTTTTTGGTTGGGGGTGGGGGGATGTCCTTTTACCTGAATGAGCTGACTAGTTGTTGGCAAGTTAATTTTGGATTCTCTAAGCTCTTCCGCTAAGGGTTCTATCAAAACCCTTAACAGCTTACAAGTTGTAAACAACTATTAAATATTGTGAGTGGTGAAAAGGCTTAGCCAAATGTCCTGTTAAAATGTTAAACTTAAGTTCCTTGCAAGGATTTGAAGACTTCATTTTGCCTGAACTACTTTATAAGACCATGAGAAATTTGATCAACAATTCCAGTGTTTTCTGCAGGAAACTTGTAATCTCGTGTCTGCTCTTCTGCTTAGAAGGCGATATGACCCATGATTGTAACTTTCTATCTGGACTTGTGACAGTCTACATTTGACATCCCCTTCATAAGTGTGTCAAATTCTATCTTTTAATAATGAGGGCAATCTCATGGATCTTAATCCTACAAAAGGTCTGTCTAAAAAGAAATGGTTCATCCAAAACCATTCTGCTGGTGACTTGAAATGGCTGTGTCTCTTCATATTGAGCGAGTGGTACAGGAGCTTCATTTCCAATTGCCACCAAGAAGAGCCTTAGAAACCCCTTCAAGAACCTCTCTAAATGCCCTTTGAGAAAAACACCTGATAAGATATAGTTGATCCTCTAAAGCATATTTTTTCGGATTTGTGTCATTTCCCAATTGAATTTAGTATTTAGCTATTTGCGGTTCAAGGGTTAATTTGACTTGTTTTGGAGTTCTATATGAGAGTGGAAAAATTGTTGTCATGTGTCAGTCCATTTTGTTTTGTGATGTGCTGCTCCATTTTTATATTCGAGACTAAAGGCAAAGAATGCCTGTCTGTCTTATTATTGGCAGAAGTTATTTGCAGGGTAAATCATTGTAAAAAGGAAAGGTCATGCTATCATTGATAGAGGATAGCAAGCACAAAACACCCATTTTGCTGGAAGATTCAACATTAAAATGGGAAATTTCTATGTACATTCTTAAAATTTGTCTAAGGGCAGTTTCCGTTGATAGAGAAGTCTAGTCGAACAATTTCGTGCTTAATTCACTTTATCTATTTTGGTGGTAGGTATAGTTGTACATGTACATTAATAACTCTTATATAATTTAGACTGAGTATTACTTAACAACAAAGAAATGCATTTTGAACTAAAAAGCACTTGTTAAATTGTACAACTGACTCACATGGTAGACCAAAATTCATCACATATACATATACATGTGTTCGCGTGTTTCTTTTGAAGATAGGTAACAAGAACATGGATCGCTAATAGTATTGGATTATTAATCCTGTCAGCAAACTCAGAAATTGAATTATTATACTTGTTTCAGATTTCCTACATTTTACTTATTCTACTTTTTGAAACATCTGCTTCAGAGACATTGTTGTACTTCTGACTAACTTATACACATCTTGACTTATCGAACTAAAGTTCACATTGAGATTTAATGCTTGCAGGTATCTGAAGGGATGGACTTCTCAGATGACAATGCCCGAGTTGTTGTATCCTTCCACATTTTATTTGTGAGCAGGGATGATTATCTGCTGAATAAACATTATCAATGACCCTGCATTTGCTTGAAACTTAGCTGGTGATTGTAGTAAGCACGAGTTTTCATGGTGCATTCTGAAGAACAGTGTCCCTACATTAGTCTGCATGAATTTAACTGGGTGAACTTGTGTATTTTGTGTCTGATTTAAATTTAGATGATCCGCTCTATCAAATGTTATGCTTTAACTATCTCAGGTGATTGTTGGGATTCCCTTTCCAAACATGTAAGAATGTTTTTCTTTGATGCACTTCTCTACTGATTAGAGACTATGTGCATATCGGTAATTCTTGATCATTGATTGCCAGTTATGACATTAAAGTTGCACAAAAGAAGAAGTTCAACGATACATATGAGTTGTCAAAAAACCTCTTAAGTGGGAATGAGTGGTACTGTCAGCAAGCCTTCAGGGCTCTAAACCAGGCTACAGGTAGTTTTTATATCTTGTAGCTCTCAATCATTATCCCTGAAATATTACAAGTTTTCCCGTTGTTTTTCAGTGTGTTTTACTCCAAGTCTAGTTTAGAATGCTATTGTTTATTCTCTCCTTTGTTACCTGTATTCTGAATATCATAAATTCCTCCACCTGTTCAACTATGCTCTCTTTCATGTTGCCCTGTGCTGGTAAGATTCCTTAATTTCATCTTTTTTGGTCTTTGGGGTGAACTATTCTATGAAAATTCTATAGAGTGATGTTGCGTTTTGTTTCCTTTATCAACAAGCAAAGCTAGGTAATGGGAATCAACAATTTCTGTAAAATGAAATATACTTATTAGGGTCACTGATGGCTATTTTTAGTGGTATGAAGCTTGAAAGACAAGGTCATTATGCTTTTAACATCTCTCTTAACCAGGCACTTTGTCAATCTTCCTATAGAAAGTCAAATAACATTTTTTTTCCTTAAGATCAAACAATTTTGTCCAGAAAACTAAAAGGAGAGTAATTACTCTGTCTTTGCCTTCAAATTTTGTCAACCCATCAATCTTCATTAGGATTTCCCACTTTTTCCCTTTTATTCTTACTTTCTTTAACTTTAGTGTGATTCTTCCATGTTCTCCTCTCAGATCTTCATGTTTTCTGAGGCCTTTCCAGTATAATATGTTTGCCTAGAAGAACTAATAGAATCTGGAGGTGCATAAACTTTATTAATTCTATGTAATAATGTGGTCAGAATTCCTTAATTTATTTGCATGAAAAAGATATTACTTATTTTTTAATGTTTTAAAGTAGTTTTATAGTTAGAGAAGAATTATAAGTGGCATTGTAAGTAATGGAGTATGTGAGACATCCAAATTACAGTGATATTA
The DNA here is from genome assembly GCA_019321725.1 of Paulownia fortunei. Classification (NCBI taxonomy): domain Eukaryota; kingdom Viridiplantae; phylum Streptophyta; class Magnoliopsida; order Lamiales; family Paulowniaceae; genus Paulownia; species Paulownia fortunei. The sequence continues at coordinate 18,546,986 of CM033119.1, read as the reverse complement.
AATGGTCCATGTTTATGAAGTGAATGATGAGTGCTCTAAACTACACATTAATTCATTTATAACTCAAATTAACTCAATATCCTAAGGCCTACTTTTCTCACACGCTCAGATTTCATTGTCTTTTATTCTAGGTGTTTCTTAAGCATGATACATATATCTTTTATTTTTGTAGGCCGTTGCATACGACACAGATTTGACTATGGAGCTATCATCTTCTTAGGTACTTACGATCCATCTTCCTCATAAGGAACAAGGATAAATTACTCATTTGCTGAGTTCTGCTTTTGTCTTCAGATTTTAAAGCAATAGTGTTTGGGCCATTTAGCAGAGACCCTTGGGTGGATTAACTTGTTTTTCCCTTAAAAGCCTGTTTCTAAAGGAGGGGTGCTGGAGTTGAATCCTGCACTTGTCTGTTTATTCAACTGATTTATACAAAATAAAAATGCTAAATGACGCTCCTGATTGAAGAGGATATAATTGATTGGCTTTTATATGTTCAATTTGAGGGCAAGGCATTAGTTACAAAATTTAGATTGAAGTTGCTCATGTTAGATCATATCTTATTCTGATACATAGTTAATTCTATTCATTTCCGATTGAAGGATTTCTCTTATATTTGTTTTTTTTTTCCTTTTCTTTTCTTTTGCATAATGACAAATTTTGATTAAACTAATTTGTCAGTGATTAACAAATTGAATTATGTATTAATTTTTTGGCAGTTCCATTTCAGTAATTGTGTGCTCCACCCTGAACAGATTCTTTAGAAAGTTTAGATAGTCCTTCTCTAATATTTTTTTGGTTTTATATTGGGATTTTGAAACTATCTGCACAAAGTTGTTCTTTTTGCCTGCAGATGAGAGGTTCCATAAAGATAGAAATAGAGCATGCATATCAAAGTGGCTGCGCAAGTCAATTAGGCTGTACAGCTGCTTTGAGGAATCACTGGACGGTTTGAAATCCTTTTTCAGAGATGTGAAGGTATTGGAATAGAGGCAAATTTAAAATGTGATCTACCATGCAGATTATTATATTGGTATCCTTGATTTTTCTGAATGCAGGTTCGTGTAGGTGTTGCAGCAAATTCATCACAAGATCTGGAGGTAGACTATGAAAACATCAAATCTGTGGATAAGAAAAAGGGGATGAGGAAGACAAATACTAAAGTAACGAAATCTAGTCGTTACCAACAAATAATAGAACCAAATGATATCTTAGTAGGTGTAAAAGCTGCTGGGTTAACCCATCCCTCAAGTCCTGTTGCAAAATATGATTCTCTGTCTGCTCAAACAAGAACTGAAGTTGTTGTGCTAACGGATGATAAAGATGCTAGTGTTTGCGGAGAGTACATTGACCTAGAGTGTGATTCGGAAAAGGACTCAAGGTAAATTTGAAGGCCTTTAATTTGTGACAGTGCTGTGAACCTCCCTTTGCAACTTGAAAAAGGCAACTGTTAAAATTTGATTTTCAACATGAAATCTTTTCTTTCAGTTTTACTAGTGAAGTTTTTTATCTGAGCACAGCTAAACGTTTGACAAGCTCCTCAACCACAGTATTGAGTCCTATCTTTTTCATAGTAGTTTTAGTAGAAATTGATAATTTTCTAGTTTTAAACGAGCTTTATTAATTATCTAAATGATAGGACTGTTTGCAGCTTACTTTACAATGTTCTAGCTGCCATAAATGTTCCACACATGCAGGTGGTCTGCAACACCATTGGTGGCATTGTCCTCAGATGATGTTGAACTTACCATTGTTGAAGAAACACCTGGTATGAATTGCAGGAGCCCTAAAACAACTCCTGAAATCTTCTCCAGGGATGATTACTCAAGTCCAAGAACAAACCGTCTGTTCGCTGTGCTTCCTCAGCAATCTTCATTTCGACCAAGATCCGTTCAAAATTTACATGCCGATCCTACTAATTTCATGTGTTCAGCAGTTGCCACTCCCAAGAAAGGAATCACATCTAAGGCTAACAGCATACAACCTGAAGCAGAATCATCCTGGAGTGTCAATTCTAATGTTTGGAAAAGGAGAAAAATCACTGCGTTGTCATCAGTTGGCCCACTCCATGAATTAAATACCCCTGTTCAAGTTCCTGATAGGTTTAGTTCTTTGGCAAGTTCAATGACAACTGCTGATGCAACCCACAGAACAGAGGAGATGAATCATTCAGAAAATGAATGTGGCAAATTTAAATCTTCTCTATCATCAACACCCAATAATTCTGAAAGATCACATGTGCCATCTGGTGTTAATATGGATGAGAGACTACAAATATTCTGCTCACTCTGCAAAAATCCATTGGGTCTTCCTGAAAATGATTTATATGTTATGTGTTCGCTCATTTCAACATCAAAAGTTCATTTAATGTGTCTGCAGAAGAAGACTTTGGAAAATGTAGCTTTAAGTACATCAAGTGTGAACGTTTTAGTATCTGATACATCATCAATCGATTATCGTTTCTATGGAACAGCTCGAGAAGGTGCCTCTGGACAGGGGATTTGGTGCAAAGAAGATGGATGTGTATTCAACTCTATTTTTTGCCCCTTTTGTGTTGACCCTGACAACTGTCTTGGCGTTCAGGTTGTGGCCACTGATGCATCGAATACCAATTTTCTAAACAAGGTGAGAGTCTTCGTGTTATTGAAGACAATTGGTTCTTGCTTTAGCTGTCGCAAAACTTCCTACTCACCCTTAGATTTGTTTGGTTGTATGTGCAGATATTGTTTTATCTTGATTGCTTGGAGATTAAGAATTTTGAAGGAGCAAAAGATGAGGTAATTTTTCTTTGTTATTTTAGTTTTACATGGTGGAACCAAATGGTTTGGGTAACTGTTAAGAGTCACAAAGTTATTCTAAAATATACTTTTTGCAAAAAAATGCAGCGAAATATTAAAAACTAGGATGTGGAGGAAAAACATATTTAGAGGATTTAGCATGTCATATGTGCACAGACAATACAATTCCTAGTAGAATTGGATAGTACCTTGTCAATCACAAACTACAATTTGTGTATTTTTTATTTGACCAAGGAATCTGCTGTCTTGATTTGGTTTTCTCTGTAAGCAGAAGAAGATGACAATCTTTTTCTATGGATGCTCATGTTATGGCCAATTGTAGGATTTATCTTCACATGATAACTCAAGCATGGTGAAAAATGTGGGTCTCAGTGCCTTGGATAAGTTTGCATACGTTTCACCAGTTCAAGATTCAAGAGGCTGGAGGAACACGAAATCACGGGTAAGCAAGTAATCTGTGCTCCTGGTGCTGCATTGTTCTACCTGCAGTTGAATTTCATTTAGTGATCTTGCAGATGCGACTGCCAAAGAAGGGATAAATGGCTTCGGCACAAATTCGATTCAGGAAACGTGGATGTCTTATTTGCTGCCATATAAAATGTTAATTATGGGGAGCACACCACGAGTAGATTGGTCTTGCCAGAGTCTGCTCCTGTCAGCATGGTGTAAAGCTTTTGATAGGTTGCCGGATGTAAATAAGGATCAAACAGGCTATATGTCCGGTGCTCCCAAGCTGATCTTTTTGTTCCTACCATGTGTTGATGTAACGCCTTCCAGAAGAGACATTTCATATAACCTGTCATGGACCTTTAACAATGCTTTCTGACCGATATGAGGTGCTTACATCTGCGTAGAAAATGAAAATGAGGTACTTTTGCCAGACAAGGCTCCTAGTTCATGCTCTTGATGGCATTAATCGAAAAAATCTGAGTGTTTTCATACCAAACTGTGAGATCATGCTGAGTCTACAATAAAATCTAGTTTGTTCCGTCGTTGCATGATCATAAAGAAGTGCTTATCGGGTAAATCTGATATTCATGCTTTTGATGGGAAAATATGACATTCAACTTGAACTGGTTGAGAAGTGAACAGGTGGTGCATTATTTTTCCATTACATGTATGTATGATGCTATGTCAAGTTTTTGAACTCTAGGCAGGCCAATTTTCCTTGTTCTTCAAGGCAATCAAATGTTTAATGACTTTGATCTCCTTGTATATATTTTGGCAGGTAGATAATTGTTTAGACTATTTATGTACCAGGTAGAATTTCATTGTAAAGATGTTAATGATTAAGAGAGAGGACAGATGGGCATTATGAAATAAAAATATAATTAATACTTAAAAATCGTACTTTTTCTTTATGGAGTTTGCCCTATTGAGCCGTTCTCCAGGCATGCATGTGTCTTTTCAAAACTAGAAAGGCTTCTAATTTTTGCAATAAGATTGAACTTGATAGAAGCTCGATTCGCACTTTCAGCTTTTGCCTGCTGCAGAGTGCAGATATGTCTGCACATAATTGTGAGGAGAGGTGTACATAAAATTAAATTTATGATTAATTTATTGGTGGTACTTGTAAAATAAATAGTTAATTAGTTGATAATATTATTTATTGGTCAACTAAAGACATCAAGTGTCAACTTGCAATATTTTAACAATTCAAATTAAATTTTGAAAATTAAAAAGGTTGTTAATGTCAATTTATAAATGAAAATGAAATTGTATCATTTCATTAAATAATTAACAAGAGGCTTATAAATATAAATATGGGTAAATTTTAAGAAGTCAGACATATAGTTTTATTCAATCATAGTTTTAGAGAGTCATTGGAGAGGTTTCAAAATTCTCTCAATCAAATTTATTCAGAAAAATTGTTTGTTATGGAGCTCATCAAATTATTTCATTTAATTTAAGATTAAGATATTAAATTATTAAATTAATATTATTGAAGATTAACTCAACTTTAGTAGAGTTATCAAAATTCCAGTATTACATTCTTAAAAAGAAGATTGAATCTTGAAATGAGAAAAATGGGCTTACACTAGAAATATCATTTAACCAAGTTTCCACACAGAATATCTAGAACTATTTGTTAATCCAACTAGATGATATGAGATCCAATATTCACTTTTAAATAATTACTCTTCCTCTACATTAACAAATACTACTTTTTTTATAGATACTAAAATTTATATATTAATTTTCAAAATTGCACCTAATTTCCACAAGTAATCAATTGAATATGAAAATAACAATCAATTAATTTTTTATCAACTTATTATTTCCTAAATATGGCTTTTTTTATTCAATATGACGGTGGGTTTGTAAAGTAAAGTTCAATTAGTTCTAAAAGAAAATTGAATAAATAATGTGTATTTTTTTGGGAAAAAAAATGGGCAAGGAGGAACATGAATGGATTTGCATGAAAATTAGTATTTTAATAATTTGTAAAGCTTTACAAATTCGTTCTCCTTAATTACTTAAAATTTATTGTTTATTTATTTTTCCAAATTTGTTTTCCTAACCTTTGATCATAAATCTCCTGATCATGTATGCAAAAATCCAATGCTACCCCTTATATACAAATATTGAATACAACATTCATTCTAAAATTATTTTGTATTTTATAAAATGAATATTATATTAAAATTTATACGTTATATACTAAATATTGAGTGTAGCGTAGATTTAATTCTATTTCTTAAAATTTTGAAATAGATTGAATAAAACACAATAAGTCAATTCATTGCCATTTGACCCCAAAAAAGTGGCTACTTAATGACCCATATTTTTATGTAGCCGTGGTATTCACTAGCTTTACTATTACATCATAGCCCCACTATTACATCATTATTTTTAGTTTTCTTTTTTTCCAGAATATTTAAACAATTCTAACTATTATTATACAAATTTAATAATTATATATATATATATATTTATACATATTTCAATCATTATATTAGTAATAAATATAAATATACGCCTCCTATTTGTTATATAATATATTTTCAATTATTATATTAATAAAAATAATATATAATAATATAAAAATTTAATGTATCATCATTAATTAAATAAAAATTTACATTAAAAATATTTACAGTAGAAATAATATCCCCAAAAAAACAAACAAACAAAATGGACTTTCAATTTTTCACCCATTCCATGATACATCTTTCCAAACATTTTCTCCAAAACTTTCCAAAATAAAATTCAAACAAAATTTATTTGCTCGGAATCTTATACTGCCTCCTTATTTGAACAGGCATTCCAGTCAAGTGGGCAGGCCCAAAACTTCTTCCCCTCCAACAATTTATTCCTCATTCTTTCTCTCCTCATAATTTCACAGTTTCTTTGAAACCAGACAAGTCAAGGTCAACATATGTAATATCTCAATGTGACTATAATTTATTTGCCAGTATTTTTTCAGGTTTGTTTTGGAACTCTTGCAGGTCATTACTATAAGGAGACAGATTCTCTACATATTTTTTCACCATCAAAGTTTGATGATGCTTTCAACAGGTACATCACCATTCTTGTTTTTCAACTTTTTTGCTGAACTTGTTGTAGCTAATGTGCAAGTTGCTACTGTCTGAGTTTTGCATTTTTCAGTTTAGTAGAACTGAGACACAATCACGCACACATATATGTTTTTGGGTTTGGTTTCTGAAGCAAACTTATTGATTCTTGTGGGCAGTGAAGTATGGCTTAAATGAACTGACCTTGCCTTTATTTTTTTGGCTAAAATGACTAGTGGCTAGTGCTTTGATTTTTGTGGAGAGGAGGAGGCTTATAGAAGTATTTCCAGACAGTTTTATCAAATTCTTGAGTGAATGGGAAGTAAGGGTACTAATTGTCCTCAGCCTCACCTTGCAAATTTTACTGATCACATTGGGCAACCGCAGGAAGTATATATGCAAAATTTGGATCAGAATCATTCTTTGGTGTGCTTACTTGTTGGCAGACTGGGTCGCAATTGTTTCGCTTGGCATCATCTCAAAAAACACTCTGGATGAATGCCAGAAAGGGAGAAATGTTGAGGACCCCATCAATCAATTGATGTGCTTTTGGGCTCAATTCTTGCTGCTGCACTTAGGTGGCCCTGACACCATCACAGCATATTCTCTTGAAGATAATGAGCTTTGGCTGAGGCATTTGGTGGGGCTGGTGATTCAAACTGGAGTTGCTTTCTATATTTTACTTGTTGCGTTGCCAGGTTCTTCTTGGCTTCCTGTTTTGAGCATACTTATTTTTATAGCCGGTCTAATCAAGTATGGAGAGCGTTTGTTTGCCCTTTGTGCAGCGAATAGTGAGAATTTTAGGGATTCTATGCTAAGAGAGCCTGATCCAGGCCCCAACTATGCTAAATTCATGGAAGAATTCACTTTGAAGAAGGCTGAGGGCTTTTATGTTGAAGCAGCTGAGGTCATAGAAATCCGTGTTACAGATCAGGATTCTGTCCCTAATGATCTAATACTTGATGCATATGGCCTGTTCTTGACATTTAAGTGCCTCTTTGCAGATGCGATCTTAAGTTTTCAAGATCGAGACAGCAGCAAGTCCTACTTCCAGAAGCTGTCACCAAACCAAGCTTTTGATGTTGTTGAGGTTGAGCTTGGTTTTGTGTTTGACGAGCTTTACACAAAAGCATCCATTGTATATAAAATGGGAGGATTTGTCCTCCGAATGATCACTTTTTCCTTCACTTTCTTCGCCTTGATGGCTTTTCTCTTCCTTTGCGAGAAGAGCAAGTACAAGAAGCTTGACTTGACAATTACTTACTTGTTGCTGGTGGTGGCTATTTGCCTGGAAATATACGCTGTTTGGGTACTAATAAACTCAGATTGGACTCATAATTGGCTGAGCAAACGTAAGAAAACTCAGTGGTTTCAACAGCCAAATAAAAAGAGGTGGTCCAAGAAAATGGCTCAACACAATTTACTAGATCTTTGTGTTAGGGACAAAGCTGCAGTGTGTTTAAGAATTCATAAGTTTATTTGGAGTATCCAAAAGCTTATTCGGATAGATAATTACTTGGAAAAGCACTGGTATAAGACCTTTGTCAACGTCTCTTCAGAGCTAAAAGATCTGATTTTCAGGGAATTAGATAGCTATACAGGAACCAATGGCCGAGTTCCCGCGGCTTTGTGGAACCGAAGAGGAAGTTTTACTCTGGAAAAATATGACTGTCTCTTACTTGATTGGAATCCAGAGGAAGACTTTGACCAGAGAATTCTCCTCTGGCACATTGCCACAGATATTTGCTATTCCCTGGACTGGGGTGACAATCAAGAAAATGTGAGCTGCAGTTGCTTTGAAAGGAAGCAAATTTCGGACCACAGCAAGCACATATCCGACTATATGCTGTATCTTCTTGTAGTGTGCCCTTTTATGCTACCAATTGGAATTGGGATGATCAGGTTCCGCGACACATGTGCTGAAGCCAAAGAGTTTCTTGAAGAAAGAAATGTGAACTGTAGCAAAGCTAGAGCATGCAAGAAGTTGCTTCAGGTGAACACTGAAGTACCACCGGCTAAAGTGAAGGGGGATAGGAGCAAATCTGTGTTGTTTGATGCCTGTAAGCTGGCTAAGTCTTTGCTAGCACAAAAGGAACGCAGATGGGAAATTATAAGTAAAGTGTGGGTGGAGATGTTAGCGTATGCCGCCACTCATTGCAGAGGGAACCACCACGCTCGTCAGCTTCGAAAGGGTGGAGAGCTTCTGACTCATGTTTGGCTTCTGATGGCACATTTAGGCATCACAGAGCAGTTTCAGATATCTCAAGGCCACGCTAGAGCAAAGCTGATAGTCAAATAGTTTTTTATAACCTTTTTTTGGACTTCATTAGTTCAGTCAATCGCGGAAATCAATTCGAAATTGTTACCGTGTACTAGTAATTGAAACCCTGTAGTTGGTGCTGTTTTTCACAATTATTTTCTTCCCTTCTTGTTCCGTAAATGTAAACAGTTCTCCATATTCACAGTGGAATAAGATTTGGCTCTAAAATTTGCATTGACAATCTTTAATTAGAACACACACACATATTCATTTCAAGAGAAGGCCAGGAATTACATGTTTTAATCACCAAGTAAACTAAGGTTTGCTTAAATTCTAGACTAAATGAGGGAAATCAAGAAAGCAAGCAAAAGAAGGCAGATAAATTAAGTGGTTCGGTCACTTGACCTGCTTCCATGAATAAAAGCGAAAATGGTTAAAATGTATTCATTTACAATATAAAATGATGGTCTGACACCATTAATAATACAAAATCATTCTACATTTTCCAAATACAACTTTCTTCCAAAATACAATACACCAACCATTTCCAAAATAAAACCAAAAATACTCATGCCCCCCTCCAGTACACTCCCCAAAACACTAGTGTAGCTTTTTCTCTTGAGCAAAGGTAAGAAAAGTTCAGATAGGAGACTTCAAAGAGTCATCCAAAGTTTCAGCCATCAGATGCCTTAAATGGCTTTTAAGCACAGGAACCACTGATCGAGGCATTATCCAAAGACAAGTTAACATCACATGCCATTCCATTTGGAGTATTGTCAGTTTGTTCACACTGCCAGCAACACAAGAAGTTCAGTTAGCATAATCGACTTCTAAAATATAAGGATTTGGAACTAAATAAAAACGTGAATGAGCACAGATTATTGGAGTAAAACTTACAGCAAGTGGAGTGTAATCTTTGATGGTAATGGGCACCTTGAAGATATTATTCATTTTGACGTTTTCTTTGAACTTTTCAGGCATGTTTGTTAAGATCAAATCTTTGAAGGTTCTCTGCTGCAACAGCCTGATGGGAATGTTTTCCAGCTTGAAACAACATCTGATATTGAGCTCTTTGAGTTTCTCCATTGCACCTTCTTCCAACTCCCATTCCTTCAAATCCTTGAGCATCCAGAGTTTCAGGACCTCAAGACCCTGAAACGTACCACGTGGGCAGACAATTTTCTCTCCGAGGTATGAGTTGGCCAGGAGCCTTAGAACGGCTAAGCTCCGAATCTGTCCTAGGATTGGCATAGGATCCTGGTCTAGTTGTGAAACTGATAAGGTGAGTACCTTGATATTAGGTGGGAAATGATCTATGTCAGGAAGTTTTTGCAACTTCCCAAGCAAATTCATGTGAGAGAGTTTACGTAAGCCTGAAAATGGCTTTAAACTAAGATCTGCAGGGCACCCTGAATCATCTTTAGATCGCAACCTCAATGACTGAAGACTTGTTAGCTTGGAAATCCAATTGACCAAATCTTCTCTGAACTGAGGTGATGTGCTCAAACGATTGCTACCTTCAGTGGTGCAATCATCATCACACTTGTTTAAACGGAACGAAATGCCTAGTTCTCTAAGGTGAGTTAACCTGCTCAAACCATTCTTGACTGGGCTCTCGTGGTTAACAGATAGTCCCCAGAGAGTCTGGAGTTTAGGCAAGGAACTACGCGAGTGCAAAGGCATATCCTTGTCAAGATGAATTTCATTGAGACTGAGATGCCGGAGATGTTTCAGTTTCCAAATGGAAGGTGGGATTCTATTTATGTATGTGTGTTTCAGGTCTAAAGTTTCAAGGTAGAGCAGTTCACCTACAGATTTGGGGAGTTTGTCCAAGAAAGTCCACCTCAATCCCAAGTACCTCAAGTGAAACAAGTTACCTAGATTGTCAGGCAAACTAGGTTTGTACACCCCTTCAAGATCAAGCACCCTCAGCAACCCAAGTCCCTTACCTATCATATTGCTAAGAAGATTGCCTACATACTTTGCTGGAGTGTCTTTTTTCTGGAAGTTAAACGATATGTAAGACCGTAAATGTTGATATTCAGAAGATTTAAGTGAACAATTATTACCTTCAGCATACTCAACGAGCCTACGCTTACCAAATGGAACATCTTCATGACAAACTGACCCGCGATGGCCATGGAAAAGGCTGATATCTCGAGCCTTGACCAGCAAGAGGTCATGCAGGACACCTAGCAAACGACACTTTCTAGGACTTCCATCAGACCGCAGTTTAGAAATCAGTATCAAGCTGCGCTTAACCAGATTGTCGAAGTACTCTTGCACCACATCTTCTGGGAATTTGTCTTGATTCTGTGGGCTCTTCACAAATCCCTCAGCAAGCCATAAGCGTAAGAGCCTCCTGACTGGAATGTCAAATTCTTTGGGGAACAGCATTGTATAAAGCAGACAGAGTTTCAAATGGGCATCCAGATCATTGTAGCTCATCATCAAGATGTCCGAGGTATGCCAATTTTCTTGATTGTCAAGTGTCAAAGACCATTCGCTTGATGCTTTTGTCGATAACAAACCACCGAGAAGAACAATATTCAGGGGCAGCCCCTGGCACACCTGAACAATTCTCTCCTTTAGAGAACCTTCCGGACCTTCTTCTAAGCCCACCTTTTTCAAGAACAAAGTCCAACTCTCTTCATTGTCCAGCCTCTTCAAAGAATGTGGCTGGCTCTTTGGATCAGCAAGCAACGCCACTTGCTCGTCACAAGTTGTGAGGATTATCTTACTTCCATTTTTTTCATCTGGAAATGCATCTTTAAGACTTTCCCATTGATCTGAACTCTGAACACCATCCAGCACAATCAAGTATCTCTGACCCTTCAACTCCTGCCGGAGCCTCTCTTTGAGAAGGTCCTCATTGATTCTACCATCTTGTTCTCTTGATTTCTCCCCCTGCTTCAGCAAGTTGAGCAGAATATCTTTCGTCGTGCATTCCTTAGATATGGTTACCCAAGCACAAGCAGCCTTGAACTGGTCCTTAATGATTCTATTTCCATAAACAGCACGAGCCAACATCGTCTTGCCTGAGCCCAATTCACCTACAACAGAGATAATCCGGTTACCCCAAGCATCTTCGTTGGTTAGCCTATTCAGTAGTTCAGGCACCTCGCGTTCATATCCAACGATGGATAGTTCTTCCTCATTATAGGAATAGCTATACATGAGCTTGGCTTGTTGCAAACGCTCTCGAATAAGTGAAGCAGGGTATGACCACATCTTAAACGAATACTCCGAGTCTAAACTTCTTGTACTACCCTCTGTCATTGAAACAGTGGAAGTACTAATATTGTTCCTCATATTTGCATCAGTTTCAAGATCAGGAAATGAAACTGAATTCTGCTCCATCTTTTCATCTTCTACTTCTCTCCCATCGGCATCATCTTCTTCTTTTTCTTTTTCTTCATATTTTTCAGCATCGCCATTCTCATCAACCCAGCCTCCAAAGCTGTAAGCAGAGTCGCTTTGTTGGGACCGTATCGATCTTAGACTGGCGTCTTCAAGGCCTGGTGGTTTCTCATCATTGAGCACCTCAATTTTCCTCTGGATTTTCTCCAGTTTCCTACTGAGCATTTTACAAGCTGTGAATTTCTTCAGAAAGAGAGCATGATTCATGAGGAACCCCAGCCTCTTCCTCTGGCGCGTGATGCGAAGGGCAAACGACTCAATGGAGTCCTCCACAGAGTACAAATGGTGGAGGTAATCATCAGTCCAATTCTTGATGCCTTCAACATTTGTTTCCTTGTCTGCAGCATCAATGAAGAAGCCCCTCATTTCCTTCAGGGCCTTCTGCATATCCTCAAGCTGACTGCCAATCACTTTGTTGTTTGTAAAAGACTCCTCTGATAACAAGTCCCTTAGTTTCTGAAGTATCACAGAGGCAACAGCATCAACCGCCATCTTCACACTCTTGATCAAAGTTTAAACAGGAAACTGAGTATTACAGGAAAATGGTTGAATAGTTGCAAGTGGTCAGTCCTTAGGGTTGCAGCTTGGTTATATAGAGGAATAGCATCAAGTTGAAGGGCTCATCAGTGAAGAGAAGATGAAAAGTCGCCCTGGACTTAGGCCCCTGGAATTTGACCAATCGAGGTGTGATCATTCGGCCTAATCCAATGGAATCTAACTAAAATTTCGATTAGTAGAATCTTAAAATAAAAATTGAATCAAACTAATTAATTCGGTTCGTGATAATAGATTTTTTTTTTTCAATTTTTCAATTCGGTTAACTGAATTTTTATAAAATAAAATAAAAATTAAATAATAGAATTTGAAATATATATTTTTATTTATTATTTATAGTTTGGATGAGAAAAATATAAAAAAATAGTATAAAAATAAATAACAATTTTAAAAATTATAAAAATATAATATAATATTTATATAAAAATAATAATTCGATTTTTTGTTTGAAAGTGAAAACTGAAATTTAAAAAAATAAAATAAAAATGAAAAATTCATATATCACCTGTTCAAGTTTAAACATTGCCGACACCACCAGAAAAAAGAGGATAGGCTAAAATGATTAACTTTGTGGACCTTTTAATTTTTAATTTTTTTTAACTTTTTAACAGGATAAATCATTATTTGCTGTATCATTTCATGGAAAAAAAAAAGAAGAAGAAAGAGACAAGAAGCAAAATAGGTAAGAAGATGAAGAGAAGATTCTTGGTAGATGAGTCATGGTTCAATAATTATATGAAGGCAATGTCCTGGAAAAAGAATTTAAATAATAGTTGACTGTTAATAAGTCACACCTAAGACTGCCCCATCATTGACACATTATTGTATGATCAAAGAAGTTTCTTGTTTGACTAACCTCGTACAATTGTCACTTTTTGACAAGTTCGCAAGTTCAAAGAAATTATTGAACTTTTTTTTTTTTTTCTTAATTTTTTGTTGATGCTCAATTTCATATTAACATTATACCAAACTCCAACCGTAAAATTCCACCGTATAGTTTCACTGACTCATGAACTGTATATTTTTGTGTACAATGAGTCGATTGCAAAGTGATTATATTATACCAAACTCTAATTATTTCAAACTAAAATTCAGTGATATGTTTTCATTAGAATTCGAATCCCCATCCTACCACTGGAAGCAAATTGCATGTTGATTGTTTCACCAATTGAGCTGTGCCCCGAGAGCTATTGAACCTTTTCTTTTGCATGTAATGTGAATGGTTCAAAGTAATACTATTAGTAGTTGTTTTTCAATAGTTACTATTATTTATTTTTTTTGTTGATAGTAAACTCGGAGAAGAAGAATGGATGTTGTTTGATTCATGATGTTTTTGTAATAGGGTCGGTGATTAAATTAATTTTATTAATAATTAGCGGTTCAACTTGTTATCCAGCGGTCGGATCGGTTTAATAAAAATTAATTATATTTTCTTATTTTATTATGTAAAATGATAATATAATAGACTATTGTTATGTAATATATTTTAAATATAAAAATAAATATATAACTACATAAAAAAATATATAACAAAATACAAAATCCAAATAATCACATAAGTATAACAAAATATCAAATTTAAATTTTTTAAAAAATTAAAATTAAAAAATTAAAATTAAAAAATTAAAAAAAAAAGATTGAAATCGGTCAAACTGGTTTTGGATGGTTTTGATCGATTTTTGACCTGTCAAATGGTTTTATGGACATAATCGAACTGAACCAACCTCCGATTCCTGATTGGACCGGTCGATCCAGTTCTATTTTAAAAACATTGTTTGATTATTTCGTTGAGAAATACCTAATAGTCAAAACTCTATGTCATATATTGTACTTTAAATTATAAAAAAATAAAATAAAATAAAATCCATATTTTTGATTTTTTTTGACGAGTGAATTAATATTATAACTCTCAAACCATAACTATTTATCGCCAATATAAATTAAATGAGAATTAGAGGCATAAATTTTGCTATAATCGTATCAGATTAAAAAGGTAATTGGTTGAGCTTATAAAAATATCTTAAATTATTTGATAAAATAAGATGTTAGTATATTATAAGTCTCTTTATAAAAAGTAAGTAGCTCTTACTTATTTTCAAGATCTCAAACACCTTTTTTAATTTTAATCATATTAATTACAAGATTGCCATTAGTAATATTTTATAAGTTCCATAATTTTATTTTATTTAAATATTTTAATAATTTATTTTTAAAATAAAATATAACATCATCTGAATTTAAAAAATATTTTATAAAATATAAGAATTTTTAAATTAATTTAGCCAAATACGTGTCTATAATAACTCAAAGACAAGATCTCAGGTTGCATAGTGTAAAATGGTCAACCTGTTACAAATTTATTAGTTTTAATCATATTAATTATAAAATTAAAATTGATATATGATTTTATTTTATTAAAAAAAATTAAAAACTTATTTTCAAAAATATATCTAACTTTTTTTCAATTCCAATAATATCCGAACACTATAATGTTTGATACGAAATAGCCCAAATACAATATCTTGGGCTGCATCTTATGAAACGGGTCAACCCAAACAACCATCACAAATCAGGCCCAAAAAGAAAAATATCTCCACACGAACCGATGACGTGGCGAAAATATTTTCGGATCCCGCCTAAAGCACCAATTCCCAAACCCGCGCGTATATTCATCGAATTCGGCTCTTTATTTTAATTTTTCGCACTCGCCCTTTTATTATATTCACACACAAATAATCTTTCCCTTATCTCTGAAGAAACAGCGTTTCTACATATCTCTATTCTCGCGAAACCCTAACTGTAACTTTCCTTTTGAGGTGACTTTATGCAGATTTGCTTTTACTCTCCGTTTGTTTTCTGCTGTTTTATTTATTTTTTATTTTTTGACGATTCTATCGGTGTTTTTATCGGATTTCAGATGAAAGGAGGAAAAACGAAGGCTGATTCGAGGAAAGCCGACAGCAGGTGAGCGATATTTTATATTTTCCTTTTTTTGCGGTGATGGTGATTCTTTTCGTATTTTGATTGATGTATGTCACCGATCTTAAGATATTTATATGTGTGATTGATTTGTGATTTTTTTTTTGTATGTTGCGTTTTTTTTTTCTTCGTAATTTTGTTAGTTTTTAGTTTTTTAATTATTGAAATTAACTGTAGTTATTTGTTAATTAATTTTTGTTATTTTTGGTTTGTTACTACGTTTTTCAGTTATTTGTTTGATAAATTTAAGTAAAATGAATATTTATTGTTCTGGTGGAGCTGAGAGAAAGTCAATTATATAGTGTTTTTTTTTATGGTTTTTTGCATTGGTATAAGTTTGAATTAGGTAGGATTGGATCATGAGTTTTGCTATCTTATGTGCTTTTGGCTGTGTTTCAATTGTTGCTCTTTCTGTGATGAATGTTTTATATAATTAATCATTGTAGATGTGCGACCTTTCAATAAAAAAACAACAGAAAATAAAATGAAAAAAAAGCTCAGCGAATACAATTTACCTTCATTGAACTCTGAAAGAATTACATATTCTCCTCTGTTTTTATGATTGTGCTCTACTCAAAATATAACTTTAGTTATTCCACATTTTTGTTTTATTTTTCTGGAATTCCATATTTTCATATTGTTGTGGACTTGTTTGAAGAATTTATGTAATTATGGTTAATCTTGTGATGATATTAGGCTTGCTGTGAAAAAGCAGACTAAGAAGGAGAAGAATGCAGCGAAGGACCCGAACAAGCCAAAGAGGCCTCCAAGTGCTTTCTTTGTTTTCATGTATGCAGATCTTATTTTCAAATAATTGTCTCCCAAACTTTCTTTGTCATCACCTTAACTTTTGTTACTTAGTTACTAAGTGTTGTGGTTGCGGCTCATATTTGAGGCGTCTAACCTTTGGTATAATGCTGTTCATGATTGCAGGGAAGACTTTAGGAAGCAATACAAGGAAAAACACCCCAACAACAAATCTGTTGCTGCTGTGAGTAACTTTTTTGTATTTTACTATTTGATTGTTGTTTTTAGTTTTTGTTTTATCATATCTGATGCAGTTAATGGGATGAATATAGGTTGGTAAAGCTGGTGGTGGTGAGTGGAAGTCATTGAGTGAGGAGGTAATTTTATTCCAGCTTTGATAATGCACTATCTTGTATTGTATTTGTTGGTTCATTCTTATATTGATGTGAAATTTTGGATGACTCCAAAATAAATGTAATATTATTAGGAAAAAGCTCCTTTCATTGCAAAGGCAGAAAATCGAAAGGAGGAATATGAGCGCAAAATGGAAGCATACAACAGGAAATTGGTAAATCATTTTGTTATTAGTTGGCATACAGCATCTTTTTCTGTGATAAGCATCCTATATCTATTTTTAATTTCAATTTGCTGAAGAGTATTTATCAATGATGTTAGGCTGGAGGTGGTGATGATGAGTCTGACAAGTCAAAGTCGGAGGTTAATGACGAGGAAGACGAGGAAGGAAGTGGAGAGGTCAGTTGTTTATGTTGAGTCCAATTCTATAATTCCTCACCGAGTGTTTTGCAACCATGTTGACAAGAAATTTTTGTATAATTTGATGTAGGAGGAAGATGATGATTAAGTGCTGTTGAAGATTATGAGATTTCCTGAGGAAGATATCTAGCTGCTTCATTTTCTTATGTGTATATTTCTTCACATTGACATTGTTGGTACATGCAGATGACTTTCTGGTTCTTGATAGGCTGTACTTCACCTTCCCCATTGTGTTTAGTTGATTAAAGTAGTAGTTTACAATATGGGATATATCTATTGTAGCTTTAGTTCTCTTTTTAGAGCAACTGATGCACAGTTATGGTAGTTTGAAAAGAAAGCCTTAGTACTTCTCTCAGTTTCACAGTTTTGTCTTTATTATCTCTTATGTCTTCTTTTATTTAGCTTGATGGCCCTGTGTTTTAACCAATATATGAGAAGCTTTTTTTTTTCTTCATCTGATTGTTGGAGATGAAATCTTGTATTATTCTCGTTATTTTGTGATGGATTTCTTGACTTCAATTGCTGTGTTTTAGCAGTTGTTTTTAGTTGCAAGTTTGTGCTTCGGTAATTAGTACTACTATTGGATAGGCTTTGAATCTGGAAATGTATCATGTGTGGCCAAAGTAATCGCTCTGTACCAGTAGCTGCACTTGGGTTTAAACAGTGCAACTTGAATTATTGATCATTCACAAATTGAATAAGCAGTAAGAACAGATGAGAATATGACCAAGTACAATGAAAAATTGGTACGCTGTTGCAGAAAACTATGCAAAATAATACATAATGAATTAGAAAACCACAGATTTTTGTTTTTTGAACAATAGATGCCCGACATCTTGTTATACAAATGAGTAATCTCTTAATTTTTCGTTTTTGAAAAGGATGTGCATTTCAAATTATCTGAGAAGAAAAGAAAGTACACTTATGTGCCCATGATAGATAGGCTCCCAACAATTCAGTATGGCCTTTGTCTACAACCATGTGAAAGTCATCTTCTTTTTTTGGTGTTTTTCACACAAATCAATCCTCAAATCCTGCCCCTTTCCTAAGTAAATGTTCTTAGTTTGACACATAACATCATCAGTTTCAGGAGATAGAGAGAATAGCTAATGGCCAATATTTTACCAAGGGCATGCTCTTAATAATCACCAACTTAGGCCGTTTGAGCAAGACCTCATCGTGAAAATTGTATAATTCATTTTCAAGAGTTAATACTTAACCTTAAGAATTGAATCTCTTAATTCAAATACTATTTTAAGTTTTGAATCACAATCATCGAGATAAAAACCAACAACTTTCTCATTTATCTAAAAATTAGAAGTCGGGCCAATTTTCTAAAACCCATCATTTATTTTTATTTTGTGGAACACCTATGGAAAATCCAAACTAAAATTGTAAGTGGGTCAAATTATAATCAGAATTTGACTTCGCTTCCTAACATCCAAAATGGAATGAGGCAACTATAGAATTGACTTATTCCATCCATTTTAAGATCCATATTTGATAATTGTATTTTTACATCTCATTAACGTGGTTCTGAAAAAACATAATGTAATCCCAAATAGATCTGTTCATCAAAAGATTATATCTTTGCATAATTAATTAATTATTTGTACTTGGATCTTGATTTCAATATTAATTTCGTTTTTTTACTAAAACGCAATTATAATTATTTAATATCAACTATTCAATTCAAGTTTTGAATATTAGTCCAATATGGGATTCAATTCATATATATATATATAAGGGTTTGTTGGATCTCAAATTTACTCAAGAATTTCGAATTATAATCATACTTAAATTAAAAAAAAAAAAAAAAGAATCCGACCATGACTCTAGGGATGTTTGCTCAGTAAAATTGAACCGAACAAAAAATTCGATGTTTTCTCAATAAATTTGATCATTGATCCTTCCTTAAAAGATAAAAAAAATATTTTACATTCTGAATGTCAATTTTATATTTTATGTCATGCATTCATGTTATATGTAATTGAATCTATTGTTTAACCATTCAAGTTCTTCTTTTTAATTTTTTTAATCTTTTAGCATTATACGTGTCAACTCCAAAATACGATTACCATTCGATAAATAATTATACACTTCAAATTATATAAAATACAAATTAAATATTATAATAAAATAAAAATTTCGAAGAACTAGAGTTGATCATTGACCCAATTCCCAGAAAAGATGGAAAAGAATATACTCACACGGATCGATGAGGTGGCAAAATTTTAGAGATCCCGCCCCCCCCCCCCCCCCCCCCACAATTCCCAATTCCCAACCCCCGCGCGTATATTTCATTCAATTCCCCATTTCCACACTTCGTTTTTTCAAATTTTCAACTCCCCTCTTTATAATAATCACCAACTCTTCTCTCTCTCTCTCCCCCCTCTTCTATTTCACTCTCGCGATAGCGTAGCTGG
Source organism: Paulownia fortunei (assembly GCA_019321725.1). Classification (NCBI taxonomy): domain Eukaryota; kingdom Viridiplantae; phylum Streptophyta; class Magnoliopsida; order Lamiales; family Paulowniaceae; genus Paulownia; species Paulownia fortunei. The sequence goes on along the minus strand of CM033119.1, from coordinate 18,527,512 downwards.
AAAAAGGAAACCTTAACACAAACCCTACCTTCTTATTCGAGGTGAATATCAGCGGATTCGCTGTCGTTTTCCGCTTATTTTTTGCTGCTTTTTGGTGATTCGCGCGTTTTTTTTTAGATCTGTGTGTTTTGTTTTGCAGATGAAAGGAGGAAAATCGAAGGCTGATTCGAGGAAAGGCGACAGCAGGTGAGCGATGGTTTCCTCGTCTTTTTTCTCGATGTTATTTACTTTTGTATGCGTAGTTTGTAGACCAACGAGCTTAAGATGATTATGTGTTTTAGTTAATTTTTTTTTTCTGTTTTTTTGTGTGTTATTTTTTAATTTTATGTTTAATGAAGTAATTGTAGTGAGTTTTCAATTAATTTAGTGTGCAGATAACCTGATTGACTCAGACTAAGATCTGTGTGCATAATTTATTTCGTCTCCGTGTTTTTCTATTTTTCTATGTTTTAAATGTTCTCCAGTGATTTGTTCGATAATATAATTGAAATGTTGAAATGTCTAGCGTTTCAATGATTGTTTACATTATTATTTTGTTTTTCATGTGCCTTTTTGATTGAAAAGATTGACAGAAAATAAATTACTTATATTCTTCTCCTTTTTTTTTAATTATTTTAGCTAAATATCCAATATGACCTAAGCTATTTTTAGATTTATTGAGACTAGTGCTCCAGTTTTATCTATTTTGTTTTATGATAACCATTATCTGTTAGTTCTGTGTATTTTATAACTCTGTGCCATTTGCCTGTGATGCATCTTTTAGGATTTGTTTGCTATAGTTAATCAATTACAGCTAAATTTGTGATGTGAATATTAGGCTTGCTGTGAAGAAGCAGACTAAGAAGGAGAAGAAAGCTGCAAAGGACCCAAACAAGCCAAAGAGGCCTCCCAGTGCTTTCTTTGTTTTCATGTATGCAGATCTCAATTTTACCTGTTGTCTCCCAGACTTCCACTTGTTTATATTACTTAGTTGTTATTCACTGCTGTGTTTCCATAATTGAGGTTTCTAACCTGTTGCATGATGCTGTTCATGATTGCAGGGAGGACTTTAGGAAGCAATACAAGGAAAAGCACCCCAACAACAAATCTGTTGCTGCTGTGAGTGGCTCTTTCTTTTTGTGTTTCACTCTTTGGTTGTCTTTTTTTTTTTGTTTATGAGGTCTGATACAATTAATGCGGTAAATATAGGTTGGTAAAGCTAGTGGTGATAAGTGGAAGTCAATGAGTGAGGAGGTAATAGTATTCCAGATTCCTGATATCTGAGGCTTTTATTATGTCGACAATTCTCTTTGTTTTGTATTTCTTGGATTTATTCTTATTGATGTCAGATTGATGTACCCAAATATTAGGAAAAAGCTCCCTTTGTGGCAAAGGCAGGGAAGCGAAAGGAGGAATATGAGCGAAAAATGGAAGCCTACAACAGAAAATTGGTAATTCATTTGTTCTTACCTATTTTATAACATTTTTTTTCTATCATGACTATAGTATATATATGTTTTGTCATTGTTAGTTTCAAATTGCTGATGTAGCTTTGCCAATTGTAATAGGCTGGAGATGGTGATGACGAGTCTGACAAGTCAAAGTCAGAGGTTAACGATGAGGAAGATGAGGAAGGCAGTGGAGAGGTCAGTTGTTTAAATGGAGTATTTGATTCTACTGTTGCTATTTAGTGTTTGCAACCTTGATGAGAACTTTTTCTCCTATTTGATGCAGGAGGAAGAAGATGATGATTAAGTGTTGTCATGGATGATGAGTTTCCCTGAGAAGGATATTTTGCTGCTTGACTGCAATATATGTTAATTTCTTTTGACATTGTTGGTACATCTACAAGGTTCTGGTGGTTATGGATAGGCTGTACTTACTGTCTTATCGCTTCTAGTGACGTGGAGTAGTTTATAATATTTGATTTAGCTTTGTAGCTTTTGCTAACTTTTTAGAGCTACTGACTGATGCATTACTATGGCAGTTTTAAATGAAAAGCATAGTTCTTCCACCATTGCCTTGCAGAGTTGTGCATGTTATATCCAGTTCTCTCTATTATAACTGGTGTCTCATTTTGTCAATCTTGATCGCTGTGATTAGTGCTACTACAGGCTAGTAGTTGCTTTGTGTTCCGTTGTGTTTTTCTGTCCATTGGCAATGAGCATTTAGTAATCTGAGCAATTTGTCCTGTGTTATTCAATGAGTAGGTTATTTTTAATTGATTACTGATCATTCATGTTTTGGGTGTCGCATGCAACTTGTTTGGCATATGTAATGTGATGAACTGCAGATATGGCCACACTAGCTGTGTCTCCTCACGTGATGTTACTTTGACTTTATATTTGGCTGAGTCTTGCTGTTTATTTTTGCTTGCCCTGCATCAGTTCTCATCCTTGCGTAGTCCTCATGTGTCAGTTCTAGCTCGTTTAATGATTCCAATAGTCTGAGCATTTCATTTTTATTTTTTTTTCGTTTAAATTCAAGAATCCAAACAACTTACGTGGATTGACTGAGAACCCTTTTGTAGCAATGTTGATACAAAGTAGTAATTGAAGATTTGTCACTCAAAACTTTGAACAGGGAAAAAGTTCAGCAACAGGATGGCATGGGTAATGTAGATTCACTAACCTTGAACAAGTCGCAAAGCTAAAATACTGTTAATGGATAGAAGTCATAATATAATTTGCAGTAGAATGTGAAATAAAATGTGCCTACGCTTCTTGTACATTATACAATTACGTTTGAATCCACATTAAGATAAGACTTTTGTCATAAAAACATTCCTCTATAAAAAATAAAGCTGAAGAAATATAAGCTGTTAGTACTATTGTTTATACAATTTCTGAATATGGTAATTCAAGGTTTGCTCCTTCCAAATATTGTCTCTTTCAAGATAAATCTCATGAAAACTAGCTTCCCCATTTGCTTTTACACTCAATGCAGCAGTGCTTCTAGTGCCAAACCTTCCCTGTGCATTAGAGAATGATGATCAGAAGCCAAAAGCTAAATTAAGAAGCAAAAAAGAAAAGAAGGCAGTTACCAGTGGGGTGTCTACTTGAACAAAAATCGAGCTTAAATTGAATTCCCAGTCGGGAGAACAGATATGTGGCAGCTTACTCTCATCAGCTTTTACTGTGTCCCTCATCAGCTTTTCCACCATTTCTTTCACCCGGATTTCGCCTTCACCATATAGACCAAGCTGGAGTTTGAAATTTGTTGCCAAGCGCTCGGCCTGAACGACAGCCCTCCAAAACAAATGAGACTTTGTTATAGAAAAAGTGCTTGTAAAGAATTTATGAGCAAGAAAATTCGGTATAGTACATTAGACCTGCTTCTAACTTCTAATTAAGTTCATAGTTTGTATACTTTTGGCCAAGGAGAATTGAGCTTTGCATTGGAAAGCACATGAATGCCAGGATGAACTTCTTGAATTGAAAGAGGTTCCCCTTTTCTGTTGGAGACATAAACCATGGATTTTGTAGCAAGATCAGCCACTATTAGGTTAAAACCATTGTACTGATTTGCTTCTTTCATCAACTCCTCTGCAAATGCCTTTGGACTCTTTTGGCTCTGCCCAACAACAAACAGATAGAACAAACTCCCATAAAAATGATGTCATGAATAAAATCGTAGCCGGGTTCGATATATTAAAGAATAAAATCATAGGATACCTCTAAGAAATGAACAGGGAGGTCTCCTCTGCTTTTTGCCTTAGGGAAGGCATGGAGCTCCAGCACATTTGTTAGAAAAGCCACTCTACCTTGTTTTGTGCAGGCCAGCCACGTTCCACCAGCAACTTCATCTTGTCCGCCCAATATTTCGCTGTCTGCCCACCACCCCACTGGCTTGGTAGGCCTAGATAACATAATTAGTAGTTGTTAGTTGATTATAAATTGTCACCAGAAGATTGATTGATTAATAATTGTTATGATTCATGATGTAATGATGATACAATCGATTTACCAAAAGGAAAAAGAACATAACAATTAATAGAACTTTAACTAGATTGAATACTTTCTGATGGAAGGGTGGGGGGTGGGGGGTTGGAACTTGCCTGTTGTGGTATTCATCTCTGTTAAACAAGAGAAGAAAAGGGTAGAGAGGGTGGGCTTGCCACATAAACACAGCAATGCACATCTTTTTTTTTTGGGACAATGATCAAAGTATCTGTTTAGTCAAATCCAGGTGCTAATATATATGCAGAAATTTAACTATGAAAAGAAGCCAAAATAGAGAAGATTAAGAAGATCTGTGAAGTTTATCTCTTTTTAGGTATGTGTTCTGGTTCAAGCATTAGCAGGTTTTCCTCTGACTTATACATGCATCTTAAGTTGCTGGTTTTATACAGGCTGCCTGTTTGTTAGAACTGTTGGGGGTTTTGTTTAGAAAAACCGCTGCAGGTTCTTGTTTTCCTAGGATTTCATGAGGTGACTTGTTGGAGATATGTTTTTTTGACTTTGTGAAGGGAAAAGAAGAGGTCAACAAGGAAAGGATAAGGGAGATAGAATTGTTGATTATTGTTTTTGTTCTTTTTCATATTTTGTTGGTTGGGTTTGGTGTTAGAGACAAGAAAATCTTGTTCTTTCTAAAAGTTTAGGAAAAACTTCTAGTCAGCTTCCTCTAATCCTCTTCTTGAACTAAACTAGCTAACAGAACTATGGTTTCTTTTTTCATAGTTGATAAAATACGGGTTAACTATGGTTTCATTTTTCATAGTTGATAAAATACGTATTTGTTCTGTTTGAATATATTATGAATTTTTTTTCTCTATAATTTTGTTACTCTTTTAAAACATGCAAAACTCTGCGCGTGTATAAGTGGATGAATAATCAAGAGATAATGATGTAAATGAAAACTGATAATTTAAATAATACATCATGTAGTCAACAAATAAAAAATGTTGCCATAAATTTAAAAAAAAAAAGTGTCCAAAGAGCATTATTCATTGAATTAAAAAAAAATATGTTTATATGATTCAACTGAAAAGTAGAGTAATTTTCATTAAACTTCAAAAAGGTTAAGTAACACATTTCCATCAAAATAGAACAAAATAATTTATATATAAAAAGGAAACAATTTTTGTCATACTTATCACCTTGTTTTAACAATTTAAATTCTCCCATCTTTACAAATAAAGTCAATTAGGAATAATAGTATCAGATATTGCAGCTCAGCCATGACACTCAATGCATGTATAGTTTAAGTTGATCAAAATAATTGCATTAAAATATAAAAATAATAAAGTCAACAATGATCAGAAGTTCTTCCTAAAATGAATAGTACATGTCTTCCAAGAATGTGAAGTGCTGAGAAATTGGAGTTTTTTCTAATGAGCCAACGCAGCTATAATGATCTTATTTCTACATTTTTTTATAGTATAGTGATTTTATCATTATAAATCTGTAGCTCCTCGGCCACTTTGTAGAATTCCGCTGAAACGAGGGTCAAAACTCTTTTTTTTTTTTTTTTTTTCGAATATCGCTCCATCACGAGCATCCCTGAAATTCGAAAAACGAGTTAAATCACGAAATGTGCTTTATTTGAACAAGCAACATACAAAGTATCATATACATCAGTGCCATAATAGGTCCACCCCAACTTGAAGTCCGACCATCCATTTGGGGCGAAGTCCAACCACCAAATGGAATCGAACCCGTACACTGTTGCTACCAATAAAGAATAATTATTTGCGGCCTAAACCAGTTAAACTATGCGCCGAAGGCGTCAAAACTCTGTTTTGATTTCACTTCCGAATAGATAAGGAGCCAAACAATTATTTAAAATATCGAAATAAATTAGTGTTTGTATCATATTATTTCTTGGCCTTCCTCCCGTCTCTACCCCTCATCCCATAGCTCTAAAAAACATATGGAAAGTGTTAGAAGCATAGCATGCCTATATCCGTCCATTCGAGGATTTTTTATTGCGCTGTAGATGAGTTCATTGAGAGGGTGACCTATATGGAGGTACGACCCAAATGTCTATAGGTTGTGTCACCCTATTAAATCAGAGGGTGAACCAATGAGAATGTCGTTCTCTAAAAATTAGTCTGGCGAAACTTGAAACGTGGATAGTAAAAAATAAAAAATAAAAAATAAAAATATAATGAAAAAGGGTATAATTGAAATGAAAGTACTTCTCTCCAATAAAATATACCGATCAGCGATAAAAATGCTGGCAGACAACATAAAAAAAATAATTTTTTTTTTTATATTCAAATGAGTCAAACATGTAAAGTTAATTTTTCACCATGGACAGAATTATAGAAAATCAATATGCAGCCATCTTAAGGGGACATGACTTAGGGATTTGGTCCTAGGTGTGGCACATTTAGCACTTATTGCAACAAAGTATTGAAAAAAAGAGGAAGCTATTTAGGTGAGGTAGATTAATTACTATATATAGATGAGTACATTTCCCATGTGATGGCCTTGATTTCATTCACCAAAAATTTTGCAGCTATTAATTAGTGATTAGACTGCACTAGCTTGATTATTAACCAACATGCCCCATTGGTATTAAATATTTAGGCTATGGTTGTACTATAATTTTGGTGACAAATTTATCACTTTTATATCACCATTTATTTTTTATTAAATCTGGTTGAACTGAATCATGTTGCCTTTGGATGGATTGAGTTAATTTGAGATTTGAAATTCATAAAAAAATAATTGGAAAAATAGTTCAAAGGAATATTTTACAGAATTTAAAATCTACGATAACTTAAAATTATCCAAACAAATTCAAAATTAACAACATATCTCATGATAATTAGGATAAGTGGTCGTTCAATTTCTCAAATTGTTTTCTTTTAAAAAAATATATAAATAAAATCTCGCAATTTTTTTCTCTCCAAACAATAACTCACATAATAGTTAACACTTTTCATAAATCAGTTACTTAATTCCACATTTTTAAAAACCTAATTTGATAATTTTTAAAATGAATGTTTTTTATTATTTTTCAAGTTCACAAGTTTTTAGAACTAGTAATTATAACAAAAACAAAAACAAAAAAAACTACTAAGTCATTAGTATTATACATTGTTACAAAATGTTTCTCTCCATATTTTCAAAATTGGATTGATCCAATCAAGTGGCAGGTGGTTCGATCCGTTTGACTGTAAAAATTAAAAATTTGTCAAAATAGGTGGGCAATTTTTTTTTTTAAAAAAAATTAAACTTAATATTTAGTTATATGTATATAGTTATTTGAATTTTAAATTTTGGTAGATATATTTTTAAGTATTATAATTCTTGTGGTTCAACCAACGGTTCAATAAATTAATTATATTTTTTTGTTATATTTAGCAAAATCATAATAACATAAAATAATTTAGTAATTAATATGTACTAATTTTTTTTTTTAAAAAGAAGATAAACAACAGAACATTAAGCACTCTATAAACTCTACCATCCTTTAAAGATCTCCTCTTTTATTTTGTTTTTGAAAATAAAGAGAATTATCTTAGAAAATTCAAAAGTGTCAAGCCTAGCACAATAAGCTCAAACAAAAATTAACTATTAGCAGTCCACATATTGTACTATGGTAGGGTCTATACCAACCCTATCCAGAAACAAATGGTTTCAATTAAGAAAGAAAATTGGACTTCAATGATTATAATAAGCCTAATTCAATTAATTCATCTCTTGAGGCAAAGTAAAAAAATATATATTTGCATTTTCTTCAACCATTATGAACATCAAGTATGGCTTATTGTTTGAAAATAGGAGCCACATTATGTTGTCATGCATTCTAAGAATGTGCATGGATTTAGGTAAATTTTTTCGAAAAAATTATTATCTCTATGATCTCGTGTTATTAGTGGTATTAATTTTATATTGACGTGACATGATTTTTATTATTTTATACTGATGATATAGAATTTGAACAAACAATGCAACATCCATCGAGACGCCTAAATTCATAAGTATTATTTTATATAGGTATAATATGCATATTAATTAAACTAGGGTGCCTAGAACTTCAATAAATTTGTGATGGAATGAGGGTTGAACCTTAGAATGTTTAGCTAGAAAGATAAACTTGCTATTCCTTAACTTGCCTATGTGGGGCAAAATCGTCATTTTGTTCCTCGGTCAAAAGTTTGGATCATATTCTTGAAATTATTAACTAATTATGAAAAGATTGTGTTATGCATTATTTTTTAATAATACAAAAGGATAAAGTACAATTTACCATGAAAAAATATTAAAAAATTTATGAAAATTATGTTCTCTAACTTCTACTTTAGCATCATATATCTTCTAAAGTCAAACTATTAGTATGGAAGAATAAGCCAAAGGGATTTTGCTCTAAAGTTTTATATTTTGATTTTTGCAAAACCAATTTATCAAAAAAGATATATTCTTCTAAAATCAATATTTCCAATGCCCATGCTAAACTCACTCTTAGTCCACTAATTATTATCTTAATTCTAGCATTAGCCAACCTAATTTATTGACACTTTGACAACCATGAAGAACAATAGTCCTATTACTACTTAGTCTATAAAGAAATGAACACTATGAAATCTTAGTCTTTTTGTCAAAATAAAACAAAATTATTTAATATTCTTCTTTTTTTTTTCATATATTTTGTTTTAAACGATCGATTTTTAATGAGATTTTTAATTATTTAGAAATTTATTCTAATTTTATAAAAAACAAAGAAATGAGAACGGAGAAAATTGTCACTATTATAATAAATAACAAAATATACGATAATTTTTAAAATGTATATGAATTTATTGACGTACTTTATATGAAGATATATGTAATATACAAAACGATTCTAATAACTTGTCCATATAATAAATATATAGATAGATTTTCAATTATTGAAACGATCTTTTTAATTATTACTAAATCCATGAACTTTCAAAACCCTTAAATTTTTTTTCTATTTATTTCGATATTGAAATAAATATTTATTTATTTATTTTTATTATGTAAATTATGAGAAAATATATTATAAAATTACGACATCGTAGATGTGTAAAGACACATCGGTATCATCCCACACGTGTGAAATAATCCACACGTGACATTCATCCAACCCACATTTTCATATTCCCAAAAAATTAAACCAAAAAACAATTAGTATCAAGAATGAAAATATAGTAAAAAAGCCAAAAAAAAAGAAAAAAAGTTCCCCTCCAAAGCCCAAAGCAATGGGTAAGGTAGCAACGGCAGCAACAGCGGAGATGAAGAGAAAGAAGAAAGGCCGCCCTTCCAAAAACCCACTTCCCCTTTCTACCCCTCCTAAACCCATTAGTTACGATTCCACCACCACCACCAACCGCCGATCCACCCGCCGGAACCCTAATCATTTGAATTCTCCGCCGCCAGAATTTGTCGACGACGAAGACGACGACGATGATGAGAGGAAGGAGAAGAAGGTCAAGCTCGTCGTTCGCTTGCCTCAGTCCGAAGAGAATAACAAGATTAATCAGAAGCAGCAGCAGAACAGGCGGCATTCTCGAGATTACGATTCGGCGTCGGGTTCGGGCTCCGATTCCGACCCGGAGTCTGAGGATCGGGAGGCGTATGCCAAGAAACGCAAGATTAATGCCGTTGATCGCGGATCTGACGATGCTGTTTCCGTTCAGGTCCGCTATTTTAGAAAAATGGTTCCGAATTATGAAAATTGAAGGAGAATTGGGTGTGGGTTTTTTGAAATTTTTAGTGGGAAATGGAATTTTCACCATCAGTAATCCAAAATTTGGTTACTTTTTTGAAAGTGAATTTCTATTTTTGGGAATATTGGAACCCGGCTTCGGAAAATTTTTTTAGGGGGTTTTGCTTTGTGGATGTGATTTGAAGTGGCTTTTGGGATTTCGCGCGAAAAAATTATTACTTTTTTTTTAAGTGATACTCTGACTTCTGAAGATCTGAAGTGGGGTGCTGTGCGTTTTGACTCGGTCAAAATCTGTATCTATTTGTGTGTTGAAAAAAAATTAAATAGGAGTATTTATTTCTTTTCTCCTTGTAATGAAATCTGTGTTTTTGCATGAATTTATTTTCTATTTTCCTAGTTTCCATATATTGCATAAACACATATACGTGCATGCGATTCTATGTAATAGTGTTCCTAATTTATTTGTATTTAATTTGACTGGATGCTTTATTTATGTAGACCATCCTTTCTTCAAGTAAATATGTATATATTTATTATTTATAAAGCATTGTGCCTTGAAAAAGTTTCAGATTTGTCTTTACTGTGAGTTGATTATTGTTCTTTGGGTTACAAGTAGTAGTTTATTTTCTCACTTGTACTTGCTGGTGCTGTTGTTCATTAACTGCTTATTTACTGACCCTCTTCACTGTAACCTTCATTCTTGAAGATTTTTATGGAATATGAGTGAATAATAATTGTGTTGTTAATAATAATGGTTCTATTGATATTTGCAGGAGAAAAAAGTTGTGAAAGCGACAGACACTCCTCTACATGGTTCTAATCACGACCCTTGCTTGATTTTGGAATTAAAAAAAGAAAAGAAAAGAAAGAACTCTCTTTTCAGTTGGAAAATTTTGTAAATTGGGTTTGTGATTTGATCTGATTTTGGTCATTTCATTTAATTTTTGTGGACAGGGTCGCCATTGGAGTCTGGTCCCACAACACCTTTGCCAGACAAAAAGTTGTTGGTCTTCATTCTTGACAGACTTCAAAAGTATGTGTTTTCTTGTATACCTCTTTTAGCTTTCTTAGATATTTATTCCTTTTTCCATCTCGTACTGTTCCATTTTTTGGGTTTCCCGTGTCAGTGTTGTTTTCTTGGATGCTTGTTAATGCAGGAAGGACACTTATGGGGTGTTCTCTGAGCCTGTGGATATCAATGAGGTGATGACATATTCATTGATAGACGATGATAAGATTTTGTTTAATCAGCTGCTGATATGGAGTTAATTTCCTTGCAGCTGCCTGATTATTTTGAGATAATAGAGCACCCTATGGATTTTGGGACTGTAAGGAAGAAACTTGATGGCGGAGCTTATGAAAACTTGGAAGAATTAGAGGTTGGTTCTGAATTATATGAGCCAAATTTGTTGAACTGAACAGTTCATTATTTCTATCTTCATTTGAATTCTGTTGGTGGTTAAAATTGTTTACTGTACCTGGGCAAAGCATGACGAGATTTGCAACTATGCCTATCTGCGCTGAAAATGAAGTACTTCTCTTTCGGCCACTAAATAGTATTATTATACTTTACCAAGACCCTGAACTCCATTTTTTGGGAAACTAACCTCTTTATGGATATTTAGTGGTAATGGGTTGAAGAGATTACCTTACACTCATTCTCTCTAGCAACCCTTGGGACTTAGGCTCGTATTAAAGCTTATTTGGTTATAGATTGAGTAATTTGTATATTTATTTATTTATTTATTTATTTTTTATTTTATGTTGTTGCTTCATTATGTGCATTTTCTTGAATCCTCAATAATCTGTAGGGTTGAATGACAAAAATATCATTTTAACAACCCTTTGCTGAAGAAGCTGCAGAATAGATGTTACTCATCTTGAGTATTTGATTGTGGATATTTCTTCTTTGTTTGACTTGCAGAGCATGCTCTGATTAAGCTTGCCTGGTTGATGATCATAATTTTGTGTTACATATTCAATTCAAGCTATTCAAGGATAAGGATAAAAATGAAAGGAAAAACTTTGTACGAGGGATGATTGATGATTACTGGAACTTGGTTTGCTATTAATGAAAGGTCTCTGTGATATATTCTGGAACTTGCTCACCTATTAATCATCGCTTGGAACTTTAATAATTAAAACAGCATGTATCGACCATTGAAATTGAGTTAAGGGATGAGAACGCATCGATATCCACTGATGTGCTAGTGGTACTGCATGGTGACGTGAACCTACTATTTAAAGAACATGATATTTACCTGCTTGTTTGCTGTTAAATCTGTAGATGCTCTTTCTATTGTATTACATAGTGGTTAAAGAATTTTATGCACCCTCTTGAGGTTCTATTGTACTTATGATTTTTCTTAACTGTCTTGGATAGAATTCAGTTAGTGCTTGGGAAATGCTAATTTTCTATTTCGTGTAGATCTTTATTTTATTCTTGGAGCTTGGTTTCAAGCATGCCATTATGTGATTTTTGGTCCAGTTAATTAATCTTGATTTCATTAGATTATGACATAGTTGTGGCAAATAGTGGAAATAAATGCTGATGTTTCCCTCCATTGTGATTCCAGGCTGATGTGTGTTTGATATGTTCAAACGCCATGCAGTACAATGCTCCAGATACTGTCTACTATCGGCAGGTTTGCATTGTCTTTTTTGTTTTGTTTCATTGTATATGTCATCCTACTTTCTATCTGAATAATGGGCTACATTAGGCACGGTCTATACAAGATCTTGCGAAGAGAGACTTTGAAAATCTGAGGCATGAAGGCGACAATGGTGAACCACAGCCTAAGGTTGTGCGGAGAGGCAGGCCCCCAAGCAACAAGAACCAGAAGAAGTCTCTTGATACATCCCCAGTAGATCATGTTGGTCCTGAGCTTTCATCAGGTGCAACTCTTACTAGCGGAGAAGACAAGGCAACTGGATCTAACTCTTACAATCTAAGGAAGGGACCTGCATTATATAGGTTTCGGTCCTCTGACCTGTTCGTGTCATCTTACCGGTCAAGAAATGGTGAAAACTACTCTGAATGGTTGGCTGACTGGAATGATGAATTCCCTGGTTTGTATTTGTGCATTTGATGCTGCTGATCAAAATCCACATTTAGTCAATTACCTTGCAGACTTGGTTAATCCCTTGTTTTCTAACTTGCAGCATCCATTTTAAGGGCTGACATGAAATATGGAAAAAAACAGTTTACGGTGGATGAGAACCGGCGTGATACCTACAGGGAATTTCATCCCCTGTCTTCTGCCAACAATTCACATGTTTTGTCTAATTCTATTGGAGATATTAAACGGTTGGTGCCGGTATGTATTTTGAGAAACTTCAAGTTTAACTATGTATTTATCGGAGTTTAGTTGGAGATGTGAGTTGCTTTTGTCACCACAGAATTTCCTTGCACCCTTGCCTTCCCCCAAAGCAGGTTTTGGGGTGGAAACTAGAAAATGCCCATTTGGAGTTTTGGCATCTTTTAAGTGACCAGAGATAATTCTTAGTTTGTGTGAATTTGCTCATTTGGTGGATTTGATGTCATTGAGACTTGAACTTATGGGCAAAAATATTTGCTGGTAATATGTGATTTGGTGATAAGATAACTTGTGTCGTCACTAAATGAGCTTAATCTCCACGTCATGTGTTGTTTCTGCTAATAACTATTTGGCAAACTACCAGGATATCCCTAACTGCCCTTTTGAACTGACAGGTGGGTCTTCAAGAGCCCCTCGCTTATGCAAGAAGCCTGGCTAGATATGCTGCAAATCTTGGGCCTGTAGCTTGGAAAGTTGTGTCGAAGAAAATAGAGCCTGCCTTACCTGCCGGTGTACAATATGGTCCTGGCTGGGTGGGTGAAAATGGAGCACCTTCACAGCCATTGTCTTTTTCAACCGAGAAGCAGAAATCATCAAATAGCTCTGCTGGTGATTGCAATTCAAACAAACTTGTGACACCTTCGACTTCTGATTTAAGTTCTGCTGTTGCTTATGGGCCTTCTGAAGGAATGGTTGAAGCTGTTAGGAAACTGAACAGCCAGAATGAGCTAGGTTTTCAAGGTGATGCTTCTTCCTGGAAAACACAATTCCCAGTTCAGCAAAAACCTGTGTATCAGCCTCAGAGTAATGGTTTCGGTGGAATGTTTGGGTATGATACATCTGCAGTGGGAACTGTGAGAGTAGCGATTCCAGGACATTCTATGAAGGAAGGAACCCCCCTTCCTTCTCAAAGCATGGAACCCGTATTCAGGAATGATCTTTCTTCTAGCCACTCATCAGCTATGAACCATGTCATTCAAGAGGAAGCTAAGCTGCGGGAAAGTTGGAGTACCTTACCACCTGGATACCCAACTACACAAGGCAAAGTCTCTGATGCACATGGAGAAGCTGAAATGTGGAATTTTGGCAAATCGTCTTGGCAGGCAATGCCAACGCAGCAAAGGCATACTCTTTCAGTTCCGCCTGACCTGAACGTGAGAATTCCAGCCGGTTCACCTAGTTCTAGCTTACAGATTGGTTCACCTCAGCAGCCAGATTTGGCTTTACAACTCTGAAAATTGATTCTTCCATTTTTGAAGGCTGCAGCTCCTTTGTGTTGTCGTAAGAGATTTCATGACATTCGAAGCCCAAAGTAGGCTTCCGATCGGGAGTGCAGCTGGTCGATAGAATTAGGAGACAGCTTGTACAGGTTATCATGTATCTATTTTTTTTTTTTTAGTTTTAAAAACTAAAAAAAATTACTGTAACATTTAAAACTTGATAATAGGACGGAAAAAAAAGTATTTATCTGCTTATGAATATGAAAATTTCTTGCTGCCTCATGATTGAATGGCAGGATGACCTCAATATTGGCTAAATAGGTGATATATAAATATATGTATATATTGTTGCTCTTGTTTATCATATTTTCTCTTGTTTGCTTGTAATACTCCATCCGTCTTTCATGTTACACGGAGTTTTGATGAGAATGAAAAATTGAAATATTAGAGTATGTTTATGAAATCGTGGATGAGATTTAATGGTGTCATATTATTAAAAACAAATATTTTAGGAAATAAAATATTTTTTTGGAACATTTGATGATTTATAAATAAGGATGACAATGAGGTGCGTTTGGAGTGAGTTTTTTAAAATTTCATACTCGTTCTATTATGATTTTTTAAGGATTGGGATTCGATTCCATTTGGGTTCAGATTAGATTTGTTGGACCAATTTTATAATTTTAAAAATATATTTATTTAAAATAAGACCACTAAAAATTCTAAATATATATTTTTTGAAAAGAAATATTATATACAAATTAAAATAAAAAAATTAAATGGGACGGGTTCGTGATAGAACAAGTTTAAAAAGAAAAAAATCAATTCGAACTTATTTACAAATTAAAAAATACGATTTAAATGAGGTGAGTTTGAATTGAGTTCGGGTTTGAAATTGTCCACGCAAATTCTTATTTTTAAATTTAGGACAAGAAGAGTATACACTCTCTCTGAAAGTGTCATGTTATCCTAAAAATGACATTGCTATTTGGACAATATCTACCAAAATAATAAAAGGGGTCATCAATTTTCTTCTATTTTTCTTGATTCTTTGACAGAATAGCAACAACCTTTTCTTTTCTTGCACGACCAATTTATTAAGTGAGAGTTGGTGTCGATGATTCATAACAAAACAAAAAATTGGTGTTGATGATCCAAATTTTGGCTTCTTATTTTTCAATTCCATAATTTCAGGCATTGGATTCAATCCTTAGCATAACGTTCATAATTTTAACTAGTTATTTTTGACATAACGTGCCATTTTTTTAAAAAATAATAATTTGCCACAAAAATTATTTGTAGAATAATAGAATATACGGTATGTAATAGCATGTAAATAGCGAAAAATTATTTAAGAAGTGCTTAAAAGTAGTAATTGTTTTCTATATTAGTCGAAATTGAAAATTTTAATGAGGAAAATGAAGAGAAAAAGACGGAACGAAATTATTCTTACATAGTGTTTATTGGTTGTTTTTCAATTCTTTTTCTACGTCTTATATTACAAACAAATGCAAGAAATAATTTATCTGAAAAAAAATATAAAATGATTGTGTTTTATGAGTTAATGGGCATTCTTGTCGATTTCTCAAAGACACTAAATAAAAATGAGTATTAATAATAATTTATAAAGCGTGAATATCATTATCGTGAGTTGAATAAAAACACAGATAAATAAATAAATAAAATAGAAAAAGCATTCTGAAAAAATATATATTATTACCTTCAACTATCTTAGTTTTATTTTTAATTAAATTCAAGAATAAATTAGTGTATTAATGGAAATTTTTTAAAAAAAAATTGTTACATAATGAAATACAAAAAATGTATATGTCGAATTTTATTAATTAGTTTCATTCAAGTAGTAGTCTGTGCACAAAACATTTAAATTTATATAACCCTCTCCCTTATTTCCGAATTATAAATTTCTAATGCTTAAAATTCTTAAATTTATAATACATTTAGTGATATGAGGGTAATTCGTTTTTGTTTAATATTCACAATTATGAAAAGTTATTTTGTGCATTAAATTGAAACTCGAATTTTAGTGAAGAAAATAGGAATAACAATTTCTTTTTTTGCTTTTAGGAAAAGAGTTGATACAAGTGCTAACAAATGTAATATGAAAAACGATGATCGATATTTATAATTTATTCATTTATATATTTATTAACGAGTTTGAATTAAAATGACAAAAATTAAGATCCTAAAATTATGATATCTTTAATTTAAATCTCATCATAAAAGCACGAACATGATCTTTTATTATTATTTATTATATTGTACTAATTATCGTTATTTATACTTAATAGTTTTACTTTAGCGGATAACCATTGCAGAGAAATATAAAATGCAATAATTTTTGTAATATAAGATCGGTGATAATTTAAATAAAATAATGTACGTAATCACTTCATTGAAAAAAAATTATTTGAGAAGTTTTAAAAAAATGAAATTTAGTGTTCAATTATATTATTTTTCTTTTTCCACTTTCTTGTCTTAAATTTTAGATCTAAATGAAGGTTAATATATAAAAAAAAAAAAAACAATAATAAATGAAAAGGATAGGGATACATTTACTTAAATATAATATGTAAATCATATTATTTTGCTAAGATAGCTTTATACAATATGAGTGGTCTGAAAAAAAAATAAAAATGATTTATTTACAATTTCTTATTTTATTTTATTATTATTGATTTATTTATGTAGTTTTTGTATTTGTGTGATAGTATAACTCCATGTCCAATTTAAAGTAGAATTCCCCCAATCCTAATTCTACTATAATTATAAATTAAGCACTAATCATGATTTTATTAGGATACAATATTCATTCTTAAAGAATTCAAATTCCCCAATTAATTAATGTAATAATTATTTATCTTCATTCTTAAAGAATTCAAATTCCCTAATTAATAAATGTAATATTTATTTATCAAAAATAATTAATATTATATATATATATATATCATAATTACTCATATAAAAGGAGCCCAACTCCACCCCTTTCTACCAAATATCTCTCTCTGTCTCTCTCTCTTGTAATCTTATTCATGGCCCGTAAAGTCCGAACGACTTTCCTCTACGTCGTCGCTTCGGTCTTCTTCTGCGCCTCCCTCTACCACCACTACCTCCGCGACGCCATCTCCGCCTTCTCCTCCGACCAGATTCCCCCCTCCCCTCCCATCATCTCCTTCTCTACCGCCACCTCCTCCTCCTCCGTCAATTTTGCCATCCATGAAAACCTCACCGACGCAGCAGTTCCCCCTCATGACAGTACCCCTCTTGTCACCCCCTCACCCTCACCGCCACCATCGCCAATGTCCACCACCGCGGTTCTTTTCCCTGACTGGGAGGTTCTCGTAATTGTGTCGCCGGAAACAACTCCGTCAAATCTCGATGGTTACTTCTGTCTATTCGACACAAGTGAGATATCCCCGGCGAGATTCTCCGGCGTGTTGCATTTTCCTGATCGAGCAACGTTTAGTTGCCTTCTGCCGGTGAGAGCTCGCCGGAGGCTTCCTTTCAAGCAGCCGGTGCTGTTGAAGTCTCCCGATAACCCTCCGGAGAGAGAATCACCTCCTCCGCTCCTCCTGCGTTGGTCTTATATGGTGTATGATTCTCTGACGACGGACGACGACGTCGTTTTGTTCGTGAAAGGCGTGAACATTCGGCAGGGAATTAATCGGGAGCCGAGGGAATTCCGGTGCGCGTTTGGAGACGACGTTTTTAACGGCGTTAAGACCGCCGTCACCACCTCCATGCAAGAGGTGTTCCGCTGCAAACGGCCTGAACTAACGGCGGTTTCTTCAGTTGGCGGGGAATCCGACCCAGTGAAAGTCTCCTTGGAGATTGTCGCGGAAAATCGGGTGGTCCCATCCGTGGCGTACTACACGCCCCCGCGCAAGTTAGAGTCGAGGAACGGGAAATCTCTACTGTGCGCCAGCACCATGGCGTACGATGTGACCAAGTTCTTGAGGGAATGGGTTTTGTACCACTCCAGAATTGGGGTCGAAAAATTCTTGTTGTACGACAATGGGAGTGATGATGATCTAGGAAGAGCTGTGGACGAGCTCGTGAAAGAGGGTTTCGACGTCAGCACGTACTTTTGGCGGTGGCAGAAAACTCAAGAGGCTGGTTTCTCACACAGTGCACTTTACGCTAGAGATGTTTGTACGTGGATGATGTACTTAGATGTCGACGAATTCGTATATTCTCCATCTTGGCAGAACTTCTCCGAACCCTCAGAATCATTGTTACACCCACTAATTTTGTCGAACTCGTCGGAATTAGGCCAAGTTAGCATTGGTTGTCATGAATTTGGCCCCTCGGATCAAAAGGTGCATCCGATAATGGGAGTGACACAAGGGTACAATTGTCGTCGGAAGTATGAGAATCGTCACAAGTCCATAGTCTTATTAGACGCCATTGATGATTCTTTACTTAATGTGATACACCATTTTTACTTGAGGGGAGGGTACAAGACTAGGAAATTGAGTACCAAGGACACGGTTGTCAATCACTACAAGTATCAAGCATGGCCCGAGTTTAAGGCGAAGTTTAGGAGGCGTGTGTCAGCCTATGTCTTGGATTGGACCCAAAAGTTGAACCCTCATTCCAACGATCGGACGCCCGGGTTAGGGTTTGCTCCGGTTGAGCCCCAAGGGTGGCCTCAGAAGTTCTGTGAGGTACGTGATAACAAGTTGAAGGATTTGGCATGGAGATGGTTTGGGATCGAATCGGATTCGGGGTTCAGAATGGCTTGGCAAAGATGATGGATTGTGAAGGTGGGATTGTCAAATTTTGGAACTGTAAAGATGATTAAGTCTTGAATGCATGGATCATTATTCATTGTTTATTGCATTGGTCTTAGAGGTTGCTGATGATGGAAGAAGAGAATTTTTGATATGTATTAGGGATAGAGGAAAAGTATATGCACATGCATCTGAAGATGGCTTGATGCAAACAAGGTATTTTTGGCTATACTTTTACATTATTCTCTTTGTTCAGGGATTAGAGTTAGGAAAGAAAGGAATTCTTGATTTTAGTTTCCTTTCTGGAAGGATTTTTGACTTTGTTCATAGTCATAGTGATAGGGGCATTAGAATTTATTCATTGTTCAAAATTTTCAAAATAGATTAGCATTGAGAAGTTACAGAAAAGAAAATAAAGTATAAGAGCATTGGGTTTATTGCATATGCTTGTGTAGTTCATTGTGCTTGTATATTTATGTGTGGGGTGGTGGGTTTATGTATTTTGTTTATTCTTGTCCAAGTCTTGAATTTTATATCAATTGGTGAACTTGATTAAAAGGGTTAAGTGGTTAGATTTATATAATAAAATTATGGTTCTTGAATTTGAATCCCATTTGAAAGTTTTTGGAATTGAATTCTTATTGAAAGTTTGGATTTTTGTCTATTTTTGTTGCCGTAGATTAGTTAATTATTAATTATTGATAGTTGTCGGTAATAATTATTAATTTCTGAATTGACCATTATGTTTCTAATGCAATAACCTTACCCACAATGGATGAGTGGCCCCCACCAAGCTTTGCACAACAAATTCGCTTGTCCAATCTTCAAAGAGAGCATGTAATTATTTCACTTTAAAAAAAATAAAACTGATATATAACATAAATGGCATGGTTCGTGGTTCACATTCGATAAACTTATTAAATGATAAGTGATCTGAAGTCCTAGTCAATGTAAATATTATTGAAATTGATCAAGAATTAAGTGTTAATTTGAATTATTTAAGTGTTAATAGAGAGAATATGGAGAATAATCTAACAAACAAAAATAAATAAAAATAAATAAAAAACAAGAAGAAAAGTTTTGTTACAGTTTGATAGCTAGTACCTACAGGCTACAGCAGTGTAATTATTGAAAAACTGGTTCCTATAATTCACAAGGTAGATATATAGTTCACTCTATGTAATGAGACCAAAATTCATAGCACTAAATTATTGAAGAATCATGTTTAATGAGATAGCCCACCCTTTAATGCAATACTGTAAATCTCAACTAACCATACATGAATAGGAAAAAGAGAAAAAAGAAAACGAAAATTGAATATAAGGGAGTCTGCTATACTTATTTCGACACTGCGAAGTTCTTAGCTTGTTGGATAAACAAGATAAAACATAATTAAAGTTAATATTCTATGAATTTTCAATGAATTACTATGTATTATTTTCTAGCTTGTTTGATTTAGTAGTATTTAATACATATATATATATATATTTACAAAAAATGTTTTTTTTTTTTAAAAAAAAAAAAAAAGAGAGAGGGAGAGATAAAGTGGAGTAGAAGTAAACATATTGGGGAGTGGAAATAGAGGGAAGAAGAGGAGCGTGGGGCATGGCTTTACAGCTAAAGGGCCGCCACACTTTAGTTAACTTCAGCATAAGTTTTGCACTTCAATTGCACACAAAGTTCAATTGTTCCCTCTTTTTCTTGATTTTATCCTTTAATTGCTTCCAAAGTCAAAACCTCTAATATTTAGCTTTTCCACCTTCACAAACTTGGCCCTTTTTGGAGTTTTGTTAGCCAATTTTGATTCGATATCAATCGAACCAATAATATTCGGAAGAGTCCAATTATTTAAAAGGTTCAATTTAATGGGTCCAAAAATAAAAAAAGGCTCAATCATTACATGTACCTTAATGTATTTTTTTCACTCTAGTTCTGATTTAATCGCTTATTCGGAATAATTTGTTTGGATATGTAAGAAGAGTTGATTTCAAGAATACTAATTCATTTGGTATTCTTTGAATGACTTTGATTGTGAGAATGAAAAGACATAAATGACTTTAGACTATGGTAACCCTCACATCTATAGCACATGTATAAAGCCCAAGGCATAAAGGATTTATCTCATCTTTACACACTTGAAAAGGTTGAGATAAGTTGTCCTTTCCAATGTTTTTGAGACAACTAATGATAAAATAAACACTTTAGTAATAAACATGACACAGACTTTGAAAAGCAAACCATGCTTCTAATCATCCCGGGTGTGGCAATATGGTATTGGTTCAAGGGTTGGACCCAATCTGGTAATGGGTCCAATAAGTTAAATCCTAAATTTTAAAGGTTCGATCCAATTGAGTCTGTGTGCTCAAAATATATACATTTGTTGGACCCTTTTTGGATCCATTTGGGCCACATGATCCCCAATCTGGTAATGAATCAATAAATGGGCCTTAATTTTTAAAGGTTGGATCCAATTCATTGTGGGTTTAACATGGTTGCATTGTTGGACCCTTTTGGGATCCATTTTGAACACATTTTAGATCCAATAAAAATGACACACCATGACAATCTCCAATCTGGTACAAATAAGTTGGATCTTAATTTTTACAGGCTGGATTCAATTGAGTTATGGTTCAATGTTTTCAGTGTTTGGCCTATTCGGATCTTTTATGGACAGTTATGTTAGATCCGAAAGCATTGTTAAAATCTAAAAGTAATTAATAATTGTTTTTATTTAATAATATTCATCTGATAATTTGAGATGACATCTCATATTATACGCATTATCTGTGGTCTCCAATTAAAGATTTGGGCTTCCATCCAACTTTGGGCCTCTATGAATCATTTGCAAACTAGTTTCCGGGCCACGAAAAACCCCTTAACGGGCCAAGTTGTGGGATACTATCTATGAGTTGGGCTAGGCAAAGGGCAATAAAAATTAGAAGAAAGGCCAATTTTGTAATATTACTAAAGCTCAAGCCCCAATGTGAAAATAATTAGGGAACTTCCATTGCCTTAGGCCTTCAAATGTTGTCTAGATTTAATTTCAATCCTCAATGAAAAAAGTGAGAATACAAAGCTTTCAATCATTTTGAGGAAGGTTTTTTTAGTGTCATTTACTTGAGCAAGATGATTATAATGATAGTGAGGAAGACAAGTATTATTGAGTTATCAAACTTTTTTGAAAATTTGAATTGGTCACGAGATCAAAGTATCTGCATCGAGAAGTCTCGAACTTTAATATTCAAAGTTTGAAAAAAAAAATTCTCGACAATTGCATCGTACTAAACAATGTTTCCCGACTTAGTTTTTCTTTTCCTAGTCTCAAAATATAGAACCATAAAATGTTCCGATTCTATTTAAATAACTACGAACTAATCTTAATCTACCAATCCGATTAAAGACAGATCACCCATGTCCGAATCAGGGAATTCATTACATAGTTAATCAAATTTGTTATCTAATGTATCCATAATGCAAAATCCCATTTAAATTGAATTTAATTGAGATGATTAGAAAATAATAATTGCCCCCAAAACCTAATTAGGGTATTATGCTATTTATCTTGTGCCTGTTCTGAATAAAGCAAACATTCATATTTGTTCACATGGAATGCAAATGGGCTGTTGGCAAAACCAAACATGGCATTCAATGATTGGATGGTGGCCCAAAATTTTCTTGTCATGAGAGTGACCCTTCCCCTATGCTTAATCATATCCTGCCAAAACTCTTATCAAAATTAAATATTTTTCATGATATATACTAATTTCACTTTTTTTTTATAATAAATCACAATTAAATCATTATGATTAATATTATAATTTACTTGTATACGATTCAATGATGTCTATCAATTTCACATAGTATAAATGTTGCTATTTATAAATATGGACTAATTAATTATATGAAGTGCTATAAATTTGAAAAGGGTTATTGAAAAAAGTTACTATTACTATAAATATATTTGATATTTTACTTTAGTATATGTATGATGATCTTATAAAGTGTTACAACCTGTAATTGGACCCCATACACAAATCATCTTGAAAATTTGTGAAGTCTACCATCTACTTTGTCCGCTATTTTACAATTTTTCAGACAAGTTGTTGACCCAATAAGGATGAAAATTCTTGTTTATTTCCCAAGAAAATTGAAGCCAATGGGAAAATAAGGATTATAATACTTTCTGTCTGGCATTTTCTCATCATCCAATCAAAACCAATAATTGGGGGTCTGTCACTATCTTTGAAAATAACTATTCAATTACTTAGTTAGGTGCATTGTCCCAACTCCCCAAATTAGGGCTAAACAAATTCTTTGGTTTTTTAGCTTGATTTAGAGTTAGGAAGAAATGTGAAGGCTTAGTTAATATCCAATTCAGCATCAATGCTACCAAATTTGGTGAGTTTAATTACAGCTGACATTTGGAAAAGTTAAAAAGAAATTGCAGAATTTTCTCAACGCGGTTCAAATATCGTAAACTAGAAACAAAAATCGATCCCTCAAATTTATTTGAGCTAGATTTATTTTTGTTACGTGCCAATCACGAATATCTTTCATTTGTTTGATAAATTTTGATGTTAAATTTAAATTCGACTCGATACAAAAAAGAATGTATTATCTATTAATATATGATATGTCGACTTACCTGAAGTTTAATTCATATATATTTAATTAAAGATTGTTTGAATTTGACTAATTTAGTTAGTAAATATTAAGTACAATGTTGATTTTTATAAAATATTCAAATCAAATATGAATGAATATTTATTGAATTCCTACTATGTGTTGGGGTGATTAAAGTTAATTTTGATGCTAATTATTTTATTATTAAGTAATTTTGTTTTGATATCTTAAATGTACACGTTTGAATTTAATTATTTTATTATTGAGTAATTTTGTTTTGATATTCTAAATGTACACGTTTGAATTTAATTAATTTTAAGGGTGGATAATCAATCTTTACCTAGTTCGACCATTGGATAAATGTAAGCGTGACAATAATTTATATATATTCAAAATGGACATTAGGTATATTGACTGCTATTAAAGCACAATCGTTCACTACACATGAGATTCAAAGACATGATGGAAAGCTCATCCACCAACAAACACACCCACAGAAAGTTAAAATGGTTTTGGAGAATTCAAACCACTGATTTTCTAAATTATACTCGTCACAATTAAGAAGGTACTTCTAGAAAACAAAAAAAAAAATATTTTATAAAATAGAACCTGATTTCAAAACACGTCAAATTCTTCAACTCCATATAGTTCTTTTTATTTCATTCAACTAAAATTACTACAATAATTTCTTGTTAAAATCTAAACTAATAATTAACAAAAACATAGCGTATATTGTCCTCATAGTAAATTTATTTATGAAAATAATATATTATTATATCATAAAAAAATAATATCAAATCATATTCCAACTTTCCATCGTTAAAGTTCCACTATCTATTTCCCTATATCATTACCATTTGCATATATTAATTTTTTTGCCCCAATAAACATAATAATTAAAGTTACATTCTTTATAAGCACTTAGTGATTACCAAAGTATGATTATTTATTTTCACAATTTTTAGTGTCAATTGGCCCACCCCTAAACAAATAAAAAAATAAAAAATGACCCCCAAATCTAATCTAATGATAGATAGACCCCCAAAAAGAATTCCCTTGCACTAATCCCCATGTGAGAGCCCTTTTCCAACCGATCCAAATCTAGTCCAGTGCCCCTTTTTTTGTCTCACTCACTGTCAAAAATGTCCCCAAAAATTAATTAAAAAAGACCCATCTTCATCATTATTCTTAATCAAGATTAATTAAAAGGATTAGAACAGTGGCATGTGATTAGTAAAATCCACTAGCAACCAAGGGTATTTCAGTACTTTCACTTCCCTACTCACCCAAACGTTTAAATGCTAGCTGTGAATGAGAGTGACCCTCAACACTCATCTGAGTGCTTTTATTGCTTTGCTTTCCCCAAAAGGCCCACACCCTACACACACTAACAACTCATGAGAAAGAAAAAGATTTCATTTTTAGTGAGAAAGAAGAAAAAAGGGAAGGAATTACCGTTAAAGGTGGCGCTAAAAGAGGGCTGTGGCTGTAAGGAAAGGAGAATGCTGAGGGAAAAGGGGGAAAAAAAGGACTTTGTTGTTTAATTCTTGGCTTGTTATTAATTGATAAATCTCAATGTGCTTAGTTCAAAGTTGTTCTTCTTTTTTTTTTTTTTCCTAGAAAGATGCAATCTTTTTAACATTTTGTGTGACAACTTTTGTGTGTGTGTGTGTGTGTGTGGAATATAAATTATTTGGTTGTTTTTTGCTTTTGGGTTTTGTGGTAATTTTTAGTTTTGCATAGATCTGTTTAAAAGTGTGGTGTAGAGGTTGGAGTACGTAATGTTTTATTTTCTGGGATTTGGGTTTTCTTGCATTATGGAAGGAGGGGGAAGATGTAATTGTTCTTTCTCCTAGTAATTTTGTTTTTCTGTGTTTTCTTTTCTTGATTTTTTGATTTGGGATAGTTGAGGTGAATTTAATTGGGCTTTTGTCTCTGTAAATTCTGCTTTTATTTGAAGGATCACATTTGTGAGGGTAAAATAATTTGAAAGAAAAAAGAGGGGTGGGGGTGGGGAAAAGAGATGGGTTGCTTTTCTTGCATGAGCCCTCGGAATAAGGATGTGAGGGATTATGATGGAGATATGGCCCCAAGAACCATTGATTCTTCAGGTTCATTTTCCTCTTTTTCTGTTCTCCATGTTTCTCCCATTTGAATATGTGGATGATTGTTTTTGTAAAATGTGTTTGATATTAACATGTAATTTTTATGCTTGTTTGGTTTTCAATCAATGCTTTGATATACAGTTGGTGGGAAGCGAAAGGCAGATGCCAATGGTAGTGGTAAGATGATAAGCATAGCTATCGAAGTTTGAATTTTTTTGACTTAGTAGTTGTGCAAGGTATTGATATTTTCTGTTTTTTGGTTTTGTGGTGTTGAATTATGTAGTGAGTGGGAAGAAGGGATGTTCTGTGAGAGCAAAAGGCAAGGAAAGCAATTCCCAGAAAGGCAATGCGGCCCGCAGCTTCACATTCAAGGAACTTGCTATGGCGACACAGAATTTTAGGGAGGCTAATTTGATCGGTGAAGGCGGTTTTGGAAGTGTTTATAAAGGCCGCCTAGAATCTGGCTTGGTAAGCTCTCTGTTTTCCTATTTTTTTAAAATTTGGATGTTTCTAAATATGTGCATTAGGCATGAACAAAATCTGCTTTTTGACAATTAGAAACAATAGAAGGTTACTATAGATCAGTTCTGTGAAATTTGTTGGAAGGAAATATGCTGTTTAGCTTCATGCAATTTATGCTTCATGTGGGACTCACCAGTAGGCTTTCATGATCAGATTGTTGCCGTGAAGCAACTTAATCTTGAAGGACTTCAAGGGAATCAAGAATTCATCGTGGAGGTTCTTATGCTAAGTCTACTGCACCATCCCAACCTTGTGAACTTGATCGGTTATTGTACTGATGGTGACCAGAGGCTCCTGGTTTATGAGTTCATGCCTATGGGTAGCCTGGAGAATCATCTATTTGGTAGTCTATGATTTCATTTTTTGGTTGAAATTCAATATATGTACTGGTTCTCCCCAATTTCCAATGTTTCAACCACTTTCCATATTCACCCTTAATTGTTGAAGGGGTTTGTGAGACATATAAGAAAGAAAAGATCAGTCAACTGCACGAAGCGCTTCTTTATCCACATCTTTTTTTTTTCTTGTTTTTCTTTTGGAAGTGATGAAGCAGGTTTGATCTCTTTGGACTGGCGGCAAATCTGTTTCCAGTTTTTTAAATATGTAATGACAATCTTGAAAATTTAAACATCAGATCAGTTTGAAGGATTAACTAGTATGACTTTCCTAGTTTGCCACTGATTGATTACTATATTTAATGAAAATAATTCATGTGCTGAAGTGCAGCTATTTTCTGTTGTATATGTTAGTGAAAAGAATTAAGAAACTCGGAATGAAGGGGAAAAGAACTGGAGGTGTAAAACGGTAATTTTGAGCTAAGAAGACCACCTCACATATTGTTTAGTCTAGTTGCTCTGAATCGTCTTCGAGAAACCTGCATATCCCTTAGTCATACATGTGAATGATACAACTATTTCTTTCTATTGTCAGATGTAGAGCCTGGTCAGAAGCCCCTGAGTTGGAGCACTAGACTAAAGATTGCTGTTGGTGCTGCTCGTGGCCTTGAATATCTTCATTGCAAAGCAAATCCACCTGTCATTTATCGTGATTTAAAATCTTCAAACATATTGTTGGACAATGACTTCAATGTGAAGCTGTCTGATTTTGGACTCGCCAAACTGGGACCTGTTGGTGACAACACTCATGTTTCAACACGAGTGATGGGAACTTATGGATATTGTGCCCCGGAATATGCCATGAGTGGCAAACTGACTTTAAAATCTGACATCTATAGCTTTGGTGTGGTTCTGTTGGAGCTGATTACTGGACGCAAGGCTATTGACTGCACTAGGATGCCTGGAGAGCAGAATCTGGTTGTTTGGGTGAGTGTATATTTTCTAACTTGTAGTTTACAGCGAACGCATGGTATATATGTTTGAGAAGGATTAATAAGAATTTCTGGTTTATTTCATCTGTGCTCGTGGCCACCCTTCTTATCTTTATTTATAGATTTTGGTGCAATAAAGCATGAATATTTTAGATGTGGCACCTTGCTTTTAGAATTTACATATTTCTCTTCATGTCATCACACTTAAGTCTGTTGAATGGATATGAACACCAGCACTTCATCTCCCTCAGGGAAAAGATCAGTTAGCTTTTACCATATTTTTGGACACATTAAGATGGAGGATCAATTTTTTTCACACAAGTGATTGTTTCAGAAAATGTTCTGATACTTTTCCAGCATAGTTCCTCTCCATAAAATATAACCTTGCTTCTGAACATTAGTAATTTTATTTCCTTTCAGTCTCGTCCTTTTCTGAAGGACCGAAGGAAATTTGTCCAGATGGTGGACCCTCTACTAGAAGGGCGCTTCTCGGTCCGGAGTCTGCACCATGCTATTGCAATTACTTCGATGTGTCTTCAGGAACAAGCAAGTTTCCGCCCCCTGATCAGTGATATTGTTATGGCCCTTGAATACTTAGCTTCTCAAGCAGAGGATGCTCATAAAGGCAGATCTCACAGTCGGACATCATCATCACCATCTCAGCTGGATGTTAAAGTTGATTCTGGAAGACAGGATCTTAAGAATGCATCTATTTGAAGTTTTCACCTCAAACGGCTAAACATCATTGCAACTGTTAGGTGTGGTTGCTCTTAATAGTGGTACCAAATGGAACTTTGGATGCTTACTTTTGTGAGACAGTATTGATGAAACAGTCAATTATCGGCTGTCGATGGATGAGGTAAGCAGCCCTATGTGTAAGCCAGTGATTCCCCATCCAAAAGATTGGAAGAGGTGCTCTACAGTGTTTTTGATGTTACTTTTGCTAGCTACTATATACACGTCTTATCATCTTTTGTAGCTATATACTGTAAATAATTGTTGAAATTGTTGCTAACACATTTTTCTTCTTTCTTTGTTTTGCCTTGGCATGAAAGTGTAGTTTTGATGAGTACATAGAGCCCGACATATTTTTTTATGATCTTCAATTATCGTGCTTATTGATTTCACTTACATATGACTTAGCGAATTAGAGTGAGCACTGTTTCTTTTTGTCTGATTTTGGCATCACTGGTACCCATAAATAAAAATATGAATGTTGGCATCCCTCCCCTAAGTGAAATGTGTGATTTGTTATTTATCATACCTTCATCAAACTAATTTTAGACATTATAGTGCCAAAAGAGGAACAGAATTTGTATGTAGATTTCCACAGTCGATTAACTTATTCCAACCTTGAAGTGGTCCTGAATCTTTTTATAATCATATAGGATCTTACATTCTGAATAGCCCAGCTATTTTTTTAAGAGAAGCACAAATAGCTCAAATTAAGTGCCTTTTATGCATCTATTTCTCTGTTTGATTCAGCTGAGTGCAAGCTTAGATTGATTTATGCAACTGACGTTTATTTCTGTATGCTTATCTATTCATGCATGCAGGCCTACTACGTTCAGAGTGCTTCAAAATTTCAATCGACTCCTGAATTTTAGTTAATTTCTCCAACTTTTTGAGTATATGGATTTTCATGTTAGTAAACTTTGATGTTGCATTGTATATATCTAAAAAAGGGCTCACAGCTTTTAGGGATTTTTCGGACACTTGTTCAAAATGATATTTCTGAAGCAGTGCTTCCTTAAAATATCATACTAGCACAAATGTGACAAGTATGCCAAGTTCAAGACTGGAGGACAATACGTGATCTTTCTGTTTTCGCCTTCCTTTTGGTATTCTTTGTGTTTCTGTTTTTCTTAATTTTCTAGTTTTTCCGATGCTTATTCAAATGAGAACTGTGCAATTGTAATCATTATAAGACACAAATGCTTCCTTAAAATATCATACTAGCACAAACGTGATAAGTATGCCAAGTTCAAGACTGGAGGACAATACGTGATTTTCTGCTTTCGGCTTCCTTTTGGTATTCTTTGTGTTTCTGTTTTTCTTAATTTTCGAGTTTTTCCGATGCTTATGCAAATGAGAACTGTCCAATTGTAATCATTATAAGACACGTTATTTTTTGTTCGAGTGTGAATTATTTAGCGACTTTAGAACTTAAGACTTTCTTCTGTAGCATTTTTGCTTCAAGCTGCTGACATGTTTGAAATTACTCCCAAGTGCAGGCCTCGAGTGTTAATGCCTCTTATTTTCTCCTATTATCGTTTCTTTCCTTACCCTATCGCTTTTATAACATACTTTGTAATCATCCCGAGTCTTTCCATGTTCCAGATATAATATACGTCAAAATGCAGAAAAATATCATTTGAGCCATAAATAAGTTATTTTTTACCTTTTCATGTGTTAATGCAGCTGTTGTTACATCTTTACTGCATATGAAACTAAAGATTGCATATGCCCCACTGTGTAGCATTGTGTGCGAAAGCCATGTTAGTGCTAAGCTGATGTCGACTCAGTGACAAATTTCATATTTCTTTTCCAGATGGATTTAAGGGAAATGATCATGGCTTAGCTTATATCAGATTCTTCATGCTTTACATTCTTGAAAGAGTTCTGTGAACTTTACATGGTAGAACTGTGGAAGAGAGTTTGGTACTTCGGACAGTGTAACTTTAGTTCGATCCCTTCTATGTTGTCTTGAATGTTGTTACTAACATCTGCACCCGAGTATTGGTGAAGAATAGTACTGATAATGCGTTATTTCATGTGTTAGCACATCTACATTCATCGGATTCTAGATTTAACATTACATTCTAGTTCTGGGAAGTTGATGCATCATTGTGTCTCTATTCGTCGTACTTGTAATATTAGTCGAAATCAAGACCCACGCATGCGGAGACTTAAATGAGTATAAAGGGTTCAAATCCTTACGGATGTAAGGGCATTACGTGTATGTTCACTTCTCGAAGGTTCTTACCGCGTTGTAGATGAGGTTCATGTGAGGGCAATTTATCCGAATATCTATTTCAAGTGTGTATAAGTTGTAACCGTATTCGAATTTACATGTAGGACAAATAAAAAAAAAAATTGTCATCTTTCGAAATTAATCGGGTGAAATCCGAAGGCAAGTCCAAATACCAGGTTATTAAAAAAATAGTCAAAATCAACCTCTAATACGGTCATTGTTTAAGTATGACTTGAGAAACTATAATTTCTAGTGAAGTGTTGTTCAAATTCTTCACGAAAAATATTGTTTTCTTTTCTTATTCGCAGGTCATTTATATGTATTAAGTGATGTGTATGGATTTGGAGTGGTTTTATTAGCGATAACGATGGATTATATTAAACGGCCCAATGGGCAACTAATTAGGTGGAATGGGCCAATGCCTTCAAGCCCAATAAAACAAAGTTACGGCAACCAATCAATCCAAAGCCCAAGGGCCAGCACTCTTCAAAAGGTGCACAACGCTAATAGTACATTGTCTTGAGCCCAACCCAAAATGTCGGCTCAGTATGGAAGTAGTTTTGGAGACTTTGGAACAAATTTGTTGTATCAAGATGAAGCCCAAGGAGTTAAAAGCCAAATCGAAGCAAATTCAAAACCACTTCCACCACCGTTTTCCCCGCCACAACCACCACGGAAGTGGCGGAGCTAGGGGCAATGCTGATGGGCCTCTGGCTCATAATACTTTGAATGTGGCCCGGAGATATTGATGGACTAGGCCAGATATACATTTTGGAACTTCCTAAGGAATACGTGTCCAATTTGGGCCCTTGATTTCATTGGCAGTAGGCCCAATTTGGGAGCCTAATATATGAGCTGTTTATTATATGTGTAAAACCAACATATCGTCGATAAGTGATAACTCCATATAAGAAAGTCAAAATAATTGAATTTGGCCCACTACTTTTTAAACTGGTAAATTTATTTATTTTTTAGTAAATTGATACATTAAATTATCGAATATTAAAAATTATTTGCAATCAATCAATCAATAACAATCAACTGTCAACTAAGTACTATTTATGAATCCTCCGTTCACAATCTTGAAACCTCAGGTAGGCCTCATTGGTCTTCCTAAATTTATTTATGAATCCATCCACATCCATATATTAATTACTTGTTTTGGGGGGTTGGGTGGTTGGGGGCTTACGATTTCCTTTATTAACTTGAATCGACCACTGACTAAAACATAGTCTTAATAATATCGAAGTTTGTTTTTTCGCCAAGAGTGACGTAATATGATACTTCTGTTTTGTCGAGTCCTATTTTTGTTTTTATTTTTTTTATCGATTTTCTCATAAATCGATTTTCAGATAAATTTAAATGTACTCACAACCTATATTGTGGGAACTCACTCAACAAATTGAAGTTGGGCTTTTGGTTGAGGCCAACTCACCCAACATACCTTCCTTTACAGGACTTCCAAAGGCGCGCAATAATCTTTGCATCCATCAGGATTTAAACCCCGACATTCCTTAATTAATCTCCAACCATCTTACCATTGCCTCAATGTCGTGGGTCCATCTAGCCCTATTTTTAATTTTTAATTTGATAGTTGTTATTTACTAAATATTCAATTACTTTTTTTTTAAATATGGATGAACATGCTTATGATTCATAATGATATGATTGTGCGGACCTAAACTTTTTTTCATGTGACATATAGATTTGTATATAAAATTTAGAAATCAAAATTCTTGATTTTTAACTACGATATTTGATGTAAAGTTTTGTCCACAATCGATGTGGCCGTACTAAAATCAATCTTGTTGCATAATGTTGTTACACTTGCTATGAAAATTTTATAGCAATTAATCAATAATTCTATATGGCCATCACGTATTCTCCAGCCAACATCCCAATATAGCTTAAATTCATGTTTAGTTTTTTGAAAGGAGAATAGTCCTATATTAGTACTCCTTTTATTGATGATTAAGATTTGTAATAAAAAAAATAAAAATTCATTGATCTAATCACGAATTTTGAGGTCTTAACCATTATTTTGAAAATCAGATTGAATCAATCGATTCAATCAAAAATTAGATATCGATTCGGTTCGATTGAGGGTATAAAATCAAAAATCTGATTTGACTGATCAAAATCGGTCAAAATCGATCAAACCAATCAAAAGCGAACAAAACCAGTTTGATGGGTTTTTAATTATTTTTTTTATTTTTTATTTTTTATTTTTTAAAAAAATTAAATTTAATATTTTATTATATTTATGAGTTATTTGGATTTTGTATATTGTTAAATATTTTTTTAGGTAGTTATTTATCTTTTTTTATATTTTAAATATATTACATAATAATTAATTTATTATATTATCATTTAATATAATATAATAAAAAAATATAATTAATTTTCATTAGACCGATCCGACTAATTGAACCGCTAATTGATTTAGTGAGCGTTCCGATTATAAAAATATTGGTTTTAACATTGTTGATCGTGTTCTAGTCTTATTAAGAATCAAGATCTCTATTTCAAATACTAAAAAATAAAAAACTAAGGAAATCATTGACCAACTAAGGAATGTTAATCTTGAAATATAAGTGAAAATGCCAAGTCCAACCAAGAATTATGAATATTTGTTAGCAATAACAAATATATATATATATGTCTAAATACTATGATATTCTCATCTTGACAAAAAAATAATAATAATAAAATTACAAATGAAAAAATAAAAAGTTTAAAATCATGATTTTGAAATAAAAAATTCATTGCAATGTCACCCTCACTTGGCCCATAAAATAATTGAGAAAGATGGCCTAACTATCCATCAACCCTTAGTGAAGTTCTGTTCTTGGGACTTTTTTTTTTTTCCCTCTTTTAATTAATTTTCTTCATTCTTTAAGCTAAATATATTTTGCATGCCTTTAATGTTAGATGTTATAATATTTCTGCATTTTTATTCTCTCTATTTGAAATTTTGTCTACCTTAAATGTATGTTATATTAGAGCAAAAATAAAAAAATCCCCTATCTTTGGAACTTAATTAACTTTTTTAAATAAAAAAAAACTCGAGGAATTTTTTTTAAGGTCGGGTTTCAAGGAAAATATAATAGAAATAATCTCTAATAGTATAATTATGAAAAACAACTTTGCACGTTTGCTTTATATTTCATAGTAATTTGAAAAGTTTTTAATGAAAAAAAAAATCCATGAAATTTCATTTTCAATGATTTTTACTTTTTCTTTTCACTTTGCGTCGATAAATTCTTGATAATTATGAGAATAGAGATTTATTTTTTGCAAATTATTTTTGCAAAAAAAGGAAACAATAATGAAAAGAAAAGGCAAAAAAAAATGAAAAAAAAAGTATGCTCAATATATAATGATGTGAAAAAGTGACAAGATTTTCAATTTTCCTTTGTAGTTACGCATATATGTAATAATGGATATATGGATAGGCTGATCATAGCTATTATGAATTTCCCTCAATGTTCAGTCATTCAATGTGAACTTTGAAAATCATGCACCATCCCAATATAAGATAAAATTAAAGCCTATTTATTTTATTTATTTTTCTGAAAATTAGGAGTAGAATGAAGGGAAATTAAGCATATATTATTTTTTCTTTAATTTGTAAAAACTTTGAAGCTTGATTGAAATAGGGATAATTAACAATTGTATTGTATTATACGAGTATAAAATAGTTATCCTGATTTGTCTATTCATTTTTATCGGAGAAAGTTTTTTATCATTCTATGCAATTAATGTTAGAAAAACGTTAAGTTTTGTGTTAAATTCTGATTTTTTTTATTTTTTCTCGACTTAAACAGATTTCGATATAATGAACAACATTATTTTCATTAAATTCCTAATATATTACTAATTTATTAATTATATGTCATTAAATCAACACTATGGTATGTCTCTTACATTACAAGAATATATTCTATGTTATGTCACAATTGCAATTCATATTACATTTTTAAAAGTTAAGAATAATAATAAAACATGATTTAAGTTTGTATTTCCGAGTATAATTTTTAAATGTATTACTCAAAAAAATATATATCTATAAATATTAAATATCAAAATTTTCAACTCATATATTGTAGACATTAATTTAAAATGTAAATTTATTGATGAAATTTTGCTTAGATGGAGAGAATCTTCTTTTGGAACCCACATCTTCTCCATTTGAAGAAAGTTGGGTTTCTCTCTTCAATACTTTTTCATTTTTAATTAAAAATATTTGCTGGACTGCAACTTGCTGAGTTTAGAGAGCAATGATTGGGACTCAAATCCCTAAGCATGTTCAAATAATCATTACCTACACATCATTTGCATGTGTCTTCTATTCATCCAACACTAATTAGTACTACATTGTGAAAAATAGTTTCCTCCTTAAACTTTGTACCAAATTTTATTACATTATACAAATATTAGATGTGGATTTTTGGACACAATGTTTTGTGTATGAAATCAATTATTTTCAAGGGATTTTGGAAAAAATAAAAATCTTTCATTTTGTGAGATTCATATCAATTTTGCATGTAAATTTTCGTAGTTTTTATTTTTTCATAACCAACAAAGGAGTATATATATATATATATATATATTTCAAAGAAAGGGCATTCATACTAGAAGCATGTTCTTTGTGTTACGGCAATCAAATTTATAAATTATAAAAAAATCATGTATAAATCTCATAAATCAATAATTGTGAAGTCCAACGGCCAGCATGTCGTGAAACCGTTAAGAACTTCCCCTTTGAATTCATTTTTAAATACTCGAAAAAAAAGTGAAAATATTAAATAAATTATTTGGGCCGAAAATGAAAAAAAAAAAAAACACTCATGATGGATATGCTTATCTATACACTTGATAGATTCTTGATAACCCAGAAATTTATGGCTTTTATCGTACACTTTTTACCTAATAATAAGATCATGTAATTTGGAATTAATTAACATGATTAAGCATGCTGCACGCTCTGCGCCGCTGGGCATTATTCCTTTCTAAGTGTGCTTAAGTTTTTTTTTTTAATTTTTAATTAATTATGTGATGCTGACTTTGAACAGAAAAAGAAAAGGAAAATGAAATAAAAAACTACCATAGTTAATAAATTTGTACTATGGTTTAATTTTAGTAGCTATCTGTGGGTGGTTGATGGTTGAGGGCAGTGGCAATTCCAATCCCATTTTGCATTAATCATGACGGGATTATTATCCTACCTAAGTCTAGCATGACAAGGATTTACATTTAATTACTCTCTCTTTTCATATTTTTAGTCAATTTTTTAATTTTGATCATCATTTTATTCACTTTGTAGTTTGTAGTCCATTCAATATTTTATGTCATGCACATTGTGAGTTTTTTTTTTTAGTATTATACGCACGATTTTTGGAATAATTTTATTTGATCTAAATTAGGGGTAATAATGAATTTGGATAAAATTCGAATCGGCTCAAATGAGACGGGTCTCAACAGTATAAATGGGTTTGGGTTGAATCATAAATTTGCAAGTTCAGACCCGACTTGTTTATTTTTTTTATTTAAAAAAAATTTCTTATATCTATTTATAAGATATTGTAATTAGAAAATATATTTGTTTAGAAAATTTTAATAGTGATATTTTTATAAGATATAATTTTGATATTTTTTAAATAATAGAATGAATTTAGCGGGTCTAATTGTCCTATCCATCAAGTCTAGGTTTAGGACAGATTTGAGTATTAATTCTTAAAAATCTTAACGAGACGAGTATCGGATCCAAATAAATCCAACCCACCGTCATCCCTAATATAAATTGTATTCAAATAGAATTATGAACAATTTGATAAACCATTATGATATTCTAATTCCATTTATGATATTATCTTAAATACATTTGTGGTTTTGGGTAGTTTTATATAACAGTTAGAGCATCCGTTTTGTGTGTGTTTCTATCATTCATAAGTTAATATTTATGTTATATCAAATATACGAATGAAAATCAAATATCTC
The DNA here is from genome assembly GCA_019321725.1 of Paulownia fortunei. Taxonomy (NCBI): domain Eukaryota; kingdom Viridiplantae; phylum Streptophyta; class Magnoliopsida; order Lamiales; family Paulowniaceae; genus Paulownia; species Paulownia fortunei. The sequence continues at coordinate 18,491,052 of CM033119.1, read as the reverse complement.
ATTTTATAAAAAAAAAATATTTATATAATAAATATATAACAAATATATGTATATCAAAAAAGATAGAAGCATAAAATGCACTAAAATTACATATACTTGTTTGAACACTTGATTCTTGAACCCACTTAAATATAGTAACCAAACTGGACAGTACAAAATTTCTACCGATGAAAAGCGAAGCACGTAGTTCTATGTTACAGCTAAGATAATAATCTCTATGTTCATCGTTCTCACAATACACTTTGTGTCGGGACCATCTCAATATTAAAAAAAACGATAAAAATATCAAACATACATTTTATTTATATTTATTTTATTTGAAAAAATAAATAAATAGATAAATAAAACACTTAATTTATGATCCCCATAGTCCTTGAATCAAGAGGAAAGGGACAAGCGAATAGGTCCAGACTCAGGCTTTTTTTGAGAGAAAAAAAAAATTAAAAATGTTAGGATTAAAATTTTAGGAGCAACAAAAAGTAGGGAAGTGAGGAAGTGAAGGTGATTGGGAGAAAGAGTTTTACTAGTAGTGTGTGGGATCAATATATATGTCTGAATTCTGATCACTGCCAATATAATTATCCATCATCATCATCTCTTCTTCTTGCTTGCTCTTACTTTCTATGAAAAGAAATTCTGCTGCTCTTGGCCTTGGGGGACCCTCTAATCATGTTAGTGGAAAAAAAGATTGTGGCCCCTAAGGCTAATGGATAAAAAATTTAGAGTGTCCCATGAATTTTTGTCCAAACGATTAAAATTTTAAAAGTATTTAATTTTTATCCCGCTTTTAAGTTTGTATAGAAAAAAGCATCGTATGGCTAATAGTTCGTCACTAATGACTATTTCTGTCAAAATTCAATAAAACACATAACAAACCAACTGTTCGTCACACTCCCATCCGGAGGTGCTTTCGAGTAACAACAAAAATGAAGTGAAAATTCATTTTCATTAATAACGAAATACATATTACAAGATTGAATGTTTACAATGTGTGTAACAAGGGATTGTGAGCTATTGAAAAAGAATTGCTAGTTATCGTAGTGGAATCATTATTATTTTATTATTCGTAAAAAAAAAATTAATTATTTGATAGTATTAATATACTGATGTCAATTTGATTTCTCTGGAAAAGATAAAATAAAAATTTCACCGTTCTTTAGATAATAGTATTTTAGGTTCAATGTTTAAAAATATATTTTGTTTGAAAAACGGGTATTTATATTTTAAAATAGATAAATAGTTATGCATAAATGAAAGAATCAACATTGTAATGTGTGTTTTAAATCAAAGGGATCATCACAAGAGAATATACATAGCTGGGGAAGTCCTTTATAAATTATAGATATAGGTCCAATCCACTTGAAAGAATTTCCCCATTGAGCAAAATTATGGATAATTTTTATTTAATCTTAATATGAATATATTTAATAATCCACCTAAATCTAAATTTAATGAGCTAATTCTCAAGTTTGCAAGATATATATTATCTTGCCATGAGCCCAACATCAAAGTTCATCATATATTTTACTAAATATGTACTAGGTAGGTTTTTTGTGAATATTAAGAAAGTAGCATGATTTATACCTTATTTTTATTTTCAAAATATATATTTATTAAAATACACTTTCTAGCATTCAATACAAACATACCATATTATGCCGATTGTGATAAATTGTGTCCGAGTGTTAGTGATCTCATTTCATTATTTTTACTCGGTGAATACTTTCATAACCAAAACTGCAATGCTATAAAATAAAAATAAAATAAAAAATGTCAACTTCCCATAAAAGAAATAGTAGCTTTCAATTTGAAATAAAGGGAGCAATAATTTATTAATCAAATAGTAATTCTTATATTAGCATGCTTGGTATGATTAAATTAATAAAATTACTAATATGGATAATTAAAGTAAAATTTAAAATCAATGGTAAATGCATAATATATCCAATGTCAAATAGTCATGATGTCTCATTCATATCTACATCACACTTGGTATGATTTGAATTTGGTCAAATTGCAGTAGATAACTGTATGAAATGATTTTAGGGTCCACCTAAGTCAAAATAGACTGTCAATTTATTTTCCTTTGTCACCTCGCTTTTCTGTTCATCCATTCATATAGTTCAGATTTTGAATTAATTAAAGTCAACAAAAGATTCTGGCTTTCAATATTATATATATATATATATATATATATTAGGTGCATTATTTTTTGGTTAATTGACAATTAACATTATACAAAATATTAATAATTTATTAATTGTGCCCACTTCAATATAAATCCATCAAAGTGCCACATTTTCTCCAGACATACACTGGGGTTTTTATTCAATTATTTTTATCATTTTACTAATTTGAATCATCTCAAACATTAGCATAGTGGCAAGAGTTGAGCCCCAAAACTCCATAATTCAAAAAAAAATAAAATGGCTAAGTCCCACAAAAGTGCTGGTATTAATTTAATTTTATCTTAATTTCTTCTTATAAAACTCGCGTTTTGACACAAATTGTAAATTGTATTTAATTGATTCTAATATCTTACTATATTTGATCGTTCTTCTTAAAATACTATGATTGACTGTAATATAATTATAAAGGTTGAACTGCAAAATTATATAATTAAAAAATATTATGTTTTAAAAAATACGGATTTTATTCTAATTTTATATTTGTTTCTTATGCTCAAATATATGATTTGATATGATATTTAATAGATTTATAATAGCTTGACGCACTTTAATTTATTTTTTAAAAGAAATTATCAGATCGACAATAACATAGCCTTCTTATTATATAGTATAAACAACCAAAATAAACCTTTTTGGGGTGATCGAGTGGTATTAAATAAAAATTTGAGGTCGAAAGTTTTAAATTCGAATTCTTTACACTAGGTAATTTTTATCCGTCATATCAAACTTAACTAGTGTGATTTAATCTTTCGTATGATTACGAAAATGAGATTTACTCAATACACACGTTTGGATATAATTGTGGTTTTTCGTTATAAAAAAAAAAACAAAATAAAAATTTTAATATGCACTCAAATAAATGTTTGAAATCAATGTTCTAATTTCCCATTTTGTGTCAAAAAAGAAAAAAAAAAAGAAAACACATCTATTTATTAATGTGATAATGGTAATTTAATTTAAAGACCATTAGATAATCAAAGAATCAAATCCACATGGGGGAGCCCTCTAAAAAATTGTTAAAAAACCGTACAAAAATCCACCCTGGCTTCTCTCACTTTTTTGACTTTTTTTTTTATTACAACATGGGAGAAAAAAGAGAACGAAGGAATATTTAGCTGATGCTGATCCACTTTACAGACATTAAAAAAAAAAAAGAAAAAAAAAAGGAAGGAAAAACAAAACAGAATTTTCCTTTTAAAATAGTACTATTATCATGCTTTTTGGAGTAACTATTTTTTGCCCCTGTTTTTTCGCATGAGCCGAGGCGTGGCTAAAAGTGTAAGGAAATGATGATGATGATGACAACGTCAGTCGAATTGCAATCATCACCACAGTTCATGTTTTAGTACATGATTGGGAATAATTCATTTAAAATTCAGATTGAAAAATAAATTAAAATGATTGATATTTAAAATTGAAAATAAATTAAAGTATCTTATATTCGATTTAAAAATTTGTATGAGTTCGATTTATTTAAATATAACAAATTAAATTTAAATATATTTTTTATTTAAAAAAATCAAAAACTCAATTCGAGTTCGACTTGATTAATAAAAAATATTATAAAGTATGAATTAAAAGATCAAAACTATTCAAATTTTTTGATTTAATTAAAATTTGATGAAATTTGATAAAAATTTAAATAAATTTAAAAAATAATATATTTCACTCGACTTAATTTATTTAAATCCCTACATTTAATCCATCGAAAAATTATACTTATAGAATAGTAATATGATTTGTTGGATTGAACAAATGACGCGGTATTAAAAGTTATAGTAAATTAACATAATTTAAATTTTTTATAATTTTAATGATGATGAAAACGTATTAATTTTTTGGGATGCTTAGTGATGTATTTTTTTATTATGATAAAATTTATAAATAGGACCTTAAACTAAAATACAAATAATGACATCGGCAACATCTAAAATATGAAAGTATTACAACTGGTGCAATGTATGTGACCTGCGACTCAACCCAACCTAGAAAAATAGAGAAAGAAAGAAAATTTTAAATTTCAATTTTTAAATGTGAAAAATAAAAATAGTTGGATGGGGCTAATTAAAAACCATCTATTATAAATTTTGAGTGTAAATATGCATATTCATAATGGATGAAAATATATATATATATATATTAGTTTGGGTTAAAAAATTATGCTTATTCATAATGGATGAAAATATATATATACATATATATATATATATATTAGTTCGGGCTAAAAGATTTTCTACAATGTTTTTTTAGAGTCGTACTTGTCATATAATTATAATTATTAGGAAATGACTCTCTAAAAAATCCAAATCAAAGCAATTATCAATGTAAAAGTTATTGTGATACTAAAAGATATCGACTATGTTGATGTGTCTTTTGTTTTTACATATTTGATAATTTCACGTTGAAAAATTGACACTTGAAAACGTAATACAAGATCGATTTTGCTGATGCATATTTTGTTTTTGAACATTTAATGATTTCACGTGTTGACAGATATGATACTAACAACGTATTAAAAAATATCGATTAGTTGATATATTTTTTATTTACAAACATTTGATGACTTTACATTGAAAAATTGACACTGAAAACGTAATACAAGATTGATTTTGCTGCGATTTTTGTTCATGAACATTTAATAATTTTACATGTTGACAAATATGACATAAGAGCGTGTTAAAAGATTGACTCTACTAATTGAATTTTTATTTTTGAATATATAATAATTTCACATATTAAATCATATAACCCTAAAAAAGATCGAACTATGCTAATACGTCATTTGCTTTGAAACGATAATTTCACATATTAAAAATAAAATAAATATATGAAAAAAGGAATAGAAATAATTCTATTAAAGTGGACTTTGTGATTGGGAGTTGGGGACGCTCATCTAGAATATGAAAGGGTAAATAATAAGCTCCCAACAGACCAGTATCTGTTGGTGTGTGCACACAGAGTCACACTCACCATCATTAATCCCACTTACCAATCTTCCCAACTGTCTAATTGTCCACATTCTTCTTTATGTTTTCTTGCACCTTTTTTTTCCAATAGTCAATTGTTTTAAGGAGACCACTGACTATTGGTATGAAACCTTACAGCATTTCTTTTGTTAATGATAACTGTTGGAATGAGGAATCTACCTTATACAATTTTAACATAAAAACCATTGTCTCATCATTTTACCAATTTGTCCTCAGCTCTTAACCTTTTCTTTCTATTCTTTCTTCTTCTTCTTCTTTTTTTTTTTCATTTTCCCCTTTGGTAGGGTGGGGGGAGGGGGAGGGGGGCTTGGGTGTTCAATCCAATGAACTTTTTGATTTTCATCATTTTCCAAAATGTAATAAATGCATCAAAGAATTAGTTTGATTTCCCAAAAGTAATTAAATGCATCAATAAATAGGAGTTAATAGCACACCTGCCTCCAAGTAGGCATGTCACCTTTTGTGTCTAAAGTTCAGAATCAAGAGGTGTTTCAGTCATCTTATAAATTCTTTAAAATATGTTTTAGGATATTTTATGAATTTATAAAATATACTACAAATATTTGGTAAAAATTTGAGAAAAAAGAAACTTATAAACTTAAAATAAAAATAATTTTAAAGAGTCGGGCCCAATAATATTATGGAGAGCCTAATAGTCTGACAGATTAAATCAAATGGATTCAAGAGTGGAAGAGACTTTATATAAATACCCCATTCATCTTTATTTTACTTTATTTGTCTTTTTATATTTATAACTTTCTCTAAATATTCATTTGTTGAGTTCTGAATTGACTGCCGGAGACTTCTATCGGAATGTCTTATACATCTAATAATTGTTTGTTCGTGTTATAAATAGAAAAAATAAAGATAGCATTTCTAATTAATGAAATATTTTTTTTATTGAATTAAAACTTGTTCGCGTTAAAAAATAAAGAAAACTCAACTTTTGATGCAAATATATATATATATATATATATATACACACTTTTTTTTTTTTTTGGCAAAATGGGTTTTGGTTGTTGAAATTAGTTGGCATTAGGAAAGTGCCTCTATAAATTTGAAACATTAATTAGTGGGGTGGTTATGATTTTAAATAGAAAACCCATCAAATTAATTATCTACTATTATTTTGGAAGTTATCCACTTTAAGTTTGAATAGCTTCATTATTCTTGAAAGATTTTAGTGATTTATTTGACCAAATGGCAAGTGCCCATGTCCTATTTATAATGACAATTATCTTAAATCTTTAACAGTCCGACTAATGCAACTCAAAATGCAGGCTTTGACTAGACGCACTTATTTTAAAAACTTTAAAATAATTATAATTGTTTAATTAAGTCTCACCAATGTGGAATTATATATTTAATAACCTCTTTCAACTTAATATAGGTTTCGTCATATTCGATATCACTTCAGACATAAAATATAATTACCAAAACATTTAAAATAATGCACGTTAAATGCAAGTAGCTACGCTAATAGAAAAAAAAAAAAAACAATAATTAAGAAAGTCAATCTAATCTTTGCCAAATCTTAAAATTAAATACTTAACTAGAAATAGAATGTACACCAACTCATTTATGTCCATCAATGAAGAATTTATTATTAATTATTATTGATTGTTAAATATATTTTTTTTAAGTTAGAATTAATTCCTCATAAATTTGTCGGGAAATAATCCATTTTAACCTAAAAACTCACAAATTCGACGTATTATATTAGACAGAATATGCAGATGAGATAATATACTATGTTGATAAGTACCTTAAATTATTGATTTGAATCACTCGAATGATAATTGAGAAATTAACCAATATTCTCATTTAAAAAAAATGGTAAGCACAATATGTTGAATTATCGAAACTAAATGTAATAATAAATGGATTGAAGTTTTGTATTTTGGGACGTATTTTGAACAGTTAAATATTAAAAACTTTTTGGAAACATTTCAAAAACACCATAAAAAGGTTAGTAAAATTAAAGGAACATGCAAAAATAAAAATAAAAAAAAATCATGAAAAGTGGAAATAAAAAAGGTTTGCTTATGCAAATTCGATCATATTCATCTTAACTTTAAATTCTTTTTAGTCAACTACGCTAATTAATTTTCAAGTACTGTGATATTAATGTTGAAAGACATTATGTGAGTTAGGGCTTTTATTGGACAACTAACTTGTACAACAGCAATAAAAATAAACTATATTTAAGTGTAGGGGTTTTAATTAAATGGATGCATATATAATTTAATTGCATTTTTCAATAATGCTATTAATCATATAATTAAATAAAAATTTTATAGTAGCGTGTGACATCAAGAATTCATACGTACGCCGTCATAAAGAAAAAAATAAGAGTGCCGCAAAAAATTAGGGAATTTTTTTTTTTTTTGAGAAAATAGAAAAGTTTTATAGGAAAATCAAGAAAATAAAATAGAGTTTTTAGAAAATTGGAGAATTTAGAAACTATTATATATTTTAGTTTCTATTAAATTGAAAATGGAAACTTTTCCATAGCAAAATGGAAACATATGGAAATTTTAATCTATGCTAAGGAAAACATTTTGTAATTCATGTAAGCCAAATATTTAAAGATAGATCGTCGTATAATTTGATTTTAAGCATTGATAAGGGTTTTTAGATATTTAAGATTTTTCTTATAAATCACATTATCTGATATATTCACTTTGCTACAAAGATACATTGACGCAAATTAAATATATGACATAAAAGACTTTATATTTAATAATAGTTATGTTTTTATCATTAATAGTGAAGTTGTGTCCGAAAATCTTTTAAATAAACTTATATAACTCGATCCATAATAAAATATGAGTTTATAATTTTACGTAAAATTGAGAAGATACATAGTTGTTTTCTAACTTTTACGAGTATATTACTTATTGGCTTAAACTAGTTAACTAATAGAAGGATATAAAATAATATGTATAATAGTAAATCTCGATATATATACAATAGAGACATAATATCATAAGACTGTTGATATTTAATGAAGATATTTCAATCGATTATATAAACTACTATTTAAATAAATAAATACTTACGCATCTATGGAAATCAAAAACATTTTGTTAATTTAATAGTCTTTTGAATTCCAATTTTATTTAGAATAGAAAAACACAATATCAACCCTAATCAAGAAGCAACATTTGCAATTATCTATTAATTAATTCCCAAAGAAGTAGCCATCAACAATAATAAATTAATTAAAGGAACTAAATCTCTGTTAGGGGATAGAGTTGGAAAATTATAAAAAAGTTCATACACTTCCAAATCATATATTTTTCCACCCACTGCTAGAGGATTGCCTATCACTGTCACCCAGCCAGTTTTTTCCACCCCTTTTTTGTCATTTCACACTAACAGAATGAGAGTAACGTGTGCATCTCATTCTCTTCCTATATTAATTCAAAAAAGTAATCCTAAAAAGTTTTCACATTTGCCTCAAAATTTCTTTTCCCTTACAAAAGTACCAACATACCCTTTTAACCTTAAACTATTATGATCGTATTATATAAAACCATGAAGTTGCCATATTATATGTGTTCTCATTATTGTGTCGTATTCACGAGATATTGATAATAATATTCAATTTATTCATTTCAATATCACAAACTTACATTATGAAATTAACAAAAGCAAGTTCAATTAAATATTAAGTAATTACGTTCAGCTTCACCAAAAATAGGGGAGAAAATTAGAAAAAAAATTGAATATCTATTCGTTTACACAAAAGTTAAAAAAATTATTAAATTTTTTGAAAACATTAATTCTTTTTTTAAATAATATATATTTAAAATTTTAAATTTAAAATATACTTAAATATCTAAATTTATTTATCTTGTTACCTTCCCTCGTTGAGAGAAAAGTAACTCGAATCAACATGTAAGCTCCTTAAAAAAATTCAAACATCTTGATTAATTTACACAAAATTTTTGCAAATTTTATTAATGATTCACCAAATGACCAAATCCCATTTTTGAATTTGTATTTTAATTGTTGAGACTATCCTTTTTCTATAGCATTAAGCAATGTAAATATGTAATGATACGTAGAGGTGAGAATGGGAAACATTATTCATTACACCTTACCCGACATAGGGACCGAAAGCAAGGGCACTTTAGTCAATTTTTTGATTCAGTCCCCGATCGGATTTTGTTCCTTAAAACTCGCGAAGAACTTGCCTCACTCCAACTCCCCACGCTCTCTACGTTTCTGATAGATACATACACACAACTGTATATGTATGTGTATGTAGATGCTGCATAACTGTATATTTACATACACCCTTTTGCATTGACTCTAAACGCTTTACTCTTTCTTCTTCCGTTGAGTGTTATACTTCTATATATACTGGTTACGGGTTCAGCTTTAGATTCCCGTTTGGATTGAAGGTCCATTGTCTGCAATGGGCTCGTCACAGGGGAGGAAAATGAGGGTCTTCCCACGTTTTGTGTTTATGGTGAGTTGCCGGAGAGTTTTGTTTCTGGTGCTTCGGACGCCGTCGTTTACAGTGTTGTTTATTTGTTTCTGCCGCTGAAATCGAAGGGATGTTGGTGAAAACTGTAGTTTGATGTGTGGGAAAACGTGGGATTTTGCAGGTATTCTTTTTGGTGGCTGTAGTGAATGCGGAGCGGTCTGATACGAGGCTTCTGTTGACGGATAATGCCACTGAGGGGTATGCTGCTTGTCTGTTGGGAAATGATAATCAGCTGTTGTTGACAATATATTAGTGTGTGTGTGTGTGTGTCATTTCCTTCTTGTTCTGTATTTGTGTGCTCTAGAAAGTGAATCCTAAAGAACTTTTCGGAAGCAATTTGGAGGAATAAGAGTTATTTTCTGTAGAAATAAGTGCTTAAGTTTGTGCTTTGACTGTTGATCTTCGGTTTAGGTGAAAAAACATCCGCTTTGTTGAATTTAGAGAATGACGAGTTTAAATTACGGATTATTGGCGTTGGATTAGTGATTTGCTTTTTGTATTCGTAGTTACTCTTGAGTTGCAGCTACGAAACAATCTTCATTGAACTAGTAGACAAATTGATCAAAATTGTTTCTGATTGTTAGACAAAGACATTCTGAAGAATACTGTGCTATGTATGACATTTGTGGAGCGCGCAGCGATGGTAAAGTACTGAATTGCCCTGTTGGTTCCCCGTCAGTCAAGGTAGGTACTGCCATCTTCATTCGGTCGGCCTCCTGTTGTTTGATTACTTATTGTTTCTATATCAGGTGTGTAATGATTATTGTTCAAGTTGGCTTGATTAATCAAATATTTGAAATGTTGCTGAGTTGGATTTGTTTTAGGTTGTATTTTTGGTTTCTTGCTGACAGCCCGATGTGTCTGAGTTGGACTTGTTTTATGTTGAAATTTTTGGTTTTCTGCTGACAGCCCGATGAATTGCTATCAGCAAAGATTCAGAGTTTGTGCCCTACTATTACTGGAAATGTATGTTGTACAGAGGCGCAGTATAATACATTACGGACACAAGTCCAGCAAGTAAGAAATTGAGCTCTGTTGTTGGCTTTATTAGACAATTCAGCTTGCTTATTGCTTGGCTATGGAGTCTGGGTTTTCCTTTTGTGGCTGTGGTATCAGTTAAAATTGTAGTAAACTTAAAATTTGTCTGGATCGATATTGCATTTCAGTTACAAAGTGTAAGCAATTGATAACACTGACATTGCTTAAAATTGCCTTTACTTATCCACTGTTATGTAGTACAGAGAGCAGACACTCAATTCCACGTAAACCAACCATTAATAAAAATGATGAATGTGAATTTTGTGAATTGTAAGAAATGGTGATACTAGAATGCAAGGCTTTAAGAAATTAGCACTTGTGTACGTTCGAGTAGAAAGAGAACATGTGCAGGTATTACTTAGGAAATTAACACTGCCTCCACTGCCCCCAAAGTAATCTGACTCAGGAAAGGATGCTGATGATCTTTCTATTTCTCTCTGATACTTTATTTCAAAAGAAACTTCTTTTCTATCACTGCTTTCTATGAATAGTTTTTGTTTATTGAATATATTTTTGTGATAGGACTTGCTGACTCTGTTTTCAACCATTGTATTTTATCAGATGCTCACTCTTTTAGGTTTTTGTTTTGCTACTGTCTTTCTAACTTCCAACAAAATGAACTTATATTCTCTTAGTTTATTTGTTGCAGGCAATTCCTTTTCTTGTAGGTTGTCCAGCATGCTTGAGAAATTTTTTGAATCTATTCTGTGAGCTTACATGTTCTCCTAATCAGAGTCAGTTTATTAATGTGACTTATGTTTCCAAGGTCAGTAATTCAACTCAATTACTTATTGCAATTCTGTTAACATTATTCTTTTACTTTTGGGAGAACGAGGATTCACTTTCATTCTCTTCATCAAATATTAATTAAATTAACTATTGACTAAGAGATTTTAGAGAGATTAATGCCGGTTGGGTTTGCCAACATCTATTTCTTAGTAGCCTTGCTACCTTTCTCTGATACTGCATAATTTTGGGGAAAAAATTCAATCATTTTGAGCTCACTCATCAGGTGCATCCTAAATTTGTTTTGGTAGATGTCATCTTACATACGCAAGTTTGTCCTCTTCAGCCAGAAGCTGATATCATAGATAGCTCATATAAGAATTATTCCAACATTAAACTTCTGGATAATAATTACTTTAGTTGATTGTAAGACTGACTTTATTTCCTTTTTCTTATGTGTTCCTGTCCAGGTTGGGAATAATTTGACTGTTGATGGAATTGACTTTTATATAACTGACACTTTTGGTGAGGGAATGTTTGAATCCTGCAAAGAAGTAAAATTTGGTACCATGAATACTCGAGCCATAGAATTCATTGGTGCTGGTGCTAAAAATTTTAGAGGTAAGCTGGTTCGTCGGTTTCTTTCATTGATATGAATTCATGCAATGACACATTGCGATTGCACTCTTCTAATTTACTGAGTTACCTTTAAGTATACAACTTTATGATTTCTTTCTTTCTTTGTGTTTCTCTTTTTCTTGGGTCTAGAGTGCTTGCTGATCAGTGGTTGTGTATGGCAGAGTGGTATGCATTTATTGGTAGACGGGCAGGGCTTGGTGTACCAGGATCACCATATGCTATCAATTTCTTGCCTGCAGCCCCAGAATCATCAGGAATGAGACCTATGAATGTTTCCACATATTCATGCGGCGACACTTCGTTAGGCTGTTCATGTGGTGATTGTCCGTCGTCGGCAGTCTGTTCAAATTCTGCTCTTCCTGCTCCTCCCAAGAAAGGTTCCTGTTCAGTGAGAATAGGGTCTCTAAAGGTGAGACAAATTAATATTGATGCTCGGCTTATTCTTTTTATAGGACATGCATCTCTGATTACTTTGCAGTGATGCCAATCAGTTGAACATAATGCATTTTCCAATCTTGATAAGTGCAGGCAAAATGTGTTGAAGTTGCAGTAGCAATATTGTACATTATACTTGTCTCTGTATTTCTCGGGTGGGGTCTCTTCCACAGGAAAAGGAAAAGGAGTCCTGCATCTAGAACCAAACCGTTAATTAATGTTCCCAATGGTGGCATCATTCGCCGTATAAACAGTCAAAAGGATGAGAATATCCCTATGCAGGTGCATGCCAATATGAACTTCCAAATGATGCTTTTGTTCCTTTAGTAGTGTTGTTCCACCTCTGTTTCGAATCTCTAGTATTTTTGCCACTCAATTGTGAGGTTCTGTGGTGCCAAATAATGGAGCCATCAGAGAAAGAAATTTGTTTAAATCGTTCTTGTTTTCTTTAAATGGTATATTTAAATTAAAGCTATGTTGAATGGTTTTTCTTTTTGTCACTTTGTAGTTCACTATGGAGATTCCTATTGCTCCTTTCTTCATACTAAAAATTCTTTTTTTTTTTTTAAAGTGTTTTGTTGTTCGACCATAACACTGGTTCCATTATCTCATTATCATGTTGGTGGTTATCTATACCAAACTCCTTAGTGAATCTTTTATTTTTTTTAATTCTCAGATGCTTGAGGATGTTCCCCAAATTACCAATGGAGTTCAACTTTCAATTGTGCAAGGATATATGTCCAAGTTTTACAGGTGATTTACCATGTCATTGAGTTAATTTTTACCCTGCAACTGTGCAAGGAAATTTTCTCTTAGAATGACTCGTTGATATGGTTGATGGGATGTCTGTTTCAGGAGATATGGAACATGGGTGGCTAGAAATCCCATCCTTGTATTGTGCTCATCAGTTGCTATCGTTCTGGTGCTTTGCTTAGGTCTTATTCGTTTCCAAGTGGAGACAAGGCCTGAGAAGGTATATTAGGGTCTCTGAATATTTTTACAATTATTTTGAATTGTAACTAAAGCTACTTTTTAAATGCTTATTTTTGTGCTGATCATAGTTAATTTTCGAATGCATCTGGAGTTTATAAAAAATCTCTGCTATACACTTCTTCATTTGCCAATTGTATGAATTCATAGTAGGACCTCCTGAAACCTATTTTGCTAAAATTATTCTGGTGGGTTCCCATAGTTGATTCGAGTTACATGGCCTGCTACATGTGTTGCTGCAATTTCGGCATGGTAGAAAATTTTTAGCCAGTTGCTTGATTCTCTGTGTTGCTTATCCAAAGTTTTGGTTTTTCTGTAGTTTTCTGGCTAATTCCTAAATAATTTATATTGATCATTTCAAAATTTACACAAGTTTTTGTACTATTACCTTTCCAGTTATGGGTAGGCCCCGGAAGTAGAGCTGCCAAAGAGAAACAATTTTTTGACAGTCATCTTGCTCCTTTCTACAGAATTGAGCAGGTATTTTATCGTTAATACTGTTGCATCTTTGCCTGAAGTATACTCAGATTCAGAATGTAGTGTTGAAACTTTTCAGCTCATAATAGCAACTATTCCAGACACACGTGGAAACTCTCCAAGCATCGTGACAGATAGCAATATCAATTTATTATTTGATATTCAAAAAAAGGTAATCCTTGTTTACTACCTTTTCTAGATTATAATGGAAAGGCATTCCTCTAGTTTTGTGCCATTTGTATTTAAAATTTCATATTCTACTCACAATGAAGTAGTTGCTTCATAGAGGATTTTAATTGTGATAGGTGGATGCTATCAGAGCTAATTATTCCGGTTCAATGGTATCTCTTACTGACATCTGCATGAAGCCACTTGGCAAGGATTGTGCCACTCAAAGTGTTCTTCAGGTACTATGCATTTTGAAATCTGAAGAATTCTTGTATATATCTGCACTTTAGTCACATTTCAAGCAACAGAAAGGTTCAAGTTTCCTGTATCTATCTTATCATATCCATAAGATCTATCCATATGTATCTGCAAGAGGATGATGACTAATGAAGCGGCTACTAGGATCAAGACATGAAGAATGCTGCCCCTTAGCTGCTTTCTTTCTCTTACGTTCAGCTGGTCAAAAACCCTTTCTTACCTTCTGAAGGTGGACTGGCACAGGATTATCCTGATTTTCTAATTACTGCATTTCCTCTAGGACCTCTACTGACTGACATTAAAATCTCAGTTTCCTTCAGCGTACTTAGTATTTAAGTTCATTTAGAAGCCCCTAGATTGCTTGTTATGGTCTCCAATTATCTAATAGTCTTGCATTTAAAACACTTAATTTATCTGTTTCTTAAGACATTAACATGGCATTCTAATGTCAAAAGATGACAATAAAGAGCATGACTGCGAGTTTCCCGTTCTATTGGCTTCAAAAAATTGTTGGGCAGCTTTATGGGAAGATGGATCCACATTCTGGACTAATTACCTTAATGAACCACATAATATCTGATATGGATAATTACATACATCTCCTTGGTGTTTTGTGTAATTTCAAAAAAGCCTTTTATTGTCTTTACGATTACATTGGCTTCCCCTATTAGTAATGGCTGCCCGGAAAAGTTAATTAAACCAAAAAGTTATCAAAATATCCTAAAATAGGGATGGCCTAATTACCCGTATGTATGATCCTTTCACATTTTGGAACCCCAAACCTTTATCTTCTGTTTTTTCCTTTGAGCATTGTTTTAATTATCGTTTTTGCTTTCATTAATCTTCATTGGTCAATAGGCTTACAAGAATTAAAACTAAGTTAAATCTCATATTCAGCCCTCTCATCTTGTCAGCAGTTTTCTAATCTGTCTGTGGAGTTTGGTTTCCAGTAGCCTATGGACCCAAAACCCACCTTCCTCCTGTCCTCAATTATACAAGGAATTATGCATGTGTATTTTTTGTTTTTTTAAATCAAGGTGTAAAGAAAATTGCATAACATTTATTCAATAAATGAGTTTTTTTCTAATATTTGGATGTTTTTTAAAATCCTAATAAATAAAACATATGTGCAAATTGCAAAACAAAAATTAATAAAAATACACTATATTCAAATTGGTAGAGAAATAATATAAGTATCTATTTATTAAACTTTAGGATCTGTTGAGAATGTTATTTGAAATGAGAGAAAATGAAAGAAGAATAGCTTAAAATGCAAAGTCATTTGGTTTTCTTTTTTTATTATAGTTGGTCATTTATCCCCTTCAATATTTCAATTATAACAGTTAGACCTCTCACATGCATGGAACACGCACATAAGTAAAAGGGTATCTTTATTTTGAAAAAAATGGTCAAACTTAAGGTCCGGATAGCTCAGTGGGAATTTCAATTTCTATTGCCAAGGGAAGGGGAAATCAGTGTTATCATGGAGATATAAGGGGTCTTTCTTTAATTACGGCAAATCTCAAGCGAGGTGTAGGTAATTATCCCAATAAGAAAGTACGACTAAGATGATACTTTCTACAGGCTGTTTATCCTAAGTTTTGATGTCAATTTGTTTACAAATTGTATTTTGCTGGCTGCTTATCACCAACCATCTTAAAACTTGTTTGATTTATATGTTCCTAAGCTGTCAATGTGATTATGTTGAGAATAGCTTTGTCTTTGATTTTCAAGTAACTTGTCTTACATCTCAGATCTTAAGTATTTTTTTTCCCATTTTGTTAGATGTTTAATGTGGTTTAGCTGATTCACTGGTGCTCATTTCAAAACCTGCATTTTTGTTTTGATGATTAAACTTCTGTATAACTAGCAATTATTTACTTTGTGATAGTATTTCAAGATGGATCCTCAAAATTATGATGGCTTTGGGGGTCTAGATCACGTTGAATACTGTTTTCAGGTATTTTCAGTGGTCTCCATCTTTATATATAATATCCAAAAGCCTTTTCTTCCCTGTCTTTGGACTTTATGCTCTTTTTTGAGCTAGGGACACTTATTTGTGGTCTGAATGTATCTTTTAGCATTATACGTCAGCAGACACATGCACCAGTGCATTTAAAGCCCCGCTTGATCCAAGCACTGCTCTGGGTGGTTTCTCTGGAAATAACTATTTGGAGGTACTTTTTGTATCTCTTGTTGGTTGATTTTGTGTTTATGAAATATATGTAAACACAACCGTTCATTTCAAACAGTCTTCTGCATTTATTGTGACCTATCCTGTGAACAATGATATTGACAAAGAAGGGAATGGTACCAAGAGGGCAGTGGCATGGGAAAAAGCCTTCATTCAGCTAGCAAAGGTTCACATTTGTTCTCATGTTCATTTACAATCCCAAAATGCAAATGCTATTAATATAAGCATATTTAACTATTGTCATATATGATCACCATAAGCTGAAAGTTATAAATATGAACACCTAAAGCTTTCATCATGTGATGTGATTGTAATCCTTTTCTTTTTTTATTAAGACCTAGATTTTTTTTGGCAGTTAAGTCATGCTCTCTGTTTTATTTCACCATGCTTAATTCTTTTCTGCTCTTACTGGAATTTCCTTTGAGTGAGCAATTACTTCACAGATGAGCATGAATTAGCTGTTAAATGCTAACCTGGTGATAACATTTGAATACTACTTTTTCCCAAAGTATTGTATTCATCTGTTACTGCTACTCCTGGGGGACAGCATTGAATTGAGTAGTAAATTCCAGGCGGGTGTAAGTGTATAATACTGCTAGACAATTCACATTTAAGATTGATCTTCAGAAAACAGAAACAGTGCTGGATATTGAAGTCACAGGTTTTTTAAGTGTATATTCTGCAACAGATGAAAACGTTGTTAGAATGTTAGTCAATGAAAATTTAGCATCATATAGAGGCATAGCAGTTTAGTGTCTCGAAGTGCTTGGTGGGCATGGAAGAAGATAAGGAAGTTGGAAATGATTTGATTCTTCTAGTATATGTTCAAGACAAAATAAAATTTATCTGATTTCTATTGCAATAGAGAATCTCAGAAGTAGTTTTCACACAAAAGGTGTGCTTGCCCATGTATGTCACTGGATATCATGTTTGGAGAGCGAAAATTGCCTGAATTGACAATAGATCCTGACTGATTTACACTGAGTCTAATATGTTCAATGACTCAAATTTATGGAAGGCATTAGTTGATGGATATTTTCCTCAATAACCTTCCTCTTCAACCATGAAACATTTTTTTCCTGTTATTAATGACTACAAATATCAGCTGTGAACTGCTGTTGCACTCATTATACATGTGGCCCGCAAGCAAGATCTTGCCCGTTTGTATCCTTCATATTGTGGATATGGGGCCTGTCTTTTGCTCATGATACACTCATAATACATGTGGACTCCCAATTTGGTTCAGCTACAAACGAGAACCTGGGGCCCAATCTTGGCCAAATGTACCATTCTTAGTGTGAATATGAGACCTTGTTCATGCTTTATCAGGCAAATTCCTTTGATACTTAATCAGTTCACTTATGCAGGAGGAGCTTTTACCCATGGTGCATTCTAAGAATTTAACACTTGCATTTTCATCAGAATGCTCTGTTGAGGAAGAATTAAAAAGAGAAAGTACTGCAGATGCTATCACTATTTTGGTAGGGGAATGGATCTCTCTCTCTCTCTGAATCCCCCAACCTCTGTACATCATTGTGCTTGTTTTCATTTGGAAGAGGAGCAAAATTATTCCTTTTTTGCTTATTAAAGTGAATGAAACTCATGCCTCCATTGTATTAAGCATTTTCTAACTACTAGTGTATCAATATATACAAAATCCAGATATCAAAGAAAATTAGATGCCAAACATAATTCTCAATTTTTCTTATTCAGACACATAATCCTTATATATATTTTTCTGTTTCAGATAAGCTATCTTGTAATGTTTGCTTACATATCCTTGACTCTCGGAGATGCTCCTCGTTTCTCCTCCTATTATATCTCATCTAAGGTATAATTTTATAGAAAAGCCTTTTTTGCTTGCATATTGAAATTTTTTATATGCTTACTGAAGGTATTAATGACATTGGGTTCTTGTTCTCTCTCATCCTATTCTATATGATTGCTGATCTCATTCCGGTTTGTCTAAATTTACGTGTTTCTTCATGCGTATTCAACGTAGACAAGTCAAAAATTGCTTAGGTGAATTCGAAGCCACTCAAAGCTCTCTCTCATCAATGTGGTTGTACATTTATGCTTTTTCCAAGTCCTTTCAAGAGGTTGACCTCTTTGTTGTATTAGATAGAAAAATAGGAGAATTTGAATTATTCACTATGCTCAATTCCCCCCTCTTTTTTTCTCTTTACTCCATTTAAATTTTGTAATAGCACTCCCGCTATAATCCTTCTGCATGTAGATTTAGAATGGAGGATTTTATCTTTCTCTTGGACTAAATGTATGAGTTTTTCCTGAAAAATAAAAAGATACCATTAACTTTGTTATTCTGATCAAATCATTTCGCGTAGTGTATTTTACATCCTCAGGGAACGGGAAACTTACTTCCAGTTGCATTGGCTCAGTGGCATTCATTATTGTTGTTGTTGTAGATACTATTCTTATTCATGTTGCTGCTTTCTGACTATCAAATATCAACTCATATTCTCTTTTTGGTCAATATTGTACATTTGCCTTCACAGGTATTGCTTGGTCTATCAGGAGTCGTGCTTGTCATGCTGTCTGTACTTGGATCAGTTGGATTTTTCAGTGCAGTTGGAGTAAAATCAACACTAATAATAATGGAAGTCATCCCTTTTCTTGTTTTAGCAGTAAGTTCTATTATTAAGGTTGCTTGAACAACTTAACTTCACGTTCTTGGTTTTCTTTGGACTTTTTTATGCTTTTCTTTATTCTCACAGATATTTTTTGTTCATAATTATAAACTGACAGTGGTAGCTTCGAGGAAAAAGTCAAATTTGTCAGATGTTTTTGAGCTTCTGTATGCATTAAGCGTCCTCGATTTTCACTCTTGTGTGGGACATTTAGAAGAAAGGGATTACATAGTGCATGCGATTCCTGATTTTGCTTTGTCAGAAATGGTTTGTAAGTAGCCTCTCCCTGCAATCCGGGAGGCAATTTCCATGACTTAAAATCCTTGACTGCTGGGTCTTAAAGAAATCAGTCGTCAATACCACATGATTTCTAAAAGCGATGATGATAATTGAAAAAACAAATGATGTACTATTATAGAAGTTCTCCTTCTTCCTCCTTGCACATGGCATTAATGAAGTTCGGTCTTAGATAATGAAAGTAAATCTCCCCCATCTGTCGCGCGTGGGGAAAATATTGCCATGTTCCTAGTATGTTCATATACTTTTGTTTGGTATATCTGTTCAAACCTAGTGTTAGTGAAATACACGAACATTACTTTTTTTGAATAGACTAACTTTAAAAGGGGCTTATATCTTCTGAAATCTGGTGTTTTTACTTAGTTGTTTGATTTCTATTTGATCCATAACTTTACATGGATACATGATGAAATGCTCAAGCTTGGACTTGTCTCAGGTGTGACCCCAAGCTTGGCTTTTTAAACAAATTAGCCGACCTTGAATGTTTACTTAGGTTCATAAAATGAGTCTAGCTCATTCATCTTCTCAAACAAAGAAGCATCCAGATACATGATAAATAATCAAGTCATTCAGTTTGTGCTGTGACCGGCTCTGTTATGCTTGTCCAACTTCACTTTGAACAATAAGCATGCCAAGCTTGATAAATAATTAAGGTTCTCCAGAGAAACTAAGCTGAGCCTGAGATCGTGATGCTTAACTTGCCTTGGCATATTTACATCATTACCTTCATTAAGCACAGCTATAGTTGTGAACATTAGTTTCTTCCTCATGGATTACTGGATTACTTTCTATTCTTGATGACTCGATTGGTTTTCTCCATGTTTGTCAGGTTGGGGTAGACAACATGTGCATACTGGTTCATGCAGTAAAGAGACAACAGATAGAATTGCCTATAGAGGGACGGATCAGTAATGCACTCGTAGAAGTTGGGCCGTCTATAACACTAGCTAGTCTGTCTGAGGTCTTGGCATTTGCGGTTGGAAGTTTCATTCCTATGCCAGCTTGCCGTGTCTTTTCCATGTTTGCAGGTTAGAGTTTCAGAGAACACGTGATTGTAATAATTACCAAGTAACGATATACTTAATCTAGGTTTCTTGTTTAATTTCTATGCACGTTCTGTTTGCAGCACTGGCTGTTCTCTTGGATTTCCTTCTTCAAGTTACTGCGTTCGTTGCCTTAATTGTTTTTGACTTCTTGAGAGCTGAGGATAACAGGATTGACTGTTTTCCTTGTATCAAGATATCTGGTTCGAATGTGGAGCTCGAGCAAGGTATTTTTCCTTACTTCCATTCTGCAATCTGCTTTTTCTTCAGGTTATCATGCTCTCATTGCGTGCCTATGATATAATAAAGGCACATAGCTAACAAACTTTGTGAAATTGTAGGCAGTCATCAGCAGAAACCTGGACTGCTGGCTCGATATATGAAGGTAAGAGATAAGCTCGATTGTTTCTTTTGTCTAATTAAATGACTATTTTTTCGTATGTCCATTAATGTGTATCCTCGAGAAGACTCTGGCATGTGTTTAGTGAATATATTATATCACTATTGTTCTTATGTCTAAGTAATAGGTATCCTCATGAAGACCGTGGAATGTCTTTAGTGAATAGTAGAAGTCAGCTGGCTTGGATATCAAAGCTTCTATGATTCTTCAAAAAACTCTTATTTTTTTTATAACTATGTAGTATTTCACTTGGTCGTTTCTTCACCAGGAAGTAACTAAAAGATTGTCTTAGAGCACTGATTTATTCATGAATATAATGTAGTTGTTTCCTCCTGATGGAAGCACGGCCTTGTTGTCTGTATAATAATCTCCCTGGAAACTGTTCTAAGCTAAGAAAGCTGGCTGATTCAAGAACTATACTCTTAGTTTGTGTAGGATGTAAAAGAGCGGGATAAGTACAGATGTCTTCCCCCACCTTTTTATATGTGATATGTGATGTGGACTTTAGATGCCTTTAAGGAGAATAAAAAGTAGCATATGGATTTCAAAATCTGGTTATTGGTAATATGTAGTTGATATATAATCCTATTTTTGGCTTATGGTTTATGATTTTTGTGTTAGCTCTATCATTTACTTTCTTTTGTCGTGTAATAACTGTTGGCTTCCCTTTGTCTAGGAAATTCATGCTCCCATTCTGAACCTTTGGGGTGTAAAACTGCTGGTTGTCTGTGCTTTTGGTGCATTTGCATTAGCAAGCATAGTAAGTTGTTGCACTACAGCTTTTGCCATTCTGTTAATGTTATGGGTCCATATATGTTAGCAGTTATTTCATTTGTGATTGGAAAGTAAATTCTTTATTGACCTGTGAAGGCGTTATGTTCAAGAATTGAACCTGGTTTAGAACAGCAAATTGTTCTTCCTCGAGACTCGTATCTTCAGGTCTTAATAGCTTAATACTTTTGTTTTACAGTGTATATCTTTTCGTCATCCTTCCGAAACCTGATGCCTGTAATTATCTTCTTTCCTGCAGGGTTACTTTAATAATGTCTCAGAACATCTCAGAATTGGTCCGCCACTCTACTTTGTGGTGCAAAACTACAATTTCAGGTATTTTGTTTGGACTCTGTTACCATTCATCCTCGATTTGATATTATTTGTTGCGACTTCATTTTATCTCTCTTCAGGGAATGTGTTGCTGTAAAAAAATAATGTTTATTCATGAATGATATGTCCAAGGCAATATCCAACTATCCCAGACATCCTCAAAGCAAAAACAGAAAGGATAAAAAAGGAGAAAAATGGCTTGTGGATATTTCCTTGCATGCTAAGATTCCTCCATATTGTAGAATAGGTTTGACTGCTGGAGTGAGATGTACATCCTCTATCTGGGAAATAATCAATGATTTAGTGTTTCCATGCCTTTTTTAGACGCAACATGTAAAATGTAGAACATTGTGGTTATTGTTTACGAAACTCTGTTACTTTCTGGTGTAACTTCAAATTCCATTACACTTGCATTTCATCCATGTAATGAATTTCTTATCATGCTCATGTTTTTCATTTCTCCAGTTCCGAATCAAGACATACAAACCAGCTCTGTTCCATCAGCCAGTGTGATTCTAATTCTCTGCTAAATGAGGTAAAACTATTGTATTAAGAAGAGTCTACTTTTAAGCTTTGGAATATCAGATAGTTGTAGGCCTCTGTTTCTCGGTCCTTTCTGGAATTGCCTTTTCCTGCTGATTAGAGATCTTGACAAGATAATGACTTGTGAGAGCCTAAGCTTGACCTGTTTTAACTACAATGAACTTTTCTTCTTGTTCTTTCCTCTCCTCTCAATCCAATGGATGCAATGTTTCTATACCATTCTGAGATGATATGTAAGTTCATTTACCAAATTTGTCAAATTTTGGGATCTTCGATGAGGATTGCTGGAGCACTATTCACACTGAATCTAGTGGATCTTTGTTTTAAATGTAAATGAATTACTATCTTTGGAAGAACCAAGAGTTGTTCTGGAATTTCTATGGAAGTTTTCCGAAATCACTAACTTCTAATAATCAAACAGCAAAGACAATTTCTTTCCTGGGATTTGCACATGGGAATCTGAGGCAGTCCATCTGAAAGTTTTAGGAGTATCATTAAATGATATAACATAATAAAAGTGGGTAGAATTGGGGTTTTGTTCAGTCTAATCATGAAGAAACTCCTTATTTATGCTTCACTGCAGTAGAAGTTTCAGTCTTTGAGACAAATGCTACATATAAGTGTTGTTTTCTCTGTTTCTGCAATTGCATTTTGTCAACTAACTACAGGCTAGATAATAGAATTGACAAGTAACTTTCTTGAAAATTGAACTCCAGTTGCATGTTAGGTTGTTATTCTTTATGCGTATTTTGCTTGACTTTTGTCAGTTATATTTCGTTCATATACCTCGATCATAGAATTATCTCTAATTTACATGCCTGCATAGGTTTGATTTCCTTTCGAAATTACTTCTAACTTGAAATTTCCTGCAGATTGCAAGAGCATCTTTAGTACCAGAGTCAAGTTATATATCTAAACCCGCAGCTTCATGGCTTGATGATTTTCTTGTTTGGCTATCTCCTGAAGCTTTTGGGTGTTGTAGGAAATTCACAAATGGGAGCTATTGTCCTCCTGATGATCAGGTCCCCTATACAATTACTAGGGCAGATATTTTATTTGTTATTTCATCTTAAATATTCAAACTCTTTATTGGATATTACATTGCCTGTGAATAGTGTTTCTTTCATCAGTTAACTTCACATTTCATTGGTTTTAAGGACTTTTCATAATTCAACTATGATCTGAAATATTGCTAGTTTTCTTGAGATAAATTGTTTTAAGATTCTAAAAGTCATAGAATGGTTATGTCAAAGTGCTATTTAACAAAAAGAGAACCAGAACAGTATGGTTTTAGGTAAAGGAATTTATTCAGTTGCCACCTTAGTACATTTAGTGAGAAAATAATTATGTTGTTTAGCTTGTCACCAAATCCTTATAATGTGCATTTGTTGGGGAAGCTGATTGGGATTTGTAAAGTTATGTGATATTTATCCTCTTATTCTTTTGTTGTTTGTAAGTATCTTCACAATACATATCAAGGGTTTTCATAATCTGACAGAACAACTTTTACAGCCCCCTTGTTGTTCATCAAGTGGTGGTTCTTGTGGACTCAGCTCAGTGTGCCAGGACTGTACAACGGTAACCTAACCCTCTTAATCCTTGTGGGATTTTTTTGTGTTACTTAATTTACTGTAACCACTTTAGAGCATCTTTTAATTTTACTTATAGTTTGGTAATAATCTCTAAGAAACATAGTAGTAAGATATGCTCATGTATCTGTGCCCCCTTCAACCCCCCAACCCAAGAATAAATAAATAAACAATTATAAATAAATAATTAAATAAATAATAAGTAAAGAATAAATGGAAATGAAGAAATTAGTGGGGATAATGATCATTGACTTGGTTTTGATTGAATAGTGACTAACATTGGAATTTTTCAGTGTTTCCGTCACTCGGAGTTACAAAATGATCGTCCATCCACGACACAATTCAGGGACAAGCTGCCATGGTTCCTCAGTGCTTTACCCTCTGCTGATTGTGCAAAGGGTGGAAATGGGGCATATACAAGCAGTGTTGAGCTCACAGGTGGAAATTTAGTCAATCTTTAGGAATCTCACATCCAATTGACTAGCCTAGAAAAACCATAATTTCTTGCTCTCTCTGAAATTGGTGAAAATATTTCCATGTGTCATTAGGCTATGAGGATGGAATCATTCGAGCATCAGCATTTCGAACATATCACACACCCCTTAATAAACAGGTACATCGTTGTTGGGGAAGTTTTTATCACAATCTTTTTGTCCTGGTACATTGTTCGAACTTTCATGTGTATGAATGGCAACTATTTTTAAATTGTATTGTTTTCAGGCTGACTATGTCAACTCAATGAGGGCTGCACGAGATTTTAGTTCAAAGATGTCTGATTCTTTAAAGGTAATTGTTCTGGAGAAGAGTTGGACCTCGGGTATAACTAGTTTGAGAATTTATTCTCAAAGCTGTGTGGTCTGAATTTGGTCCTTTCTCTCCATTTTTACTCTTGGTTTCTGACTGAAGTCCATGTTTATCCTTTTTTCTGAGATAACCCTGATATTAAAGTTCTGCTGGTTCTGTTCTGCTTTCTTTGGTTCTGCTGCATTTGCACTAAATTATTTTTCAACTTCATTTTGTTGTGTCGTGTAAATATGTGTATGCAGTCCTAGAGAATCTCCTACTTTAAGAAATACGGTAATCAGTGATACTGGCAAAAATGCTGTTCCATTAATATCTTGTGATATTGCTCAACAAACTTTTTGATCTTGCCTTCCCTCCTACTATCCTACCCACCTACCCCTCCCTCGCTGCCGTGTGTGTGTGTGTGTGTGTACGCTCTCTAGCGCACTTTCAATCTCGAGTGAGCAAATATACAATCACCGAAGAGCATAATCTATTCTAGAAGCATGCATACCATGCTATTTGCATTATGCTGACATTTAATTTCTCTGCTGCAGATTGACATCTTTCCATACGCCGTGTTTTATATGTTCTTCGAGCAGTACCTTAATATATGGAAGACAGCTCTGATCAACCTCGCTATAGCTATTGGTTAGTTCTTTTGCTTTTTCTATCGATTGGGCAGGTGCACTTAACTTTCATATTGATCTTGTCTGATGATCAATTTTCTCTAAAGATTATGTTTCTTTATTTTTTGCGAAGTCATAGATTAGCCAGCATGCCTTTTATTT
The DNA here is from genome assembly GCA_019321725.1 of Paulownia fortunei. NCBI lineage: Eukaryota > Viridiplantae > Streptophyta > Magnoliopsida > Lamiales > Paulowniaceae > Paulownia > Paulownia fortunei. The sequence goes on along the minus strand of CM033119.1, from coordinate 18,465,255 downwards.
TAGGAGTCATTGCTTGATTTACATTAACTACTAAGATATGTATATCATGTCCCACGAGATCGCCATGATGGTTTAGAGAAAGAGTTATCAATTGGTTGTATTACTTGGCTGCACTTCATTTATCTTGTTTTGTGTAGTGTTCCGTGGTATGAGTGGAAAGTAACTATGGGCATCTAACTTTACTTAGGGTATGTCTCAAAGCTCTAGTAGTAGATTAAGGAAGAGTGCTATTTTATGCGAAATTGATATGAAACATCAGTACAGAGTGAACTCCAGTGAGTCAAGACAGGCCTATCTAACATATTCATGGGAAGTGGAAATCGCCTGCTTCAAATATCTTATCTAGACTCAGAAGCATTATTTGGAGGTCCCAAGGCAATCTCAACCCCAAATACATAGTTCCCAAGTTTTCGGCTGTGAAATTTTCCTCCATAATACAGCTGCTGTTAACCAGTTGATACAATTGCTCTGACTTGTGATATTTACCTCATTGATTTTTTACTGCATATTAGAAGGGGATTCTTCAATCCATGTAGTCTCTTCACTCTAGCTGTTTTTTGCATGGCCAGTGTAGATCAGAATCCGAGCTGCATGATGTTCTATGTTACTGTGTAGCTGGAGGATATCAAACCATATTGAAGCAGTAAAACAACCATCAAATTTCCTGGATTCAGCTGCTCCACTACCGAACCCATAAGCTGCATGACCAATCATATGCCATTTGGTTATTTTCTGTTTAGTTGCGAACCAATTACAACAAGCTAGCCAGAAGAGAGCAACTATGTTTACTCTAGGGTTGAAGCATACAAACTTATGCACATAAATAAGGAAAAGTCTCTTCTAAAAGCCTTCCTTGTAATTCTAACCAAATAGGAAGGTAACCACAGAACTTTATCCACTCATCAGAAGCTCTTCCCGTGTGTTATTGACATGAATTCTCAATTGTGGTTCACTAACTTCAGATGATTCAGTAAGTCCATAATGCAGTCTTAAACTAGGCCTTCCCACACAAGTGTGGTTTCACTAATTAAACATGATTCAGTGAGTACATAATGCAGTCTCGTACTATCAGCAGTTTTAAAAGGGGTTTCATGTCCCAATTGTACCAATTGTCACCATAACCAGAAAATATCTACTCTGCCGACTCCCATCCTGATCAGATCCCACATTTTACATCTCAATTAAGAAATTTCTAGCTAATGAGGCCTTGTCCTAGTGATAAAGATAAGGCCCCAAGACTCTATAAATAAGAGGTCTTCAGTTGAAGCCCTTTTAATTAGTCAACTTTCATAGTTGTTCCTTTTAATTTGATGCAAGCTTTAATTTACGACCATTGTACTCAATTAGTCTTTTGATATTGTGATATACTGAATGATGTGAATGTATCATATTTAGAAAAACCCAAAGAAAAAGAAATTTCTGTCAATTCTAAGAGTAGTCATTGCTAAATGTTAAGTGATATTCTTGTAATCATTCTGTCACTTTTTTACTTGACATTCACTTCTATGCCCATTTCTTCTTGCCCATCTCTAAGATATCAAGATTTTTATAACTTAACAGGTGCGGTTTTCGTTGTTTGCTTAGTTATCACATGCAGGTCAGTAATTTACCCTTGCTAATGTAATAGCAACCTTATTCCTTCGTGAAAATGATTGCACTTAATTCAGTTCTTATTTTTATCTCTTTTCATGTTTAGTTTGTGGACTTCAACAATAATTCTACTTGTTTTGGCAATGATCGTTGTGGATCTTTTGGTACGTTTTGTTTCTTGCTGATGATTTGCAAAGGTCATATACCCTTTGAAACAAGGTTTGAAGTTCTAACTCATTTTCATTGATGAAATGGCACTCTTCAGGGTGTAATGGCGATCCTAAATATCCAGCTGAATGCTTTGTCAGTTGTGAACCTTGTGATGTCAGTTGGTATTGCTGTTGAGTTCTGCGTGCACATAACGCATGCTTTCTTGGTCAGATTTCTCGTCTTATTCTCAATAAGGTTTTGTCATACTGTTGTATAATCATCTTTTTCAGCTGGGGCATAGGTACTGTTTTTGTTGCTTTATTTAATATATAGGAAAAAATTGGGGCCAACTAAGAGTGGACAAAAATTCTTTGGAATATATTAGTAAACATGCCTTTTCAATACTTAAACCCCCATAAACATGCCTTTTCAATACTTAAACCCCCAAAGAACCATGCATTTTCGTTAATATAGTATGTGTTTGGAATCATTATGTTTTGTGGCCAGATTATGTTTCATCATCCATCCACTATTAGGGATTCTAGCTCATCACATAAAAGATTGTATGAATCTTTTTATTTTTTCACATAAAGATTGTATCAAGCCTTCAACTTGAAGAAGGTAAGGTGGGTTAATCGGGATTATTTGCAACTTGCTCGTATGCTTAAACAAAATATAGATAGCTTCATGTAATATTGTTGATCTAATGATCCACGGATTTTATGTTCTTATGTCAGGTGACCAGCGGAGATAGGAATCAACGGATGAAGGAAGCTCTGACGACAATGGGGGCTTCTGTATTCAGGTTTGAGTTTTCCCTTCTATTTACTTTTGTCTAGTTGATTTTCTCTTGAATGTAACTTTATCCACCCTTGGAAGACCATCTTAGCTAAATTTGAATAGGATAAAAAGAAACTCTAGACACTACCCTACTTGCCAGATTTCTCTCTCTCCCATAACAGTAACCTCTTGAATTATGCTGTTAAAATGAAGAGATAATGCTTAATGGAAAGTTATACGGAAACTTTTACACAGCACTGATTCTATTGAGGGGCACATTAACACTTAAAAACTCAGTGCTTCACTTTTTAACCTTGGACAAGTATTTTCGGACGTGCATGCGGTAGGCTGTTATCTTGGCATAGAAAAACAACTAGTTACTAGCTAGTTATCTGGATATGGAGAAACAACTAGTTATCCTAACCATATCTCTCTATCTCAATCAAGTATTTTTGTTACAGTTTCATTCCTTTTGGTTGCACTTGGATTAGAGGATTTGGATTTAAGGGAGTGATTTGAAGCTAAGGACTAAAAGTAGTTCGAAATGGTAGCTAATAATTCAAAATTATCGTGCAATTGATTTGAAATATATCGTTAGTTCTCAAATTCTTCAATCCCGACACTCTTAAACAATTGCAACTGCTTTGTCCATCATGTAGAGAAAAACCCTTCACGATCATGTCAAAGATGAATTCATATTCTTCCACCTCTCTACAAGCCTAAAGGCAAAAAGATCTAAACACTAGATACGAGCTTTATCCATTAACTTTATCAAACATATTAGTTATCGACGTAGATGGAAAATCTCTGTTGAAGAAGAAGACTTGATTCCATCAACATTCAACTGTTCAACTTACAAAAACTCTCTTCACTTTTTCATTGCAGTGGAATCACACTCACAAAGCTAGTTGGAGTGCTCGTTCTTTGCTTTTCAAGGACAGAAGTTTTTGTGGTCTCTGATCTTGCCCACTAATAGATATACATCAGAAGAGCCATTTTTTTCTACTTCTAACTTCATTCTCTGCCTTGCAGGTTTACTATTTCAAAATGTATCTTGCTTTGGTGCTTCTCGGTTTCTTGCATGGGCTAGTCTTTTTACCGGTAAGATCTATATCCTTCATATCTGTTCATCCGTTTCATCAATGAACTTTTGGATAAAACCAGGAGGTCATTCAACGTGCTTTTTTCTACCCTTTAATCTATACAAACACTGGAATAAACACGTATAGCTGATCTCCAAGCAACCACCTGCCGCTCTAGCCCTATCTCTAGTAGTTGGATATCAATGCATACAGCCTTTTCCTCCATGGAAATTTTCATGACATCAGCCATAAATCTTACTAACTCTCTGTCAGCGAAATAAAATTTGAAGGATCCATCTTCTGAATCTGGAACGATGATTCCTGCCTTTAACTCATGTCTCGGTTTTTCAGGTAATATTGAGCATGTTTGGTCCACCATCAAGGTGCGTGCTCATAGAGAAGCAAGAGGATCGGCCCTCTACATCATCACAATTTTAATCTAACGTCGATGCATTAGAAAGCTGCTTTTTTGTAGGGAACACAGTCCTCGTCTTCTTTTTCTTCTTCCCTTTTTTCCTTTTTTTTTGCGAAAAATTTCTTAGATATAGCTCAATTGCATGTACAAATAGGTAGAGAACTTACTTTGATAATGTTGTCCAATTGTAAAGTTGCTTTACATTTGTTCCTTTTCAGAAGGTAAGAGAAAAATTTGTGTACTTGCAATTTCAATCTTAATTGCAATTTTTGCATTTGCATGGTTACCCTTGGAAATATACCAATTTTTGTTGTGAAAAGTCTCATATACCCTTGTCTCAAAGCGAGCCATTTCAATCATCTATATGTGCAATGTTTCTTGATTATCAAAATATATTGTTTTCCTTTTATGTCCCTTGTAATGAAAGGACTTAACATTTGTGTTTGCTTGTTTGTTTTAATTTATTATTTTTTTTTTTACGAAATTTAGAAAAACCCCTTTTATTTTTAGGATAACAGCGTTCTAATAGTACCAAGTTTCCAGTCCAATTGCATGAGGATAACTCATGATTATGGCAGATCAAAAAATTTGAAAAACTGTTCGAATCACCTTGCACAGCATTGCTGTTGTTGATTTATTATAGAAAACTGCGATTGAAAATTCAAATTAAAATCGCATTACACAAAACAGTTTGGTACCAATTTGGAATTAAAAGTGCATTTCCCTTGTACTGAATTATAAGGTTTGTTTTATTATATATTTATGGTTTATTATAAATTTTATTTTATTTATAAGTAATTTTTTTCAAACTTAATCTACTTTATAACTAACTGACTGAGGAAGTTAAAAATAAAAATTTGAAAAATTAATAAATTTAATGAAAGTGTTAGCTATTAAGACAAAATGAGAAGTTTGTATCTTATAAGGCCATCTGATGTATTACAATTTTTTTTTTGTGTGATTTAATTGAATCGATTACTATCATAATTTGGATTTTAGTTCTCCATTTGCTATTTTCTCGACCTTATCAATTATGGTTTAGATAGTATAAAAAAATTGAATGATTAAATAATATTCTTGCTATTTTTGTCTTCGTGACAATATAAAGTATTGTGTAGGGATGTGGTGTTGTTTGAACTTTGTTGTTTAGTTGCATTATCCAGTGTTTTTGTAATTAAATCTATGACAAAATCATTTTTTGTTGTTGTTCTTTTGTTTAATTAGTCGGATCGATTCAATCGTTGGTATCGATCCGACGATGTAATAAAAACTAACTATTTTTTTATTGTGTTATGTAAAATAATAATATAACAAACTAATTATTATATACTAAATTTTAAATATCAATAAAAAATACATCTAACAAAATTTAAAATTTAAATAATCATATACATATAACCAAATATCAAGTTTATATTTAAATTTTAAAAAAAATATTGGTTTTTGATCAATTTTTTTAATTATTATTTATAGTTAATCAAATTGAATTGATTACTGTTATTCGTTGAACTGACCAGTTCAATCTAATTTTGAAAACTATATTATTGTTGATCTCTTTTTCTAAAATAGAAGATTTGAAGATAAGTCTATACCTTATATCTAGTTACAAGTTTTTATTAAAATAGTTTGATTAGAAAATATATGGATATAATGGATATGAAATAGAGACCTTTTAAGGTTGGTTTGCAATTAACAAAGTTAATTTGAAATAAGAGCAAAAGGGGATAATACTTTTTTTATTAAATAATGTTGCAAGGATTAAATACTTTTTACATATTTGAGTAATTTTTCATTTAAAAAAATATCATTCATAATAGAAATCTTATTTCTGTGTTTGCAATGCTCACAAATAATAGTTTATCTGTAAATATTTTTAATTTTAGCCTTAAATACATATAACGTGCATATTTATATTTTTCTTAAAATATCGTACTTACAAAACAAAAGTCTATTGTTAATACTTCCAACAAATTTAATTGAAGATATTTGTATTGTGAAATAAAAAAATATTAGACCAAATTTTGAGAATTTTATTGGGGATGTGGTAGTCAAATTGTACACATAGCAATTGAAACAACCACACCAAATTCTACAACTTGAAGCCAATTTCTAGGAATTTTGGTAACTTCTTCTAAAATAGCAGCCTCAAATTGCCAGATTTTTGTTCTCTCTCCTCTTTGTTTTGTTCCTCCATTTTACTAAAATCGTAGATTTTCAGAATTATTTAGACACCGTCATTTTATAATTTTATTTTTTATATGCTCAATTTTTCAGAACTCTTTGGGCACCAAACTAATCGTGTGGGAGAATCGATCTTTTCCCTATTTCGATCATCCGGTAAATTTGGTAGACTAAGAGAATCGATTTTCCCCATCCGATAAATTTGATAGACAAGCAGCTCGCATTCGAACCGAACGTTCGTATTGATTATTTTATTCCTTTGAACCCATTTTAAGTGTGAACGGAATCCTCAGAGGGGTTAATAAACACACGACGCTCCTCCCTCTGAAAAAGAATTGAACTTACTACCTATTGTATTTTTCCTCAATTATTCATTACTGTGTCGTACCGGCAAAATTTTTGAAGGTAAAAAGTAGGTTTAAACCATATTTTTTTTTATGGTGAGTACAAATTGTTGTTTTGGTCAAGCAAATTTTGCACATGGTTGTGCCCAAAAAAGAAAAAGAAGATGAAAAATAAATAAGCTTTTATATTTTACATTGTTTAACTTTATTATTCAATTAAAGCTTTGATACAAAAAAGAAAAGAAAAGAAAAGTATAATTTATTGTCAACTTGAACACGTAAGATTAATAATGTTCATAGAAAATCATCCATATCTTTGCGTCACGTCTCGTAGTGCACGTGCTTGTATTCATTTTCCAAAGCATCTTTTTCATTCTATATTATGAAATCATTTAAAGTTTGTTTATTTTGCGCCACCCACCCCCACCCCCACCCACCCCACCCACTTTTTTTTTAAGAAACACAGTAATTTATTTTCATTTTTAAGGCTTTCCAGATGCTGCCTTAGAATATGATTGATATTTTTGAATTTTAAGATTTTTACTTTGTAAAAATATAACTCATATCATTAATGTTTTGATATGATATGATATTATATTAATTTATAAATAACTAACTAAATAAAATAATAGTTACTCATTTTATCCTAACACAAATTAAAAAGGTAATAAGACCAAATAGCAATTTTTTTTACAATGTATTTTGATTAATGGGACATAGAAAGAAAATAGTGAAACCCAGTAACTATAAATTATCATTTTTACGTGCACTTTATTTTTTGAAAAATATTAAAACTAAACATGTGTTTAAAATTTTCCATCTTTCCAACTCTGTGAAGCCAAATATATATATATATATAGGATAATATTAATAAAATCAATATTTGTACATAACTAAATGAAATATATTTTTATAAAAAAAATAAAATAAAGCTTCAAACTAACCTATCCATTGTCCAATTTACATTATCATTTTTGAATATTATTATTAAAAGGTTTTGGGACCATAGGACCCGGGACAATCACAAAATCAAAGTAACAGGACCCTCGTGTGATTGATCATGCCTAAATAGCCAAACCCCAATCACCAAATCACAATTTAGTAGGACCTTTGTGTGATTGATCATATGCAAAATCAACGTCCGAATTTAGAGTGGGTCTGAAACGAGTTTATCAAAAAAAATTTAGGATTCAAATTTATCCCAAATTCATACGTTGATCCGTTAGATCCGTATTATTATTTAATATATATATATATATATATATAATAAACTAAAAGAATTAAATGGAATGAATTCGTAATAAAGCGAATTTGAAAAAAAAAATTCAAAATGCTCTCTCAACCTATTTATAATAATAAAAATCAATATTAAAAAAAATTATATATTTAAAAATATTACACACATATATATAATAAATTAAAAATAAATAAATAAGATGAATTCGTGACGAAGCGAATTTAAAAATAAAAAATTTAAAATTCTTCTTTAATTTGTTTATAATAACAAAAATCAATATTAAGCGAACTAAATTCAGAATGAATTTGATTTTAAATCCACTCAATTTCCATCCCAAAATAATTATGATTATTCGTATTACCGATTCTGATCCTAGGAATTGCACTTATTTTATTGAAAATTAAATTAAATAAAAACAGAACAATGTTGTGGGCCCCGATGAATCGGCGGCCCATGCTAATCATCAGTCTACAATTGCCTCAACCAGCCCATTAAGGGATGCTTCTTATCCCGGCACGTCTTTCTAGGCAGTTGTCACGTGACAAGATCCTACCGGTTAGATTGATAACCGCCACACAGTAGCTCGGGATAAACTCCAAAACCAGGATAAGGAACTAGTATATATGGCTTCATCACATCCTCATTTATTATATCACTATTTATTTATTTCTTTCATTTTTTTATTAAATTTTATTAGATTTTTATTTTAGAGTAGGATATAAGAATCTTCACCACAAAAAATATTTTCTGAAATCGCCCACATTTTTTGTATTTCATAAATATATCTTGGAATGTAATTATTTGAACTTCTTGAAAAAATTTGATCCTCTTATATTTTATTTATCGATAATTAAAATATTTGATTCTTGATAATATCAAATTATCTCATATCTAGATTTTTCTTATTTTTTTAATTATTGTTGGTATTATGAAAATTTTATAGTCCTAGGTTTCGACACGTTGTTCATAATTAGTTAGAAATTTGTAAAAATAGAATAATTAAATTATTTAATAAAAAAATAGTTTAATTAATTAATTAATAATAGCCCTAAATTCGGTTACGCTTATTGTGAATATATTATTTATGACGATGAATGTGAATTATTGATTTTTTAATTAAGATGAATGAAATAATAATCTAAAATCATCTATATTTACATTAAAATTCTCTTATACCGACCTAAATAAATTGATATTTTTTGTATTTTATGTTTGTTGGATACAGTTTGAAGCAGTAAATGTTGTAACGTATAAAAATAAAATAAATTTTATTTTTAAAATTTTAGCAACAATAAAAATATAAATATTATGCAAATTTTTTTGTATAATTCTTTCATAAATGATTCGTTTTTTTATCAATTTTGCGAATTATAAAACACAAAAAATACACAATGAAATTAGAAAATATTTTATATTTATTCGTATTATTTATACTCGAAACAAGAGCCACACAAAAAGATAATGTAATTTTATTGCACAAATAATAATATGTATATAATAACAAAATTATGAAAAATACAATTTTTTTTCTCCTCTTGAGGATAATATTACTTAGAAATTGCCGTAGCATAAATAGAAATGCGAGCCAAAGAAAAAAAGAGACCCCACCACCTCATTTATATATTATAAATAATTACCCTTTTCTTTTATTTATTTATTATAAACTCTCGGAGCTGGTTACCAGACGCTCATATTCATCAGACGAAAACTCTTCAGAAAAATCTCTCTCTCTAACCTCTCTCTCTCTAGATGGATCCATACAAGGTATTTGATTCGTTTGTAGTAATCTTCGTTTTCTGTAAATTGATTGAATAATTTATTTCTGTAGATTGATTGGTATGCTTGATCAAATTTAAGATTAGTTGTTTAATTAATCTTCAAAATTCATTTAACTGTTATATTGGTTGAAAAATCTAATTATGTTAATAAATTTCCTTGTTATTTGGTTGTTGACGCTGATATATCAGTAATTTAGATTGGTAATGCTTGATTTTAGCTCGGGGTTGGTATGTGGTGTTGTCGATTTGAATGAACTTCTTTGGGAGTAATTGGTTATGTATAATCTTATTTTGTGTGTCTGTGTGTGGTTGATATGCAGTGTAGTCGATTTGAATGAGCTTCGTTGGGAGTAATTGATTATGTATATAATCTGATTTTGTGTATCTGTTATATTTTGTTTTTTTGGTGAAATATTGATGTTTGACTGTTTGATGATGGTGCAGTACCGCCCGTCGAGTGCTTTCAATTCACCTTTTATGACCACAAATTCTGGAGCTCCAGTTTGGAACAATAATAACTCTTTGACCGTCGGAACTAGAGGTATTTCTCTCTTTTTTGCCCCCCTTTTTAGTGGAACTCAGGTTCATTTAACATTTTGATTGATTCAGTTTTGTTAAAAGATACTGATACTTTTCGCTCAGTATGTTGGTCCTTTTATTGGTTTTACGTTTAATGATCTATGATGTAATTAATGAAAAGATTTGTTCTTTCTTCTGGGAGGCATTTTGAATGTTAATTTGCTATTCATTAGTTAGTAGTTTGGGGTAATTTTCTAAAAGTATTATATGTGTTCCTCGTGTCAGAAGATGTCAGACAAATTTAGTTGCTTTCCACTTTTCCTTTTTGGGACTGAATTCCAAGTTATGTTATTCTGCCCTATTGTTTGATTAATTGCAACAATTGGCTGATGGATAAGTGAATTGTTCCATGTGTTATGTTGAATGCTAGTTGTTTCTATATAATTGAGTTAAGTTAGTGCTTATGATGGTCGATCATTGTTTTTCCTCTTTCAGAACTTTCCTCAATTGTTTGACAGTATATTGGATGGAGTTAACATCTCATGGATAAAAAAATTGAGTAAATGGCCTCTCACCGCAACCAACCACACCCCCACCAACCCCCCCCCCCCCAAAAAAAAAAAAAAAAAAAATTTGGCAAAATTGACATATTACCCATAAAAAATAAATTTTAAGTACTTTGCTCCCCTCAAACTTAATCAGTTTGACACTTTACCCCATAAAATTTTTTTTAAACACTTTGTCCATTTGGTTTATATTTATTATAGCCTTTGGTTTCCCATGTCAATTTCAGATCAAATTTTCATTAAAATATTTTTTGTTAGCCGTTGTAGTGCATGTTTTTCTTATCTTTTCATGCAAAAGTAAAAAAATGCATTGTAATATTTTTTTATTATTGTCAATGATAAAAATACGATAAATGGTGATATTTTTACTATTTACAATATCGATCGCGTACTATGAGTAAAACTACCATCGTTATTTATAACAACAAAAGTATCACTGATTGTTGTGTGTTTACCATTGGAAATAACAAACAAATATTATGATGTATTTTTTTTTTTAATTTTGAATGGAAAGAGGGGAAAAAAACTTGTGGTGGCAGCCGACGAAGAGTAAAGTGCTATAATAAATGTATTTTGATAGGACAAAATGCTTAAAATTTACTTTTTGCGGGTTAATGTGCCAAAATAATCAAATTTGGGAGGTGAAGTGCCATTTACCTAAAACACTTGATGGTTATTTTTTGTTTATTTTATCTTGTTTAGCTCTTTGTAAACGCTTGTTGATGTTATCTTTAGATTTATGTTCATAAGTGTAAAAGCAAGATATTCCTCTTGTGTAATGAATTCTTCTATGGGGATTATGGATGAATATGCTTCATATTTGTTTATTTTATCTTGTTTAGCTCTTTGTAAACACCTGTTGATGTTATCTTTAGATTATGTTCATACATATAAAAGCAACATATTCCTCGAGTGTAATGAATTCTTCTATGGGGATTATCAATGAATATGCTTAATATGCATAGGCTTTAATTATATGTATATTTATATCCTTGGAATAGTGTACTGTAGTATAATATCAATGTTCACATCAATTTTATACGCAACTAGCTTCATTATTTATGTGTAGAAGTCCTCTTTTTCTGGCCTGAAGTTGAGTGGGCTTCAAACTTTGGGTGTGTTGATGCAAAAATTATCTTCTGTTTGACAGGTCCAATCCTCCTTGAGGATTACCATTTGGTGGAGAAACTTGCTAATTTCGATCGTGAGAGGATCCCAGAACGTGTTGTCCATGCCAGAGGTGCCAGTGCCAAGGGCTTTTTTGAGGTCACTCATGATATTTCACATCTTTCTTGTGCTGATTTCCTTCGAGCTCCAGGAGTTCAAACACCAGTTATCGTTCGATTCTCCACTGTCATCCATGAGCGTGGCAGCCCTGAAACTCTCAGGGATCCCAGAGGATTTGCGGTGAAATTTTACACAAGAGAGGTAAAAATTGATCTCCCATTTTATTTCGGGTCAAACTCTGTTTCTTATATATGAGATTGAAAATCTTTCATCTGCTTCATTGGGTGAATTTTATTATCAAACAAATGCATTTTGCCTATCAAGGCATTTATACTTTTCCCCCTTTAAAAAATTATCATAGTGTAATTCTTAATTACAAGAGCAAGAGACATGTAATTTATGACTTAACATACTTAATTGATGTTGTCAACTTCCTTTCATTGGTTCAGGGAAACTTTGATTTGGTGGGAAACAACTTCCCTGTCTTTTTTATCCGTGATGGAATGAAATTTCCCGATATGGTTCATGCATTGAAACCCAACCCAAAGTCCCACATTCAGGAGAACTGGAGAATCCTGGATTTTTTCTCCCATCATCCTGAGAGTTTGAATATGTTCACATTCCTCTTTGATGATGTGGGTGTTCCACAAGATTACAGGCACATGGATGGATCCGGTGTCAACACCTATACTCTAATCAACAAGGCTGGGAAAGCACATTATGTGAAGTTCCACTGGAAGCCTACTTGTGGAGTGAAGTGTCTGTTGGAGGAAGAAGCTATTAAGGTTGGAGGAGCTAATCACAGCCACGCTACCCAGGATCTCTACGATTCGATTGCAGCGGGCAACTATCCAGAGTGGAAACTTTTTATTCAGATTATAGATCCTGATCATGAAGACAGATTTGACTTTGACCCACTTGACGTAACCAAGACTTGGCCTGAGGAAATCTTGCCCCTGCAGCCTGTGGGTCGCTTGGTGTTGAATAAGAACATTGACAACTTCTTTGCAGAGAATGAACAGCTTGCATTTTGCCCTGCTATTATTGTCCCTGGGATTTACTATTCTGATGACAAGCTGCTCCAAACTCGGATATTTTCTTATGCTGATACTCAAAGGCACCGTCTTGGGCCAAACTATCTGCAGCTACCAGCTAACGCTCCCAAATGTGCCCATCACAACAATCACCATGAAGGTTTCATGAACTTCATGCACAGGGATGAGGAGGTATTATACTCGTGTTCTATCTGTCAAAAAATGGGGAATTTCGCAGTTGATAAAAGCATCTCTGGACTTGGGATTTCAATAATTTGCTTCCTTCATTAACAGCCTTTTATAGTTGATAAAAGCATCTCTATACTTAGTATATCAGTACTCTCTCCAATATTTACATGTGTTTTGGGAAAACTTTTGATAACCGCTCTGAGATGTGTTTTGAATGGCAAAGTGCATGTAATTTTTTATTCTGGCATGTGGAGACTAATGTTTCTATTAGTCATCTCTACTCAGATGATTTCATCAGATGTTCTGACTCTTTTCCAGGTAAACTATTTCCCATCAAGGTATGATCCTTGTCGCCATGCTGAGAGGTACCCCATTCCTTCTGTGGTCTTGTCAGGGAAGCGTGACAGGGTATGTATTTTCAGTAGTTAATTTTGTTTTTCACATTTTGGTATTGCCCGATAAAAACTCAAGGAGAGAAAAACCATAGATTGGTTTGCACTTTTGGTGTCTAGAATTAATTTGAGTTCGCCAAAGCATCAGCAGATAGTCTACCCCTTCTGTGATCCTCAGTCCTTAGGCAAATTTCCCTCCATGAACATATATAAATATATATATATATGTGTGTGTGTGTGTGTGTGTGTGAGAATCATGTTTGTCACTGATTTAATCCTATGAATACTTAACTGAAAGAAAGTATCATATGTACTGGTTTTTATAGTACAGAAGCAGCGATTAAGATGTTTAACCTGGTAAATACTTCAAACGTTGAAATGGAGAGCAATAATTATGAATCTCACTTGATAGAAGATGGAGATGGAACAGGCTGAGGAGATCTTCATACGTTAGTGTGGTGTAAGATTCTATATAGGCTTTGACAAGTTAAAACGGTTAGATTGGGATTTGTTTTCTGTGAGTTGTGGGCTTGGTGCCAAGTTAAATTGTTGAAACGAAGGTTTATTGCCTGCTTGGCTGGGATTTAAATCATATACTTTAAGATTTTTACAAAAAGCTAATGAAGATATCCTTATAATCCATAACTTTAAAACCCTTGGTATTTTGATCAACCGATCAGATGAATCTGCATCTTTTTGGTGAAGACTGACTTGCAGAACATTTTTGCATGATCTTATAATACTTTATTGATTGATGCAGCGCTGCATTGAGAAGGAGAACAACTTTAAGCAACCTGGTGAGAGATACTGTTCCTGGGCACCAGACAGGTACATCACTCCCTACATGCTTTGAAATTGGTAATTATAGGCTTTTTGAGTACATGAGAGTTTATTTGTTTATCATCTCTTCTTCAGGCAAGAGAGATTTATCCGCCGATGGGTTGAGGCTTTATCTGATCCCCGACTCACCCATGAAATCCGCAGTATCTGGATTTCATACTGGTCTCAGGTCTGGTACCCTTACATGCGTTTCTCATTTTAATATATTCAGGCTCAATGTTGAGTTAAAACTCATATTTACTTGTGTTGACTCAATCCTACAGGCTGACAAGTCTCTTGGTCAGAAACTTGCTTCTCGTCTCAATGTGAGGCCGACAATGTGAAGGCGATGAGATTTCAGCATGTTTTGAGTCATGTGAGGAAGAGCAGTATAGAAGATTTGGTGCTTGGAATTATAAAGTCAGTCGTAGTCCTTCAATTACTTTTTTCTGTTATGTATCGAATCAAACTTCCGTGTTGTGTCAATTACCATGACAATGTCATGATCTTAATAAATGAAGATACTTCATACCACTACTTCAGTCTCAATGGTTCATTTTCTGTTAAAGATATTGTGACGGCCTTCATATGATGAGCTTCAAATGCTCAAAAATGTGTTCATATTAATTTCTGCAATTGCCTTGAATACTGAAAGTACCTGGTGGGGGTGTGGATGGTGTTACTGGCTGTGGGATGGAGGTCTGACGGCCGGAAGCCAGATTGGAGATCTTGCAAGAATGATGCTGTCTGAGGAATCTTGATGATGATGATGAGGAGAACGAGAAGAAAAAGAAGAAGAGGACCGATAGAGAGATTATTGAGTTGGTCTGGTATAATACATTTTAAGTTTTTGGAGCTGCTTACTTTATTTGTCTGTGTTTTTGTAGTCTTTCATTAAGAAATCCCAGTTTGAATTTCCAATGAGGGGGAGCGTTTCTAACGGCCATATTCTCGATCCGACGGCTCGAAATCATTTTCTTCCATATGGGAAAAGTAGATGATGGGAATGGATGATCCATTTTGCTAGAGTATTAATCAAGGCAAATTGGGCAAGGTTATCATGATTTTTCTACAAGAATACAAAAAGTCAAATAAACCCAAGTATGTTTATCATGTGAACTGAACCAATCATTAAGCAATGCTAAGCAATTTTCGTAATTGGTTTGGTGGTTTAGTACTTGAATTGTCTCACTTTTGATTCTGTCATTATCATAATCATTTAGTGGGCTAAACTTGTTCTAGTGAATTTTTGTTCTAATATCTTGGTTATGCCTAAGTCAAATTTGTATTGTTTGAATGCTTTCTTTTCTTTTTGGTTAATCTCTCTTATGTCAAAATTATCTATTCCTTCACTATAGTGCAAAGTCAAATTATTTGATTTATGAGCTGACTTATCGTATTGAATCTTTGATAATTTTAATAATTTTAGAATTTTGTCTTCATATTTTGTTAATGATTTACCATTTCTCTATTATATTCACAAAAAAAGTAGACTAAAATATGTTTTATTTGCAATTAGAGAAATAATATTTAAATTGACTAATGAACAACACTAACAAACCTATCATTTTGGACATGAATGTGAGTATGGTGTGTGTATATTCATAATTTTTGTCAGTAGGAGTGTATATTTCCATTTTGTACTGTCAAAGTATAGATATAAAGTATTATTCAACACTTGAGCCAAAAAAAAGGGAAGTTGAAATATGACAAAAATTCTCACTTTTACTAGAGGCTTGAGAGGATGTGTAAAAATAATTTCACCAATAAACATTATGAGTAGTTCTTTTTGAATGGTATAAATTATTGTTGCACTATATATATTTATAAATATGTATGTGTATGTCTCTTTTGGTACAAGTATACATAAAATTATCAATTTAAATTCTCATATTTGCATATATATATATATATATATATAGTGTAAATCCCAAACACTAGTAAGGGCTATTTATGTCTTTTACTATCCCAACTAAGGTGGACTAAGCATCAATTGTTACAGAGTTGATGGGACAAAGTGTTATTCACCCTATATTGTTTTTTAAATCATTTTGCAAGACTTTGGTTTACACTATAATCTGTAAGTCAACATAATTGAAGGTGGATTGACTAAACTGCCCCTCCATGAAACTCTAGCTACATTAAAAAGTTAAAATATGCTGGATCGAAATTACTAATTATCTTCTACGCCGTTGGGCAATATTGACACTCAGAGTAAATACGAGTATTTACTAGCTTGAACAATATCACGACCAACAAACTTGATTCACCGGCACAATCTTTCAGCCAAAAGAGGACAAAAAAAAAAAAAAAAAAAGCAAGAAAAAAGGAAAATGGGGTGAAAATCTTGAAATTGATTCACCTGTAATTGTACCATAAAAGTAAGAAAAAACTTTAGATTATACTCAAGATTCAAAATAGAAATCCATGGGACCATAGTGTCATATGATTGGGTGTCTTTTGCAAATAAACTAATTTAATGGACTCAAAATTTAAAATTTAATAATATGTGTGGTCCTGTGCCAAAATTTATTATATAGTATGACAGGAGGAAGAATTTTGCGAGGCATCTTGAGGGGCAGTGTGCCCCTGCAAAAAAATTGCTGTTTTTCTTGTCCTCTACTGTTTTGAGTTCTATGGAAAACCAAAGCCAAACTCTCTTTTTCAGAAGACAAAATCAGAGGTTGATATTACAACATTTTATCTCTATATTTAATCATAAAAAAAAATAAAATTGTCTTTTTTGGAATTATCTTCCACCCTTTGATCAAACTTTGACCATTTCTGTGTTTGAATACTAGGAATCAATTAGCCCAAATGATCCAAAAAT
Organism: Paulownia fortunei; assembly: GCA_019321725.1. Taxonomy (NCBI): domain Eukaryota; kingdom Viridiplantae; phylum Streptophyta; class Magnoliopsida; order Lamiales; family Paulowniaceae; genus Paulownia; species Paulownia fortunei. The sequence goes on along the minus strand of CM033119.1, from coordinate 18,448,122 downwards.
ATATTACTTAATCTCTCTCTCTTTTTTTTTTTTTATAATCCCAAATACAACTGTACTAACAAAATTCTCCGACTTTTTGAAATTAAATCAAATAAAACACGTAATTTTTGTAAATAATTGGAATCTCGTATAAAATCTGACAGCAATTTATCTTCAAATTTTAAAATATTACATTGTACTAAGTTATATTTCTATATTTACAATACATATATGTAAGTTTACTAGGTAACCGAATTTCTATTACTAATCTTTACACATAACGAATTATTTTTTTAAAGGTATTTTGTATCTATCATGAATTTTAGTGACAAATTTTATTATATAAATGAGATTTTAATATTTTGAATAATACTCAAATTACGAATTTTAAAAGCTAACAAATTATTTCTTAATCTCAAATTTACTATGAATACACTTGCATATAAAGAATTTAAGAACAATACTTATTTAAATGTGGGAGCTTTTGGTAAATTAGCCTCTACAGTATAAAGGTTCAAAAATGATTTGTGTAATGGAAAAGTGAAAGTGCAATATTGGGGGGGCAAAAGAAAATACAAAAAAACATTAACAATAGGCTTAATTGTTCTATTCCAAAATTTGCTATCATGATTTTATTTAATCCAACTTCTGATTGATTTGTGGGGTACTTTTATGTGACACTTATCATGAAGAACCATACTAGGGTAAGTAAATACATTTATTAGTGAAAAATACCAAAAATAAAATAAAATAAATTTATAGATAGATTCAATGTGGCAAAACTTATTGATACTTTTTTCTGCAAGGATTACAATTTTCACAAGTCACTATCTAATATTTAGTTTCATTGTCATTTTTTTTGTATTATGACTAACTACTTTGTGTTCTTTAAAGGATTTATTTATGATACATTTAGAGGTTGATGTCGATTACGTGACCTATTCTTCATTTTACTAACAAAAAAGTCATATATCTCTAAAAATATGTAATGCAAATCTTGTCACATATTTGCATAATCACATGAGTTATGGCCTTATGAGTGGCCTTAGGGGTTGGAATTATCCAAACTTCTTGCACACAATAGTTCCAATTGGAAATATTTCAAGAAATTAGGTAATTTTGTTATACCTTGATGTTATACAAGGAAAGATAATAAGTATTGCTTATTGGACAAAATTACATTTTGGCTTGTAGTGATTTTTTATGTGTCGTATATATGTTTGTTGTAAAATATTTTTATTCACGATCTGAAATATATGAATGAAAATACCCACGTTCATATTATTATTAAAAAAATTTATAATGCAAAAACTTTTCGTTTACGACATGAAATACGAACAAAAACACTTATGTTTGTATATTTAATGATAAAAGAAAATCCATAATGCAAAAAATAATTACAAGTATTATCAAGAATCAAATAGGACCTTAACAAAATTCTTAAGATTTATAATTGTGCTATATTTAATATCAGACAATTTATTACCACAAAAGAACATTTGGATTAGAAAAATAATTAAATTGGAGGCTATTAATTACCACTTATTTATTGTTAGCAAGAAAAAAATGAAGAATTAAGTGCCCCTTAACACAAACAAGACTTGAACATTTTTCGAAAAGAGCACATGGGATGGGGTGGGTTGGGGGGGTGGCGCAGCAGCAAAGGATGAAAATATAACCGTTGGCCCAAAGTAGGAACAACGCGTCCTTTCATCGAACGGCCATAATTTACTAGCCGTTGTTTTCAAAATTATGAAAAGAGAAAAAAAATAAAGACGTATGGGCAGACATAAATCCGCTGTTTACGTTCTCCTCAATCCTCATTCCCCCATTGACCCTCTTCTGGAATTCAATTGAACAACACGAATTTCACACAGAACACACACTGAGAGAGAGAGAGAGAGAGAGGGAGACTTCTTTAATCTCCATTGATTGATTTGATGGGTTTTTTTTATAGTCTCTCTCTCTTTTTCTTTGGGATTTGTTGAGGAGTATATCACTGGATTGGTAGAGATTGTTTCTGAGATTTTCTTGATTTTGGAGGTGGCCCCTTTTTTCTTTTCTTTTCTTTTTTTCTTTATGATCTGAGGTTTTCTTATTCAGTCTTGAATCTTGATTATTTGAATCTCAGTCAACTTTTCCATTTTGCCAATGATTATCTTATGTGTTTTTTGATTTCTCTAATGGGTTTATGATTAAATCCTTTAATTTCCAGTTGCTGTATTTAAAAAGATAATCAAGATGGGATCAGATGAGAATTTTCCGGGTGTGATCAGACCTTCAAACACTCAAGGTAGTTTGAAATTTCAAATATGACAGCTAAAAAAATTGAAAACCAGTCCTTGGTTGATACTTGTTTTGGATTACTTTTACTCGGATATAAAGCTGTTTGAATCTTTAATTAAGTCATTGAATTCTGCCACAGAACCCTGAGTATGAAAAACACATTAATTTGTATTGATAGGGGGATTGAGGCCTGGAGGTGGTAAATTTACTGCAGGGGTTGGAAATAATAGGAGGGCATTGAGTACAATCAACAGGAACATCATAGGAGCTCCTCCCTACCCTTGTGCTGTTCACAAAAGAGGGGTTTTGACAGAGTATGAATTTCATAGACCTTATCAATTTGATAGTTAAGCAGCTTTGTTTTTTTTTCCTTTCAACATCAATGTTTCAGTCCCATATTGATTTATTCTTAATGCTGATCTTGATCAGGAAAAATGCAGCCGGTAATAAGAATCCCATTATTCCGGTTCATCGTCCTGTCACTAGGTTTGTTAATTGGCAGTTCTTGTGTTGTTTTTGTATTCTATTTTCTAAATCTTTATCTTATGTTCCTTTGGAAGAATTGATAAGAGCCTATGGATGATTTGAATTAATAAAATTTATCTTAATCAACATATTCTTGCAGAATGCATAAATAGGTTTTGGACCTCATAATATGTAGTGTTTATTTTCTTGATGCTTGTTCAGGAAGTTTGCTGCACAATTGGCTGGAAAAGAGCAGCAGCCATCACTTGAGGTATGGTTCTGCTAGAATAAATATAAGAAAGAAGAAAGTAGAGTCTTTTATACTTCACGTTTCTGTTGAGTTTTCATTGTGCCTAAGATGAATTGATTTATGTGCTATTCTAGGAAGTCAGGCCATCGGTTCAACCAGTTTTGAGTACACATCAATCCAACGACTGCATTATCATCGATGCAGATGACTACAAGAATGTGGATGACCATGACGTGCCGATGTTTGTGCAACATACAGAAGCTATGCTGGAAGAAATTGATAGAATGGTATTCATTTCTGTTTATCTTGGTATTATTGGCTATCTGTTAGATGCAATTCTTTATGTTGTAAATTGATGTAGGATGCAGAAGTTGAAATGGAAGACATCAATAAGGAGGAGCCAGTAGTGGACATAGACAGTTGTGATAATAAAAATCCACTTGCAGTTACCGAGTACATTGATGACATATATGCATTTTATAAAAAGACAGAGGTGAGATATTTCTTTAGTTGCTTGAGAACTTTCGGATTTTGGGTTTTGCTTCCCCCCTCTGATTACATACTCAAAGCCTTGAAAAATCTCTTTCTTTCATACCCCCTTAATGGTGTTTCATACTATGTGAACCTTTTTTTTTAGTAGAATTGGAGTTATCTCCTGATATACCATTATTTCAATTGATATCTATGTTTGTTTGTTCTCTATGCACAAAAGGAGATGCTACCAGTTGCTATTAATGTAAAGGAAGGTTCCAAATGCACTTCTTAGGAATCATTTACTTGCATCCTCACCAATCTGATAATCCGTTCTATCTTCCGTTTCGTTTTTTAACGGTGTAAAGTTGATTGCAGAGCTCAAGCTGTGTCCCACCAAACTATATGGCACAGCAATTTGACATTAATGAAAGAATGAGAGGTATTCTTATTGACTGGCTGATTGAGGTAAAAACCGAATGTTGCACTAATGTGTGTCCCTTCTTATGAAACTTTAAAGAATGTACAGTTGCAGCCTCATCAACATCAAATGTTATATGTATAGGTGCATTACAAGTTCGAACTGATGGATGAGACATTATATTTAACTGTCAATCTCATCGATAGATTTTTAGCAGTCCAATCAGTGGTGAGAAAGAAATTGCAGCTAGTTGGGGTTACTGCTATGCTTCTTGCCTGCAAGTATGAAGAAGTTTCTGTCCCAGTTGTGGAGGACCTTATATTGATATCTGACAAAGCTTACTGCAGAAAAGAAGTGCTAGATATGGTAGTTAATAGATGATAACTTATGTTGCAAGTGAATGTAATAGTTGATTTTGTTCGAAGTTTTTAACTCTTTGCTTGTGGTGCCTATAGGAGAAATTGATGATCAATACCTTACAGTTTAATCTGTCATTGCCAAATCCTTATGTGTTCATGAGACGTTTCCTGAAAGCTGCTCAATCTGATAAAAGGGTTGGTTGATAACTTAGTCTTAAGTGATCAAATGAACGATTTATGATGATGCTATGGCTTCACTGACTATGAACATTTTCTCTGTGAACTTTTGAACTAGCTGGAGCTGCTATCCTTCTTCATAATCGAACTCTGCCTCGTTGAGTATGAGATGCTTCGATTCCCACCTTCTTTATTAGCAGCTGCTGCAATCTTTACTGCTCAATGTACTCTCAGTGGGTGTAAGCAGTGGAGCAAGACAAGTGAGAGGCATACAAATTACAGCCAAGACCAGCTCCTGTAAGTGGCTTTCTCCTTTGTGATGTTTCAAGAAAAATTGTAGGAAAGACGATGAATCAGGCACATATATGATTACTCAATTGATGATGTGTATCGTATTTTTCTGTAGGGAATGTGCAAAACTTATGGTAACTTTTCATCAGAAGGCAGGAACTGGGAAGCTCACTGGTGCGCACAAGAAGTATAGTACTTCCAAATACGGCTATGCTGCTAAGGCAGAACCTGCTGTTTTTCTCATTGATGCAGAATTCTAACAGGTTTCTAATGCTGCATTGGCTGACAAGATAGATATGCCAATGCTTGATCATCTAAAGTGAAATTGGGGTTGGGGCTGGGCAATTGAGCAACATAAGTTGCCCCCTGGGTTCTACACAAATCGATTTTCTTGAATTTGTTTCCGCGACTTCTTACTCTTTCTGATAGATGGATACCTGCAATTTTCTCCAAGAAAATTTCAGTCTTTTCTTGTTTATAAAACTGTGTTCCTTCAGCATGATTTATTCATCCATGATATAAACATAGTGACTAATGATTTATGGTTTTTCCTAATTATATCATTCAACTTGCCAAATTTCTGGTGTGCTTGTGCCACTCTTCTGAGCAGCAGAACATTATGCAGATTTCCTGTTGCGCTTCCTCCTCCCCCACCCTCCCTCCCCCCAAAAAATAATAAATAAAAAAAATAAAAAAATCCAACTTTCTTCAATTTTCTCCAATGATGCAAATAAATAAATAAAATTAATAATGTAGGAGGTGCAAAGGGAGTTGTAGTTCGACAATTTATGCCCACTTAAGAACTCCCCAAAATAAATAAATAAATAAATAAAAAAATCCAACTTTCTTCAATTTTCTCCAATGATGCAAATAGATATATATTAATGTAGGAGGTGCAAAGGGAGTTCAACAATTTATGCCCACTTAAGAAAGTGATTAATAATTTGATTTTGGTAAATATAACTCATAGTTTTTATAATGGTCCTATTTGTTAATTTGAAAGAATGAATCTGTTATTAGAAAATCCATAAACTTAAGTGGAATTCGAGAATAGTTAGATATTAAAAACAGAAAATAAAAAATAAAATAACTTATTCCATTGCGGGGACTTGAATATTGATATTTTAATAATTTTACGTTCAAAATATTAATTCTTGCATTAGATTTCATCTACTGAAACTTCATAGTTTGTCCTTTGTAAACTAGTGTTATATATTACCTAATATATTAGCCGTCAATAAATTTCTATAAACATTCATCATTTTACAACACTAACAAGTGAAAGCTTGTGCGCAAACTAACACAATTTCTAGTTATCAACACAATTAATATAAAACCACATTTTACACACACACACACACACTTTTCCTACATAAAATAGAGACTATAGCTATATATTTTGTGTATTCAAAATTACCTAGTTGGAGCCAATACTATAGCTATATATTTTATAAATATCCTCTCATTTCATTCACAATAACCATTCATAATATTTAGATTGTTGAAAAATGAGAGTGATTGATTTGACAAAACTAACAAGTCCAGAAAATTTGAATAGTGGAAAGACAACACACATTGCTTACCTTTTTCTTTATGAATTTTCAAGTTGATTTCTATGTTTTTTATGCTTGACTAAATGCAACCACAATTTCATATTGTTTTCTTGAACTTGTCCATTCCTTACAAAATTTGTTATAATTTAAAGAATAAAATCAATAAAAAATAAAATTTCAAGGGACATGAATTTAAATCGAATAACTTAGACAATTGTATAAACAATAGTTTAGTTCTATTTAGAAATAACATATAATATCAAAAATTCCTACTAATAGTTTATCTTATAAACACATAGATACACATAGATAGATGCATTTAGATGGTCAGTCATCCGGCTGGTCATCTCCGCTCTCATTTCTGATACTAATTTCTGAACTCTTATCTTCAGCAGATTAAGATTCTTCATGAGAACTACTGTCATTTTGATACATTTGCCTCAGCACCTGCCTCATTAAAGCTAGTTGACTCAATCATTTTTGCTTTCTTGTAATCACTCTTCAACTCGATAATAAACCTGCAGAAAGTAGTAAATATGTTAGGAATAGTCATTGACGTGATGTCACAAACAAAATCAAGTCGAAAAACACAAGTAAATCTCAACAAGGTACTCCTTTAAATTAAAAATCAACGGATTCAATGTTTGATGGGACACAAGAATTTCACATTTGATTATGCCATAATTGAAATAGTGAATTACGACAATCTAAGCTAACACAAACTTGAAATTCAAACTTGTGTTTAACTTGGAACATGACAAGCTATAGGGAGTTGTTAAAGTTTGTAATTTATTTTGATACGACTCAAGCATCTCTTCAATTTTATTCATCATGAATGCTTTCAGTCACATTGAAAACATGATACTATTGTTTGGTCTCCACTCCAATCAATTATGGTAACTCCAATCGGGGCTCAATTTGGCAAATTACTAATTTCATCTTCTACGATGTAAAATTGCAGTAACAGCACGCAGGTAAACCTTCAAAGTTCAAAGCAAACATAATTAATTCACAATAAAAGAGGTGAATTTATAAAGCAGTGAATTTATAAAACAGGAGAGTGTCAATTATCTACTGCTCTCTCAATTTTGTGCACCTTATCACGGACTTGTTTCCTAAACAACTGTGCGGCCTTAGCTCCTTCAACCGCCCCTCGCGGCAGCTAAGTCAGCCTCCCTCCTTAGAGTTTGTGTGTGAAGAATTGTTGGAAGTAGGCTCCAGAGAGCTTATAAAAGAAGTCCTACTCCTATTTATACTACTCCATTCCTCCAATGGACGATGGAGATTTGATCAAACGGTAGGGAGAGACTCTCTAGAGTTCTCCAAGAAATATTCCTAGTAGATGCCACTAGGTATTTACAAAAGACTTTTCTAGAAGCTTCCTGCAATCTCTACAAAATTCCCTATACATTTCTAGAATAACTTACTTACATGTGGACCTAAAGAATTGGACTAGCAAACCTCTAAGCCCAAGATATTGTTTGCGACTTGAGTCCAAAAGCGGCAGGCCGTCACAGCCTGCCCAAAACACTTCAAATTGTGCATTCTGACAATTTTCTCATTTACAACTACAACTGATGCCTTAGAGTATATAGCGAGAAAGTTGAAAGCATACCACACATGTACGAGGAGGAGAGAGCACTTTGAAGGAATTGGGACGGTTATTAAAATTTGTTTCAGGAACACCAGGTACACCTTCAGGGGTTGTGAAATGGTCCACATTGTGGCCCACCTGCTAAGAATTCACTGTCGTTACGAAAATATGAAAACAATCAAAGCAAGCAGAAAAAGTCTAATCAAATGTCACCAAGCCAATAAGCTCTACAGTAGACCATTAACATGAAGGGAGACAGGGAATTTTGAGTTCATTGACACCAATCAGTCAAACCAAAAACTAAATTCTGCACTATAAATAGCACAGTAGGGTCATGTCTTTAAAAGCTTAGGCCCCATTTAAGTGTGTTTAGAAAATTCAATAGCAACAGTTCAAAAAGAAACTTTGGAGAACTCAATTACAAGTTTGTCATCTTTTCAATTATGAAAACTCCATTTAGTAACATGTCATGAAAGTTCCTCAACTATTTTGATGAATTAGTAACACTAATCTCTTCATATTCAGAGGGGGAGAGCTTTTCTGGCAGGAGGGAGATTTGTGTTTCAAGTACAAGTGGCCTTACTCTTCCAGGTCCACCGAATTCCCAAGCATCACTGTCCAAAGCAACTCTATATTTTCCTGGCAAGTCACAACCAACTTTATACCTGTAAATGAATGCGTGCGAAATGTATTAAGAAAAAAAATTAATCAAAAGAAAAAAAATCAAGTTATACTTCCTCTGAAATGTATACAAAAATCTTAAGGAGCCAGGCAAGTCAATTGCTTCATAAGAAGTACATACCCTTCATATGTATTTTTGGGGTGGAAGTTAAATACAAATACTAGATCCCCACGTTCAAAAACAATGACCTGTAACAAACAATCAACCCAAGGATAACATAAAGTTGTTAAATTACTATTCGTAACATCATATGACAGCACGTCATCTTCAAGGAAGTTTGTTCTATTTACTAGAAAGCAACATTTCTGAAACAAGGAAAGCAAAATTAGAAGCCCTTTTTGCAGCAAAGTAAAAAGTATCCTGCAAAAGCTTTGAGAATATATCTACAAAATACTTTTACCTTGTTATCTTCATCCATACTGCTTACAATCTGTTTTGTTGATGCAAGGAACTTAAATTTTTCATCAAGCAAATTCATGGCTGTGTCAAATGCATTCAGAAACTGCATTTACCAACACAAGTGAGAAAATGTTGGATTGAGATGCAAATATTCCAATGAAGTATAAGTAAAAGTTAATTTCGGAGAGACATATTTTGTAACTAGGATAGAGATTTCATTTCTTTCTCCCATGCAAGGAATAAATTTGTTATTCATAGTAGACGCTGTCAACATATCAACGCTCTGGAATATAGCAAACGTAATGTATAGAAAAGAGATCAAATGTTGCATAGATAACATTTCAATTTATTAGGCAATCTCAGAAGTTGGAGAATGAAACCTAATGCAAGTATTGAACTAGAGGAGTTATTTGCTGCAATAATTGGGTAGGATAGTTTCAGCTGACAGATTTTCTCTAGAAACCAAACTCTGGAAAGCACAAAACCATAACAAACACATTTAATATCACTGAAAATGGACCTTGAATCTTAGATGATCTGTATCCACAAGGTCCCATTGGCGTCTGCACTTATCATAACTCCAACCGTTGCCTTCTCTAGGGAAGTCAATCCAGTCTGGATGTCCAAACTACAATAAATATTGAATAGAAAATAATTCAGTTCAGTTAAAAGACAGGAAAAGAAGTACCTGTCACTGCCAAAACTCGGAAACTATATCATTGTCTAAACGAATTCCTTCCAACAGATTGCCAATAAAGCTCCATGAGCTACTTTTCGAGAATGAGTTTAACTTTTTTTAACATTTATAAATCCCTAACCACGTTTCATGATAAGAAAATCAGAAAAGTTGCATTCTTTTCAACCTAACTCAGCTATCTTATCCACAAACATTAATGCTACTCATATAGCAGAAGCTCCAAACTCAAGCAATCTATCTACAGTCAATATGCTACATGCATCATCTACAAGAAGTTCTCAATTTTAGGTTCTGCTTACCTCATTTCCCATGAAATTAAGGTAACCCTCTCCTCCTAATGCCATTGTTAAGAAATGAATCATCTGCAAAAAAAGATTTAACAAATTTATACCATGTACTCGGCACGACCAAGCAAAGGCCATAATCTATAATATATAATGAATACAAAATTATTGAAAATACCTTGTGAAGTGCAATTCCTCGCTCAATAACTGGAGAAGCCTCAGTCAAACAGGACATACGAGAATACATTTCTTTATCCATAAGGAAAAATGCAATTGTTTTGTCACCCACAATAGCCTACCCATGGCACAAGAACACAAAACAATATAAATACAGGAGAAGTTACCGCCGAAAGGGATGAAAATTGATATCAAATATTTAACAGATCTCCCCCTACATGAGAATGGTAACATTATTCGATGTGTCATATTTTCTAGCAACCAAATTTAGCAAAAGGGACACTGAGAGAAACTTTGAGCATATCTAGCATGGCTAGTAAACATAAGGGAAGAGGTAGACCTATCCGTCTAAGAGATAATCAAAAAAGGATTTGAGATATTTTGGTTTAGGTATTTGTCACAGCGAAGTAGAAGTAGAGGGTTCATACAGCCAGCCCTAGATAAGTATGGGATATAACTTAGTTGAGTTGTATAATACCTGATCATGACTCTCAGCATAAGCTATACACTTTTCAGTGTATCTCCTATTTGTCAAACTCCATGTTATTTCACTCATTGACCATTCTTCATCCTTCTTATTCTTCAAGTAGTCAATCCACTTGTCGGGAATGGCCATTGCTAGGCGGTAGTCAAAACCAATCCCGCCCTCGGAGACAGGCCGGCCAAGTCCAGGCATGCCAGAAACATCTTCGGCAATCACAGTTGCATCAGGCAAGATACTGTGTATTAGATTATTGGCCAACATCAAATAAACCACAGCATCAACATCCGTGGCCTCACTGAAGTACTCCTTATAGTTCCCAGTGAATCCCATGTTTATTCCATGATGATGATACAACATTGAGGTTACTCCATCGAATCGAAATCCATCAAACTTAAACTCATCTAGCCACCACCTCAGATTGGACAGAAGGAATCGAAGAACTTCCCAATTTGCATAGTTGAATAGTCTGCTATCCCACAATTTGTGATAGCCTCGATCTCCAGTGTGAAAGTACGAGTCTTGAGAGCTTTGCCCAATATCAAAACCATTAAGTCCATCAGTGATGTTGTTACTTGCATGGCTGTGAACAACATCCATCAACACTTGAAGACCTAAGCCATGTGCCTTATCAATCAAATACTTGAGGTCTTCCGGGGTCCCAGATCGACTGCTCACTGCAAAAAAGTTTGTAACATGATATCCAAATGATGCATAGTAGGAATGCTCCATTATAGCCATCAACTGGACTGTATTATAATTGTTTGCTCGAATACGAGGCAAAACGTCATCTGCAAACTCCCTATATGTATTTACACGGGGTTCTGAACTACTCATTCCAACATGTGCTTCATATATTCGCGGTGCCTCGGGTTTAGGTGGACGAGGGTGTCTGAACTGGTACCTGCAAGGCTAATGAAATGAGAGATTGTTTACTGATGTCTAAATATCTTTATAGGACATGATTATTGCCACGCTTCTTCCCAATTATAATTATCAAAATTAATCAAGAACTTCTTTATATGTGGTGATAGAAATACTTTCTGCTGGGAAAACTTTTGTAGACCATGTGAAAGGTCCTACAGCAACTTAATAACCAGAAAATATAGAGCTAAATATGTTTGTTTTCAATCTTTATACTTCAGCCACTGTTGAAATACCTTTCCGAATATGGTGGGTCCCAGTACACACCATCATAAGGTGCAGCAAATTTTGCAGGATCCTGAGTCGCATACTTTATCCAAGCAGGGATTCGGTCGACCCAAACCCCATTGTTATGCTTAAATCTGAACTTGACTCTTGAATTGTGCGGAATGGCTGGATTCCCACCAAAATCAGGAATTCTGATGCTCCATACACCAAATTGATTTTTCACCATCTTGTGTCCAGAACCATTCCACCCATTAAAATCACCAATAACTTCTGCTTCCCTGAGTTACAAACAAGTTATATGTAAGCCTATCACCTGACATGAGAACAATAAGCCAAAAAATCAAGAAAACACATTTTGTGACATTAGAAAGTATCACGTGCAGGAACATGTGTTTAGAGATGAATGTAGCACTATACACAATATTACGGTCATAATTCGATTACTTTTTTCTACTATTTAACTATTATTATATAACATTTTTTTTAAAAAAGAGGAGTGCGAGATTACTAACCTGCTATTGAATCTAGTAGGTTAACATTGCACTTTAATGCCTTTGTTTCTTATATTTTTAATTGAGGGGAGAACAACATAGTTCGATTATTTATGTCATTGTTTTTCGGCTTAACATTAATTTATCTTCTTGTCTTGACGGATATTTTTGAAATCCTTTTTTTGCATTTTGGTGGCACTGTAATGCTTTAAATATTGGGTTACTATATTTCCATTTGTGTGTGTTGAAATCATTGCATATAATGTTAATTTGAATCTATAAAAAGGAAGTACATATGATAAATTGAATGGAAATGAATAAAAATATATAAATATGAATTTGCATATATCTAGTCATACAAAATACTTTCAAGGCTATTTGATTTATATTAGATTTTTTTATTTAAATTTAAACGATTAATTTGATCACAAATTTTGACCTCAGGTGTTTGATTAAGTTAAAAAACATTTATATTTAAAATTTGATACATCCAAAGTATAAATAACTGGGGAAAGCAAAACAAGTTTATTATGAAAATGAATGTTTGTAAGTGAAATATCTGGGAATTTTTTTAGAATTCAACCATTCTTGAATTTTGAAATCCATTTTTGTGTCCAACACTTACATTTTTTAAAATTGTGATCAAATAACATTTAGTTGAAAGAATGATTTTAAACTTGTTATTTTTAATATTCAACTTTTCACTCGGCACATTCTTGTATACAAATATCATATTTTTTTGGGGTCAAAAATGGCATTTTCTGTCTTTCAAATTTTTATTTCATATTTTTAAATTTCTTTCTATAATATTATACTCAGATAGATCTAATTGATATCATTTTTTCTATTAAATAGTATATCTTGTCTTTATAATTCAAATTTCTGAGTTGCGTTTGTATAAGAAACAATTGACAAAAAAATAAAAATAACAATGCACAAAAAATTATCCAATATTAAAATTAAATTGATTAGTCATAGATTCACTCGTTTGGATTTTTCATAAGCAATACCAATTAAACAAAATTAATGTTTTTTATTTTCAAATTTAATGATGTTTATTCTTTAGTGTTTATTTGCTTTTTTTTTTAAACCGTAGCTTATTTTTCTGACATTATTCCTACTACATTATATTTTCTCTTTTGCTATTTTATTTGCCGGTATCTTTTTGTTTCTAAATTTTCAATACATTATTTCATTTTCTATTTATCACGCATTATGGTTACTAAGTTGAGCCCCCCACCTGTTGACTTACTTAATCTGAAAATACAATTATGTAGTCAGAATTTAGTTTATTGTCAACCTGTCCATATACAGTTAATCGAAAATCTTACCATCAAATGCTATAATATATGCCCCTAGTGAATCAAAATCTCCTTAAATATTTAAATTCTCTTCTAGTAATCCATATTGTATTGAAATATTATTTTTCTTTGTTAACTTTTGTTTTAGTTGGGACATTGCTTGGTCTAGGATTATGTCTAAATAGTTTAGAGGATTTAGGAATCTAAATTTCTTCTCTAATAGAACTTTATTGTTCCCTAACTAACTCTAATTTGCTAGTAAGCAAAGTACTTAAGTAAGGACATGAATTTTTTTCCAAAATGAGAACACTTGTAGGATTCACACTTTTATATAGATCTGGATAAAAATAAAAGGAAAATAAAGTAGAAAAATAAACATAAACTGAAAACTCTTATGTCTATGAGCTCAACAGACTCACTGTGCAGCTGGGGCCCATTCACGGTACACAATGCAACCTTCTTCTCGGTTCAATCCGAATTTCAGATAACCTGAATATAATGGTTAGCATTGAACATAAAGACATCTTCGACTGTGAAGATCCAATTAATGAAATCCTTTGATCTCATAAAGTTGCAATGGTTGTAACAGTATCAATTGACAAAACCAATGACAGCAAAACACTAATATAGCAGTTTTATATGTTAAGTTTCAAGGTGGAAACTGTGACAAGAAGAGAGAATCTGAATTTTTAGGTACACTTTAAATAATTCAGACGCAAAGATAAAAAGCACCTCACTTGTATTCCATCATTTTACCTTGTGTAAATTGCTCAAGGCTTGCCTCATGTTTTTCAATGAGCTTTTTCTGATCTACATATCTCCTTATTCTGTATCTGAAATGATCTTTATAAGCTTCCAAGCCTGGATCTAAACTAAAGAGGCCAATGTTTTCAGTGTCTTCCTCCATGTTTGATACTGTAGAATGGTCATTGGTCAGAACTGCCAAGACAGATGAAGTGCACGCCTAGTGGGGAAGTGCACAAAAGAACTCCTTTATTCTCAATATGAGGAGAAACAAACAAATGAAAATTGAGGGGTGAAGAAGGGCTTCATTGTATTTAGATATTTTACCAAGCGTACCATCCTAATATAAGTGTGTTGTTTCTAATAAATTCATGTGCAAAAAGCTGCTTAAGACTTTTCTTCTACTTTTCATTGCTTGATACAGGATAATCCATGAATTAAAAACCAAGGAGAAAAGTATGATTTGAGATATTTATACTAGGAAAATCATGATCCATTGTTTATAGGTAAATTTTCAGCTCATTCAATGTACCTCACCAGCACACATAAGGTTTCTGGGAAGCCCAGCATTCATGTGGTTTTGTATTTTCTGATACAATCAATTTCAACATTATAAAATATAAAGATCAAATACCATAGCATACCTTTCCATCTGCCATAATACTTAATGGGAAAATAGCTCTGCTATTTGCTAACAATTTTCGAGAGCTAAAGATGAGTCCTGATGGTTGCTTTGTGATGCACCTACCACTGATTGAGGCCTGTCAAACAAATTCCAGAGTAGGTTTCAAGGACAACTACTTAACATTATCTAATAAAATATAAATCACAAATTTCTTCAACAAATCTCGATGAGAAAAACAATAGAAAACAAAGAGGTTTTCTATTGTTTGGTTGTCAAGGAAACCACAAGCTTGAACAGGTCTAGAAAAACAATAGCAAATTATATTTTGCAAAATGGTTATTGTGAGTGAGTCAACGGGGTAGGGAAAAAGGCACAAAACAGAATTCTTCTTTCACCATTTCATGTTAATTGTCGTCATTCACTATTTTCTGTGCTATCTTTTTCCTTTTTATTTCCTGTTTTTGTCATATAACCTTTTTCACATTATACACCCCATTTCGAGCCACTCTGGGTGGAGGCTTTTCTCACTACAAAAAACTAGAATTATATATATTGAAAAGATTAGAGATGGACAAGTCAAAAAGGTTCAAAGGATATGTCCTGCATACAAAGAAAAACTGGTGACTGATCAGCTCTTTCAACTATTACACTGAAGCAGTTATGTACATCACACTTTCTGCCTCCCAACTGTATTATCCATACAGCTAAAAGAAGCTTATTTATTGTTAATATCATCAACAGGAATCTATCTCATCAATTAAACCATATTTTTAGCTTTATTTCAGCTTACAGATGTTCACATGATGAGCTTTCCTATGGCATATTCAAAAAATTGCCAGAAAAAATGAAATACTTCATACAAACTTTGTAAGGAAAAAAGGAAAACTCTGCATATTAAATGTAACATTAAGCTCCAGCAAAATTAATTTCAGATAAAATTCTACCAAACAAACTGGTATCAAAACCAATAATTCAGCTATAAAACAAAAAAAAAAAAAAAATGAAAGGGAAAAAGAAAATTAACCACCGATGAGGAGTCTTCACTTGAAATCGGAGATGAAGACCAAAGAGCAGGCCCAGGGAAAAGATTGCATGTACTGTACATCTTCTCAGGAATATCAGTTAAAGAACCAACTGTAGAGAGGGCAGACTGCACAAATCGCACATTTCTCACATGACATGGCCATTCCTCGACTTCAATTTATAAGGTACGTTTGTGATGCCAGATGGATTACCTTAATGCCAAAGCAAAATTATGGTGTTTGACGTATTTACCCTTCCACGTTGAGATGAGTTTATTTTAAAGTGGTAATCTATCTATTTGAGTCCACAATTTCCTTACAAGGATCACATAATTAAAATCAATTATGAAATTAATTTGATAATCAATCAACTACATAACGACAATGATTCAATATGACTCATGTTTTATTAAGACTAAATAAGTAATAATAATGATTCAGAATATCAAATATTTTATAATAATAAAAACTCTATATTCCCAACGTATTTTTAATGGGGGATTTAAATTGGACATTTCATATTAATTTGTTATGCTAATCATCCCTTTCCTAAATTTTATTTTGTAATTATTATAATATATTTGTTTTTAATATAAACGTAATATCAACCATAATCACTAATTTATTTTTTATCAATATTATAATTTGTTGGATAAAAATTTATTGGGACTATTGGTGCCCCATTCTCATAACTAAAAGCGCATGTATCTTTTTTGCGCTTTTGTTTGCTTCATGATCTTGATTGCTTGCAAGAGGAAGAAAAGCATATACTTTGCAAATTGCAATGTTTCAAAGCTCAAAAAGTTGAAGTAAATTAAGGTTTCTCATGTTATTTTATTTTGTCAAATGAAATCATAATGTCCATTTGGTTAAAATTAATATTTTAGAAGTTTTTTGAGTTGGAGTTTATTTAATCATCTTATATATTATGATTCGACATTCATCTTGCAAGCTAAGATTTTTTTTTAATATTTTACGATGAATCAATTTAATTAAATTAATATTTTTTTCAACTTATATAAAATATAGGATGTGAAAGATATAAGATTCGGATTATTGGATCATGCAAATTACAAATAATAAAATATTTATAAAAACTTTTATTATAATTTTATAAGAATCAAACCAAAATTCCATTTTAAAATAATATATAAAATAATTTGATTGTCTTTCCTTTGTAATAAAAAATAAAAGATTATGATATTACTACTTTAATATACAACCTACAAAGGATACACTCCCTCCATCCAAAAATAATAACTCTGTTTCTGTAGTTGATTGGCCAATTTGATTTTCTCTTAGTGCAATAATAAATAATCTAATCAAATTTTAGAAAGTTAATTTAATACTATTTATTAATATAATAATTAATAAAAAAATTAAAGTTTAAAAATATTAAAATTATCAAATAACTAACATGGTAGGTTAGTTTAAAAAATTATATAGTTATTAAATAAAAAAGATTGTTTTAAGGGCTTTTTGGTACTTTTGACTAATAATTGCGCTCGAAACAGTGTTTGGACTTTGGAGGCTTTGAGCCACTTGGTGGCTTTGTTTAATTAATCAAATTTTATTCGGGTTGGATCCGTTTTATTTAATCTGGGCTTAAGGACTTATGGACTATCCAATTATCTGGGTTGGATCCGATCAATTCATGATAGTTCTTCCAAATCTTCTGTATTCTATTCAGCTGATTCTTAAAGAATTAAAAAGCAACAATTACGAAGCATTTCTGGGTTTTTACTGGTGTTGATGAGGAATTCAATGGAAGCAAAAGAGGAGAAGAACAAGTACAGCATAATTGTTCCCACCTACAATGAACGCCTCAACATCGCTCTCATCGTTTACCTCATTTTCAAGCATCTCCAGTGAGTATCTCTCTCTCTCTCTCAAAATATATATTTATATATTATATATACATATATATATGTATATAAGTGTGTATTGATTTTTCTGTGTTTTTAATTGAAAGATTTCTACAATTTCCTCGGATTGTGGAAGGTGACAAAGTGTTCTGATGGGATCTTAGAATCTTTTGTTAATGTGTGATTACTTTGTTTGTTAGCGATTGTAGTATTGGCAAATGAGTTTCCTTGTTTTCGTTCGTCAAAAATTAGCTCCCCAAAAGGTGAAAATTGCTGGAATTGGTACCGGTAGAACTGATATGAGCTATTGAATAGTGCCGGTTATCTGAATTTGTAAGGCACTATCTGCATAAAGTCTATATGGGAATTGTTTTTGGAGAATTTGGTATTGGTGTTTGATTTCATTTTTGAACTACTTCGTGATTTAGAGAATGCAAATGCTCAAAATTAGTGATCATCTTCATTTTTCGGAGATCCTTTGACTATCCAATCATGAAAAATGAATCGAAAGTGAAATTTTGAGAATTTAGTTATTCATTTTTGTGGTACTAATTAACTCTTGATTAATTTAGAAAGCTCTATATTTTTTTGTGGTTAGGTTTGGTATTCCAGCTAAAGTGGCCATACTATCACACCTCATCTGCTAGATTGGATTTGTTGGATTAATTGTGTGTTCAAAGGCCTTATAGTATGGATATATGGGTTGTTAGCCTCTGCTGTCAAAAATATTAGAGAGTTTGCAAGTGCGTCTACACACTCAGTTTTTGCCCCTGCCCCACACTCAAAATGGTGCATGCCTGCATGGTTGCCACTTCCGCTTCCAGTACAGCACAACTGCCTCAATTCTCCCATATACTCAAGAGTACACATGTATAGACCTGTAAGAAAGTTAAAACTTTTTGGAAATCAATGGAGGAGAGCTTAAATGATGAAAACCAACACTTAAAATCTTAGTGCAAAATTCAAATTTTTACCTATTGAAACACAATATCTTTTGTCAAGATATTCTGGTTTTTTGCGGTATATTTTTCTTCCTTTCCTCTTTCTTTGTGCTGTTGTGTTCTGTTCTTTTTATACCAAAAGAGTTCTGACCTCCCAGCCTGTTCCTAGCGTTCTTATGTTGTCCATCGCATTCTCTTAGACGTGTCTGTCTTTTAGTGGACTAGAAACATGAGGTATTTTATGCATACATCTGATGATAACTTTATCGCCTGATTAGGATCTGAATTAATTAGCAATTAAGCACTAAATCCTTGTTTTGTAATCATTAACTTCTTATGCTAATCTGGTTCTTACACTGGAATCATAATCTGAAATTTTAAAGAATAAAACAATAGTTAAACCATTTGGATGGTTAGCCATGTTATCACATTTGTTGTACGTGGGAGTTGCTTTTAGTATTGCGTGGTAGTGCTGTTTATGGTGATAGTTATTGAGCTTTTCATCACTTTATCATGCTTTTAATGACCAAACTGATTTTTGTTGACATAATATGTTTTCATCATGAAATTTTCATAATCATCTTATTCCACCCATGACATTGAGTAAAATGAGTTACCTTTTTGGAGCGATGGTATGATAAATGTATATTATGTCGCTATATTTGGGAACTGAAATGATTTTAGAGTTTGAAAAAATCAGTTTTGTTTCTGTTCTTTGCACACATTGGACTTGGTCAGTTTCATAACTCTTTTGTGCTTTTGGATCAGGAATGTAAATTTTGAAATAATAGTAGTGGATGATGGGAGTCCAGATGGAACTCAGGATATTGTCAAACAGCTGCAGCAAGTATATGGGGAAGATCGTATTGTAGGTTTTAAGGAGTCTATTTTTTCATTCATGTAGCTTATAATTTCTCATGGCTCTAGCTTTTATTGCTGTATGTTTACTCATAGTGCTTTGATAATGCAGTTGTTGAGACCTAGACCTAAGAAGCTTGGCTTGGGTATGTATTTAGGCGTCCTCTATTTTGAAAGATGATGTTGAAGTTATTCTAAAGATTTTTCATTCAGGGACGGCTTACATGCATGGTCTGAAGCATGCGACTGGAAATTTTGTTGTGATAATGGATGCTGATTTATCGCACCATGTAAGTTTGCACCATCAAATGCATGAAACATAGAATTTTTTCATTTTGTGTTACCTTGTGAAAATATAGTGTGATATGCCATACTCTAATTTTAAAAAGCAAATGTTTTTGTAATACTATAAAATTCAGATCCCGAGAGCCAAGACTCACACCTTTGTAAAACTTGTCAATAGTGTGAACAAACCCAAAAGATACAACAAGAAAAAGTAATTTTGCCTGGAGTTTTCCAATTAAAAATGACTTGGAAAACAACAGCTCACTTTTAATTGCACTTCAGGACAGCTGTAACATGGCTTCTTTTTCCCCCCTTACTTCATTTACTCCCGTAATTCTTTTCTTAATCCCATTGAGCTGAGTTTTCTATTCATGCTCTCTGACAGCCGAAATACCTGCCAAGCTTTATCAAGTAAGTATTCTTTAAGCGAAGTTCCGGATTTTCATGATCTTAGTATCCAAACTAGCTGACAAATCTTCTTGAGTCAGGAAACAGATAGAGACAGGTGCAAGCATAGTTACTGGAACTCGATATGTTAAAGGTGGTGGGGTGCATGGGTGGAATCTGATGCGTAAATTGACGAGCAGGGGAGCAAATGTCCTTGCACAAACACTTCTCTGGCCAGGTGTATCAGACTTAACTGGATCGTTCAGGTATTATACAACTTCAGCAGCAATTTAGTTTCTACCTCTCGGCTCTCATATACCACCCTTAAATTTGATATTACCTTTTGTTTCTAAGGCTTTACCGGAAATCTGTGCTTGAAGATGTCATAAGCACATGTGTGAGTAAGGGGTATGTTTTCCAGATGGAGATGATAGTTAGAGCCTCAAGAAAGGGTTACCACATCGAAGAGGTAATCACAACTTTTGGCATATCTATTTGGAAGACTATCCTATACTGTGTTTTCTCATGTTACTTCAAATTGACTATTAATTGGGGTTGTACAACGTGATCAGGGCTGTTTATTAATGCTAGAATCAGTTGGGGTTACGTCTGAATACAGCAAAATGTGGAACTAAAGAAGGCACTTAACCCTTGCATGGTTGGCAAAATCACACAAGAAACAACACTGTTGATTCACAGTAAACATCAAATCTCATAGAATGAAGAGCATTCAACAACTAATGACTTAAAACTTATCCTAGAAGACTAATTCTAGACTAACTATTACTTACAGAACCCAAATTATAACTCAAGAATGACATTTACCAAATCCAAAAAATTCAAAATTTCTTCAATCTAAAAATACTTCAAGATCGGATTTGAACTCAAAAAAGACGCTGAAACAAACTCAACTAAAGCCTGCTGCTCTATTGAATCTTTAAAGAAGCATCCTTTGACGCTAAATAGAATGCAAACATTTCCATCTCATATTTGTCTGTTTGTCTATCATCACCACCCAAACTTTACCTTAAGTTTTGAAGTGCTGAAGTATGAGAATCTCAAGCTTTGAGGTTGAACCATTGCGTCATTGAAGTTTCTTGAAATGTGTATAGACTTCTTCTGTGCATGTCATTAAGAAAAGTTTGGATATTTCATCCTCTTGTAAAGTTTTTCTGGCATGTCAAGATTGATTGGTGGAGCAAGTTGAATTTGTCCTCGGGAATTTCCTGTAGGAGCAGTAGACTTGAGGACATCACTGTTGACTTCTTTGTCTTACTTAATGTTTAGTCTTTCCAGCAATACACGAGGAGCTGCCTTTACTTTTTTCCATGCATAGCTCATACATGTAGGAAGTG
Source organism: Paulownia fortunei (assembly GCA_019321725.1). Taxonomy (NCBI): domain Eukaryota; kingdom Viridiplantae; phylum Streptophyta; class Magnoliopsida; order Lamiales; family Paulowniaceae; genus Paulownia; species Paulownia fortunei. Next base: position 18,426,530 of record CM033119.1, on the reverse strand, counting down.
CTTTCTGTTACTTCAGGTCTATATTAATGTGGGGATATATGAACTAGGCTGCAATGAGACAAAAAAGTATCACGAATCCAAGTCACCTAATATGTTTTAGCTCATGGTTCTAGGAAAAAATTTTGGTGCTCAACATTAGATGCTGACATGATATTCATATAACAAGCACCATCAATAAATCAATTTTTTCGTCCCATTTCCACAACAAACTAATCTCTCTGCTGCTGATTTAACGATTAGATGCTCTGTTGAAACAATCAGTAAACTTAAGAGGAGATGCATAACCAATTGCTGCATTCGTCTCCGAGTAATATATCCTTAGGAAATTGTGACCTCAGTACTGAAGTTTTCTGCGAAGACTGTTAATAATTCTACTGTGATGTGTGAATTTTCAGACACTCTTCTGCAAGAATGTGTTATTTTTCAAGGAGTTTACTAAGCAACTGCTTTTAATTGTTTATTTATAGATTGCCATTCAAGGCGTCTGATGACATTCTGCCTGCCATTTTTGTCTCAAATATTTTTGTGCTTGCATGTCTAGTAGATCATGTTGTTTTCTGTCTTTTGAAAATTCTGTAGCCCAGCCATCAACAATCTTGAAGAATATTAGTAGATGTTGTTTGCACTCTGACATTGTTAAGATCTGATCTATAATTTCATAATTTCTATTTATGGTTTTCACTAAGCTAGAAGGTTTTCTAGTGTTAAAGTCTAGTTTGGATTTCGAACATCTAAACCTTAGACTATGCAGTTTTTCTATTTTTTAAACTGGTGTCTGATGTGGCTTTTCACCTTTTCATAGGTTCCAATCACTTTTGTTGATAGAGTATATGGAAGCTCAAAACTGGGAGGATCAGAAATAGTAGAGTATCTGAAGGGACTTCTGTACCTTCTGGTTACAACTTAAAATGGAGTACAAGTGGTCAATCGTGATAACCTCTTCACATTTTGCAGAACTTTTTTGATTATAGAAGTTCAAATGAATACATAATCCATTCTCCAATCTGGATAAGGAACAAAACAATTCAGCTTCTGCGCACGTTTTATCTTCTCTGTATCTGGAACCGCAATTGCTGCCTGTTACATGAACTCTAAGCTTTGCATTTCAGTAGAGTGCTTTTGCAATTCTTAGATTTTAATGGGGTTCAAATTTATGCAACTGTAATCCGATGATATGATAAAAAAATTCCATCAAAATTCTCCTAACTGTGATGAAATGCCGGCATGACATCATTTGTAGTGGATCTTGGATGCTTTTCTGATGGGATTGTAGATTGGAAATCATACATGTTGATAGATATCTGGTACCCTATTTGGTGTTGTTTATCTTTCTGTTGCAAGTTATTGCTAACAGGATTACGACCTTCCAGCATGAATTGTAGGTGCTGCCGCTTGTCGATTAAGTTGCTCATGGCATAGTCCTGGAAAACAAGCAATTTTCCATTCTTGATGGTGGTATTTAGCTTCCCTTTGGGTTTATATTGCTCATGGCAAAGTCCTGGAAAACATGCATTTTTCTATTCTTGATGGTGGTATTTAGCTTCCCTTTGAGTTTATGTTGTTTCTTTTTCCTTTCGATGGAAATATAAGTTGGCTTAAGCAACATATAAATGGGTTACTGACTTACAGCAGATTTAATAACACAACTTCTCAACTGAGGCCGGCAGCGAGAACTAAATGGTATAAAAAAATATTACATTCAATGATATGTATTTGAGTTTGCGTTTTATTTCACATTTTAAATACACTCATATATAAATATATGTTGAGATGTATATTCGGCAAGATGTAGCATATGACATTGAAATAAACAATAGAAGGCCTATATATAAAAACATAAGGAATAAAGTCATATTCAACATTTAATTTATACCAGGCAATTTCCACAAGGGAGGCCCCTCAATGAGGTATTGAGTTTAATTTCTATCAAAATATGAATATTTTTGTAATATTTTACCTGTGTAACAATGTATTTGACCTTTCACTCGGGGAAAAAAAAAACAAAAAAAAAAAGAACATTTAACTTATGCTACATAAATTAAACATGTACCAATCAGTCCTCTGAAAACAAATGCAAACCAGAATCCTCATTACTAGAAACAGAGGGATCTATGCGCAGGCTATTAGCAGATAGCCACAATCCCACAAACTACAAGCAAATCACTCCTGCTACTTATATGTTTGGTTTCTATTCCAGCACCAAGAACCACATTTACCATGACAAAACCTACAAATTTCTTCAAAATTATTTAAAAAGGAAAAAGCAAGAACACACATTTAGATCTTCCTAATCCTTCTACCTCCCACTTTCCTCTCAGTAACCCCAACTGATCTCTCAACATTCATAATAGGCAGTGGCAGTGGGGGCTTCTTGTTCTCCTTGCTAGTACTACTCCTCAATGAATACCTCGGTGTCCGAGCATCCCTCCTCTCCGCAACTGGAGTGGCGGCAGCCGCCACAGCCACCGCCGCCGTCTTCCTCCGGCTGTCGAACTTGCTGGCCTCTCTTTTCTTTGCAGACTCAACTCTAACACCAAGATCATAAGCAGGCTTCTTCTCATAGCCCTCCATTTCACCTTTCTTTCTCTTCAACCTCTCATTTCTTCTTGCAGAATACTCATCATAAAACCTGCCCCTCTCGAATAAAGGGCTCCTTGGAGCACCACCAAAAGCACCACCATTCAGTGTGGTATCATCTCCGGCCCCAATCTCTTGGTGCACCATTTTGGCCAGAGCCCTCAATTCACAAGAAATGGTGTGGTACTCGGGCCGAAGCTCGGATTCTTCCACATCCCAACTGCGGTTGGGCAACTGGGATTTCGCCAATGAGCCTGTTTTTCACATCAAATTCAAGAAAATTGCAAAGTAGAATCAAGAAAAGGACACCATCATACAAAATCAAGAAACTTCAAGATGAGGCACATTTTTATCCCACTTCATTGCTGTTGCCAATCAATTAAAACTAATAAATCTTATTACACACACACACATAAAAAACAAAAGAAAAAATCACAAAAATGCAATGGTATTACTTTCAGTATTTACAGTGATTCTTGAAAATACCTGGTGGGGTGTGGATGGTGTTACTGGCGGTGGGCTGAAGGGCTTTACGCCGGGGACGAAGCCGAATGGGAGATCTTGCAAGAGGGGGTTTCCCATTTGATCTCAACATCATCCTTGACATGTATGAAAATGCAACCAATTAATCTGAAACAGACCCTGAAAGAAATTCTTGGTGAAGAAGAAGAGGAAGAGGAAGAGAGAGGCAGGAGAGAAGAGAGTGATTTTGAATCAGTAAAGGGGGTTTGGTCTAATTTTTTAAAGTTCTTGAAACAGTTAGAGTTTATTTTTGTCTTTGGCTTTTATGATCTTTCGTCAGATTCAATTTTCAATCAGGGGGAGCGTCTCCAACGGTCACATTCCTGATCTGACGGCTTTAAATGATTTGTTTGAAATGTAAAGGGAGGATGCGAGTGATATTCCATTTTGATACTGGTTTTAATATTAAAGTAAATGGCAAGGTTATGTTGATTTTTTTATAGAATATAATATAAAAAGAAAACTTATATTGGTGTTCAATCGTCCGTCATATTAATTTAATATTGAATGATAAAAACAATTGATTCGATAATTGAGTGCTCAATTTGTCTTGTTTTATATTTATGTGAATATAAATATTTTGTGAAGTTAAATCTATTTTTTTAGTGTTCAAAACGCGCAATATAATTTATTATTCAACAATGATATAAGTTTTTTATAAAAAAAAAAAAACCACGATACAAGCACAATAGGATTCCTCGTGAATACATATATTTTCATTTTTACAGTTTCTCTGCATTTTCATTTTTTTGTCTAGAAGAAAAAGGGAAATAAAAAAGATTTAAACCTTGGTTCCCAATACCTAATCCTTGGTTTTATCACTTTGTGCACACAATCCTTGTTTGATTTAAGAGAAAGCTATTAGGATTTAGAATCTATTAAATATTGCACGTTAAAAATGTTGCTGCTAAGATGCATTTATAAATTTTATGATCACAATTTATGGGATATTTAGGTATTGCTAATGTTCTTGGAATTCCATAATTATTTCAAAAGGCAACTAATATATTAACTTTTTTGAATAGGGATGCTATTGAAGTTGTGGATAATATTATTTATATGATGACTCCAAATATTATCAAGTAAAATACATTTAGTAGAATGAGAGTATTTAAAAAAAAAAAATCAGTTCATGCATTTCAGACACATCCATTTGTTTGGAGGGTCCTTCAACATCAAAGAAGTCAACAAAAGTACAAAATTATAATAATGTAACATAATAAAAGTTGGTTGATTGATTTGAACAACATTTATTTCTTTTTAAAGGTTAAAAACTATCTATAAAAACATTTTAGCTTGGACATTTTGTCAGAAATTGACTCAATCTTGGAAAAAAAATTAAATAAGAATAATTTCATTTTAAGATAAAACATCTCGAAATAGTTTGCTAAGACTCTAGAGTTTGGGGTGCGGGAAGGTACTTAGATTTGTTGCCAATTATTTTGATGGACAAATTATTATTTTCGTTGCAAGCCACACATACCAATATATTTGATTTGCAAAACAATAAATTGTCAAATGATGTTTTAAATACTGATGCAATTTTCTCGCGATTAATATGAAATATTATATTAAAAATATAGTATTATGGGTATTCGATTTCTCTAATTCTATTGACTAGAATAGATTGTGACATCAATATTTTGAGTATTTGTATAGAATTTTGTGAACCTCACGACATATTCTATGATGTACGGATATTTTTTAAATAAAATTATATTTAACACTTGGATAGTAATATCACTCGTGAACACTCATTAGATATGTGTCCGTTATTCAAATTAAAATTTGCTTGAAATATTGATAAAAATACCAAGAGCGAACACAATCCAATATTTTTTCTATTTTATATATTTCAAATGAGATAATTTGTGTTTAATCATTATCAGATATGATATATATGGGAAAAATTATTCCAAATCTTTCATTAATAGAGTGATTTATTACCTTAATTTTGTTCGTATGGTTAAAATAATAAGAGTAATTTACTTTTTCTATTTTTTCTAATACTTATATATTTATATATATCATATTATTTGATAATATGGAATCTATTATCATTTTCATACGTAAATTGATATTCATAAATTAAATGGGTGTTTTTTTAATTGATATATTCCCAAATTAATTACAAATTTTTATGAAGAACTTTATTATATAATCAAAATTTTGTTGATTTTTTTTATACAATTATAAATCATAAATTTTGAGAATTAACTAATTATACCCTTCTAATACTCCATTTCTTGTATAAAAATGTCAAAAAAAAGTTTATATACTGGGCTTGACCTCATGCAACCCTTATTACAGTTTGCATGGACAGTGTGTTTACAATATCTGCACTCAATTTCTGACAAGTGTTAATGGACTTGTTCCAATCCAAGAATCATCAGCAGTCAAGAAATTGAGAAGGGTGCCCTCAAAATCATCTGCAAATTATATTTCACTAACTCCCATTAGCTTCTTGGAAAGATCATCAATTTGTGTACAGAGACAGAGTTTCAAAATTTTTATGGAAATTTGAGGTTCTTGGTTTTTTTGTTGCTTGGCCCTTGTATTTTGTTGGTAGTTATTTTTCCTTTCTGAGGGTTCTATTTGCCTATTTGTTGCTCTGTTCAAGTTTTTGTGGTTGCATGGTTGTGTTTTACATTTTTTTATTCTCTGGTAGAGGCCATGACTATTCATTTTCTGTTTGAAAATGGTAGAATATTCACTGAATGCTAGTCTTATTTATATTTTAGTTGTATGTTATTTTAAGGAAAATTCTTATCCCAATAGGATTTGGCCAAACCCTTTTAATCATTGATTGTATATTTTTTAATTGTACACCAATCACATTATAAATATAATTCGTGAATTCGATCAAACTCAATTTGGATTAAAAGTTCCCTATTTTGTCTGCCTTAGTTCTTTTTTTCTTTTTTAATTACTTGGGATGTCACTATAATCAGTGTTTAGAGACTAGATATATCCTCATTTCTGCTCCTTTTTTTGGGCTATATTGTAGTCTTCAATTTGTCTGCTAGTAAACTCTCAATCAATATGACTTGTCTTTGCAACTTGTGACTACTTTTTGAGGTGGGGGCACCTGCAAAGAAGACAACAAAAATAGGTAAACAAGAAGATTGGACAAGTAATGTGAACAAGGATGGTGGTCTATCAACTTATCACTTAAAAATACAGTTCAGATTTTTATTTCTCTTAATTATTATACTTGAAGAAGAAGGTATGCTTGCAAGAAGGATTAAGTTTCTTGTTGTTGATAAATATGTAAAGATCTAATTAGATTAATAACAAGAATTTCTCTCAATCTTGTCTTTAAACACATGTACAAGTTTGAGCAACGAGGTTGGATCAGACATCGTCCAACAAAGTGGATATATTCTTAAATTTTATATGTAATCGAAATTTTTCTATCTATCAAATCAGTAAATTTATCTCCCATATGAGTTAAAATATCTGTTTCGCCCTTGAAGCTAGGAATTCTAACGGGTTGACTCCATTGTGAATTGTTATGTAGAAGATGTCAAAGTAACACAAGATGCCTTTTAATGGTGGGAGGTTTCAAAGTAGAGACTTGGGAGTGAAACATACCCTCATGGTCCCATAGATTGTTGTGTTGAGAATATTGTCAAGTATTGTTGTGGCCACTGGCCACATTATATGACTCCAAGAACCATAGATTTTTGAGTATTTCTGCCTCAAACTTCAACAGTAAAGACACAAAAGTTTGTTCTAAGGCAAAAAGCCAAAGCTATGTGCAGCCTTTTTTATGAAAAAAATAAGCATACTGTAGCATCAATGAGTAGACAGCATCTTTTCATGGCTGTTGCTCTCAAGCAGCTGATATGGCAGCCCTAAGCCCCCAAACTATTGAGGAAACTTGATTTTATCTATATTGATTAGGTCTTTGAAGTGAGGGTGGGGATCACCCAGATTTGTGCGAAAAACATTTTATTTGTTGTAAGATGTACATGCTTCTAGGCAATGGAACTTTTTGGTTGTTTACCACAGAATTTTATTTCTAAATTATTTACATATATTATGGATTTGACTTAGTGGGTGTCGGGATCACACGAGTTTATGAACATTATGGTTGTGATATGTTAGGACCAGTGAGAATCCGTTAAGAATACACTTGTATTTATTTAAACAACTTTATGGTTGACTTTTTTGTGTTATATAAAAAAAATTACATAAGTTGCACGTTGATAATATTATTTTAAAAATATTAAGGATCACTAATAAAGAAAATCTTCATTCATATAAACTTGGGGAAAAAAAAACTCAACAATAATACATTTTTATATGTCAAATTTCAGTATATAACATCAAGAAAATGTAATTAATTATCCATTTTCTTCTTTTAATCTGTATTTTCCAATACATATTGCCAGTAGCTTTAAGTTGTATTGCATTAAAACTAACGTTATGTACTAACCATATTGCAACAAAAATAACATTAAGTATTAATCATGAGCATAGTGAATATTCTGAAAATCATGCATACGTGCGTAAACTTTCTCCTATAAGTTTTTTGGCAATAGCACTTTTAATATATAAATATTTATAAGTAAAATAAAAATATTACTGTTACTATAGTTACATAGTAATATTAACCTTATTTTCACCTTTGACTTGGCAAGCAACCTCCACCACCACTCAATCGTTGTTCTAAATTTTCAATACCAATTCTCCAAGTCTCATAAATAAATTTTATGATTACAGATTGAATTCGTATTTGACCTCTTCAGGTCGGGTTCAATTCGACCCCACATCACTATGCATGCATCCATACATATATATATATATACATATATATATATATAGATAGATAGATAGATGCAGAGAGAGTATTAAGTTACAAGCTAAACACACAACAATCAGTTGGAACCTCCAACTCTCAACAACCAATGCGCTGCTAGTTTTTCTATGACAAAGTTCTGCACATTTAATTCTACAATCTCCTTCCTCTCTAGTATACCTCAAATTGAAGAAGTCAAGGTATATGGTTCAGGGGATTTGGACAATAATTCCACATTTGAACCCATAATTGTGTTCTCCCCAACTGTTTTTCCATTGTCAAAACCATCAGTCTTAATGTCAGAACAACTTCAAGACTGCTATGCAACAGTCGATATGTAAGAACAAGTTGCCTTCTGATTGCAAAGAGTTAATGCTCAACGTACGAAGCATTCAAGGCTCCAAGTTCAGATAAACTAATGTTATAAAATATTTTGAGACAGGTATGTCCTACATTTGTGAAAATGTTATCGTTAAGCAATGTTAGACAAGCTATAAAAGTATTAATCGATTAGGCCGTCAAACCATGTTGATTTCTATTCATTCAAGATGTCTTCTAAAGGAAATTCAAGAATCTAATGCAATCACATGCACTGAAACTAGTTCAGGCTAAGCCACTGGTCTAATAGAATATCGACTGACTGGTATTGGAAATGCAACTACTAGCCTAGCAGTTGTAGTCATTTGTCTTTGCAATGGATTCTTCATTGTCATGTGAACCAAAGAAGGTGAAACAGATAGCAATCATCGGAGCTGGAATTAGTGGCCTGCTTGCATGTAAACACACCATGGAAAAGGGCTTCAATCCAGTGGTTTTTGAGGCACGAAATGGCATTGGTGGAGTCTGGTCCTGCACCATAGATTCAACTAAGCTGCAAAGTCCCAAAGATTACTTCCAGTTCTCAGATTTTGCATGGCCCGAATCCGTATCAGAAACATTCCCTGATCATAACCAAGTTATGGACTACATTAGATCTTATGCTCTTCATTTCGATATTTTGCCACGGATCAACTTCAGTTCTAAGGTTATTGGCATTGACTACTACTCAGCAGCTGATGAGGATATGTCTTCTTGGGATATGTGGGGTGGCACTGGTGAGGCCTTTTCACCTAAAGGGAAATGGAATGTCATTGTCCAGGATGTCTTGCATCCTATGGAGGCACCTAAGGTACTAGTACACTTTCTTTTAGTCTAATCAAGAAAATTTTGAAGTTTTATTTTTTGATTTTCCCTGTTCTTGATTTTGGTGAGAAAAATTCTGATGATGGAAGGTATATCAAGTGGATTTTGTGATTCTGTGCATTGGAAAGTTCAGTGACCTGCCAAACATTCCAGATTTTCCGACAAGCAGCAAAGGTTTCAATATGTTTAATGGAGAAATCATACACTCCATGGATTATGCTGCAATGGACAAAATTCAAGCAGCAAAGTTCACTGAAAACAAGAGAGTAACTGTTGTTGGTTTCCAGAAATCAGCACTGGATATTGCAGCTGAAATTGCTAAAAATAACGGTATGTGACTACTTTGCAAGCATTCAAGCATGTGTGTGAATTCTTCTTCTTCTTCTTCTTCTTCTGAGCTTGTTAATCCAGACATTAAGATGCACATTATTGTGATGGCAATAGAAAGTCTTTTCGGTCTTTTAAGAGTTAACAGCTGATTCTTTGTATTTTCAGGTGTCAGTAATCCATGCACATTACTTTTTAGGAGAGTGCACTGGTCAGGTTCTGAGAACTTGGTTAGATTCACCTTCAAAAATCTGAACCGATTCTCAGAGCTTATGGTCCATAAGCCTGGTGAAGGACTAATTCTCTGGTTTCTGGCACTTTTACTTTCACCTTTGGTAATTGCTCTCCCCTGCATTTCAAGTATTCTTGATCAGATACAAAAGCCATAATTCTGATATTTTCTTCTATCTTCATTTCCAGAAGCCAAAAATATTCATACATTTTTTCGACTAACATACTTAAAAATCCTGATTCCAGCGTTGGATCTTCTCCCAATTGGTGGAATGCTACCTCAAATGGACTTATCCGTTGAAGAAATACGATATGGTGCCTGACCACACCTTCCTCAGACAGATATGTTCATGCATGTTCATGGTCTTGCCAGAACATTTTTATGACAGAGTGAAGGAAGGAAGTCTCATCTTACAGAAATCTCGTGCATTAGGCTTCTGCAAAAATGGCCTAATTCTAGACAATGTAGCAGCTCATCTGGATACGGACATCATCATTTTCGCGACAGGGTATAAGAGTGATGAAAAGCTCTCAAATATTTTCACTTCAATTGACTTCAAGAAATGCATAACTGGATCCTCAGCTCCCTTCTACAGGTACCAATTTCCAAATCTTTAGAATGCATGTATATATACATGCTTTGCTTTTTGTTTTTAGGACAACAAAAGTTTGTGTATTCATTATACCATGAAAAAAAAAATTGTTACGTAAGGAGCTCAACTAGGTATCAATTTTCAAAATGTCTTCAAGAAAAAGCAGAAATTTATCAAAAAACATTATTTTCCAACATACTTGATGCACCCTTCTTAGTCAAGAGGTTCACTGCCCCATCAACTTCACACCAGCAAAAGGTTAGCTCCACGTCTTCAAATGAAGACGATGTCCTGTTGCAGGACGACCTTTGAGAGCCTTGTTTTCCTGTCAAAAACAATGTACATATGTTTTGTTAAACATTGCAGGGAGTGCATTCATCCAAGGATTCCACAGTTAGCAATACTGGGGTATTCAGAGAGCCCAGCAACCTTGTTTACATTCGAACTGAGAAGCAAGTGGCTAGCACATTTTCTTGCAGGAAAGTTCAGCCTGCCTCCCATAAAACAAATGGAAGAGGATGTCCAAAGATGGGAAAAGAATGCACGCCGTTATAGCTGCGAAAACTACAAGAGGGCTTGTGTTGGTGTGCTGCTGCAAATTCACTGCAATGATCAGCTGTGCAAGGACATGGGATGCAATCCTAGAAGAAAGAAATGGCTTTTCCCTGAGTTATTTTCTCCTTATCAACCTGCAGACTATAAAAATCTATGAAAGTTTTTCACATAAAAGACATAACCCTCATGTCTTAGCTAAGTATTTATTCTAGTATGCCTAAAACAACATAAGACACTAAGAATCAACCTGTGGTGAAATTCGAGTCTTGTGGTAAAATTCGAGTCTTGCTATGTATTTTTGAATGATACATATATAAGTTGGGATCATCGCCTCAATTTTCCACGGGTTTTTTTTTTTTTTAAATAAAAAAAAATAATAATAATAAAGGAAGATAGGTTCCATATGTGATGGAAACTGTCATGTTACCATTCTTGTTCTACATTCTCATTGAGATTAGTTGTATTATTTAAAGTATACTGTCATTTGTTCTTTGTTTTCACTAAATCATCAAATTCTTGACACAGGACAATATCTTGGCAGTAACTCAAAGTGGTAAATGATGATAATAATAAATTTACATTATCAAATTATAATAGTCGTATTAATAGTTCTAAACTATTTTGTAATAACGTATCAAGATAATATAAATCATATTAATGCTAATATCAATACTATATAATTTGGTATAGGTGAACTCGAATTATTATCATATAATTCAATATTAACAATTATAAATTATATTTGGTTTTATGTAAACGTATATAATAACAAGAAAGGTATTAAGGATCATCACTAAAAGTAACCTACTAATATAATTCATAATAATTTAAGATTAAAATCAAGTTTTTAGTACAGGTGAACTTGAATTCGAGTTAGAATAGACTACTCGATATTTTTGAATTAATATCAAACGCGAGTTAAATTTATAAGGTCGTTGAGATCGAGTTTAAATTTTTTATAGTAACATTAGACCTAAAAAAATTTTAAAGTTCAACTCGAGTTCTAAACTTATCCAGCCTTAATATATATGTGCATAATTTGTGTGGATTATTAAGAAAAAGGTAATAACATATTTTGTCGTTGATTTTGTAAGAAACTATGCATTAAGCATATTCTACCGTATAATTCATATATATATATATATATATTTAGAGAGAGAGAGAGAGAGAGAGAGAGAGAGAGAGTGAAATTAAAGTAAACAAATTAGGTAAAATCCATAATTTTATACTTTCCTATTCTGCCGGATTTGTCTCCAGTGGTAATTTTTACGTAAACCTCCAATTGCTCATACTTTCATTACCAACTTGTCAAACTTGTGTTTTCTTTTTGGCACACTTGAAAAATTAACCTTTAAAAAAGTATTTGCTATATATAACTTTCACATTTAAATAATACTTCCCCACTTGTTAAAATAAAGTCATATGCATAAAGAGAAAATAAAAAAAAATCAAATGAATAAAACCATTTTATTACGTTCTTAAATTGGTATATAAACTTTTAAAAATATCATAAATGACCAAAAAATCTTCTTAACGAGTTCCAGAATTTATTGGATGTTATATAGTATTGTGAAACAACTGCCCCCCCCCCCCCCCCCCCAATGAAAAATGAATTGTTCTTGTGGCTAATTTTTTGGAGAATTTGTTGCTACATATTTTTCTTTTTTTGGATAGAGAAAATATGCCGAAAATTAAGAAGTTTTTGATGTGGATGTTACTTGTGATATAATGCAATCTCAATATAAAATAAATTTATAATTTTTGAGTAAAATTTAATTTTTTTTTATAGAAATTGTCATCTTTGTTATATCGATCAGGTAAAAAAGGATGATTACCTATTAATTATAAATATGAATTTTAAGTGATAGACACATTCAATTATCCACAATAATAGGTACCAAAACTAATAATTTCTCATAATAAAATCATAACTTTGGTACAATTCTGTGGGGTCTTGCCAGCTTTAAAAATATTTGTGTACTCATACTAATTAAGCAATTATTCTAAACTTTGGGTACTAATTTAACAATTACCAAAAAATAATTTAACCTACAAAAAAGGTTTTCATTTTAATTATATTTATATTATGTATCAAAATAATTTTTAACACCCTCCCCCACCAAAAAAAAAATAAATCAAAAAAGAACTAAAGAAAATAAAAGTTTTCATTTTTATTTAATTTTAATAAATTGGAATTATTAAAAATAAATAAAAGTAATATATCTATTTTATGGGTGGAGAAACAAGAAAAGCAACATCCCTAACTGAAATTGCCATTTCCATTTTCATTTCATTTTGGGGTCAAACCCTAAAACACAAATCTCATTTCCCATATCTGCATTCATTCATTCCACACTTCACTCAATTCTACTCCGTATAAATAAATACATACAACGATACATATATACATACATACAGGTAGATATATACATCACATGCAAACACGTTCAGCCATTATTAACTCAAGAGTTGTGAGGATCTGGAGAAAAACTGAAATTCACGCCAAAAGTCCCTTTTATTCCGTTATAAACTTCGAAAGGGGTACGTTTTTATTATGCTAAATTTTGTTTTTATAGTTATTTCTTTCAGCGATGTGGATTTGAATTGTGCATTGATTTTCAGTTGAATTTGATGACCCTGTGTGGTTAGATCTGTAATTTGGTGAGTAATTGATGTGGGTTTGGGGAATTGAATGCGATCTGGGAAAATTGGGGTTTTGGGATTTTAGATCTAATGGTGGTGTGGAGTTTAAATAATGTTGAATTGTGGAAAATGGATGTGGTTTTGTGCTTTAGATATTAAAATCTTGGGATCTGTGTTGAGGTTAAGTTTTAGTAATTTTTCTTAATTTGTGATTTGTGAATTGATGTGTAGTACTGTGTTATTGATTTGGAAGATTAGATGGCAATGAATTTGGTAATCTAATTTGTTCAATAATTGTGTCTGTGAACTGAAGATTGGAATGTGTTGGGTTTCAAAATTTTGTTGTTAGTTTGCTCTTGGAAATGTGATCAAATGATTTTGTATGAAATGATATACTGTAGTACTTTGCGGCTAATTTTTATCAATTTCAATTTTAAAGTAGATAGTTTGTGTCCAAGTGCCCATGAAAAGTTAGTTCTTTTTCTGCTGCAGAATGACTTAATCTATATGATTTTTTTTAATGCTGAAATCCTGAAATGAGCTAAATTTTGCGTTTGCTGTTAATTCAGTTAATGGAACTTTTACTAGTTGGCTTAAATCTTCTGACTATGATGGTGACTGTGCAGGAAATTTAGTGGAAAAAATCTTGGAATTGAATGTGGTGGTTCAATTGTAGCTTTATGGTCCTATCAGGGTAATTCTTCACCCCTTGGACAGTTACAAGAACAATAAGGAAAAAAGCAAAATGCCACCAGCAAGCAAAGCTGATAAGAAGGCTGCAGTGGATGCGGCTGCATGGATGTTCAATGTAGTCACTTCAGTTGGGATCATTATTGTCAATAAGGCATTAATGGCTACTTACGGCTTCAGCTTTGGTAAATTTCATTTACCTTTTTGAACAGCATCTAGACCAAGTTTGCACGACTTGGAGATGAAATGTGCATTCATGGTCAAAGCTGAACTATTACTTGGTTTCTGGGATTTGAATACCATAAATATTTTGTTGAAGAATCTGTGTGGGCTTGTTAACCCTTAAGGATTTTAAAGTATGCACTAATGAATATTGATTATAGACTACCGAGCACTCTTTGGGTGTGGAGAAGAAGAATGGTCTGTGGAGATAGCGAATGATGGAACAATATCCCCAGCTTCCCCACTTATTCTGGTTTCCACTTTTAAAGAAATTATAGAAATTGTTCATACTTCAAAAACTAAAGGAAATTTTCATAAACTCTTTAAGAACCCATTAAGAAGCTGACAATGATCTTTATTGTTAGGAAGTTAAACCAGGAGTAGCCGAGTTAAAACAATGACCAAATTGTTCTCTGTTTTCAATGGTGGACTTCACGTTGTACTTCTTAAATTTTCAATTCTTTTGTTTTGACTTTCCATTATAATGCATAGTTTTTAAGCTTTCTGACTAGTACAACCTGTGCAGCTACAACGTTAACTGGTTTGCATTTTGCTACCACAACCTTGATGACGGTTGTTCTAAGGTGGTTGGGTTACATCCAACCTTCTCATCTACCCCATCCAGAGCTTCTAAAATTTGTCTTATTTGCAAATTTCTCTATCGTTGGGATGAATGTCAGCTTAATGTGGAACTCAGTGGGATTCTACCAGGTAATTATCGATGCATTCAACCATTCTAAATGACAACCAACACTCACTAGGAATATGGTACCTGGCCTCACCTCTTATAGATGATGTCAGGGGTTTGAATCCTGTCCTTTCCCATGTTTCAGGTTTGAATTTTGATAAAAAAGAAAAAGAAAAAAACTCTAAATGAAAAAAAAAAAGAAAGACAGAATATCGGGCAACTTCTATCACTACATTACTAAAGGTCATATTATCTCTTGCATACTATCAGATCGCAAAACTGACTATGATCCCAGTCTCCTGCTTATTGGAAGTTGTGTTTGACAAGATCCGATATTCTCGAGACACAAAGCTTAGCATCTTAATTGTTCTCCTTGGTGTTGCTGTCTGCACAGTTACTGATGTGAGTGTTAATGCCAAGGGCTTCATTGCTGCATTTATTGCAGTCTGGAGTACGTCACTGCAACAGTATGTAAGTTCTACTTGATATTTTGACCTATTGTGATATGAGAATTCTGTATATGTATTAAACAAGTTTAAATGGATGTATGGACTTAATCACGAAAGTGTTTTAAACTACAAATACTTGGTGTGCAAAGTTTGTCAGTATCTGCTGTAATAGAGATCAAAGTTTGCAGCCTCAAAAAATATAATGAGTTCTGTTTGGTATGGAGAATTTGTGAGTTCTGTAATTTGCTTCAAAGAGAATCCCTGTTACCAGAATATATATCTCGGATTGTATTGTTCTAAATTTTTTGTACGTTTTTTTCTGTAATCTTTGTAGACAACTACATAATTGTGGATTTGCATTTGCAGTATGTTCATTTTCTTCAGAGAAAGTACTCCCTTACTTCCTTCAATCTACTGGGGCACACTGCACCAGCCCAGGCGGGATCACTATTGTTGTTAGGCCCATTTCTGGATTATTGGTTGACAAACAAGAGAATCGACGAATTTCAATTTCATCTACCATCTGTAGTAAGTGCTTCCACAAGCTATGCTATGTGTTGTATAATTATAGTCAATTGTCTCTGATCCTGGTATGATAATATACTAGGATCACTTAACTTTGGGTTTGTAAATTATAGTATGTGCTAGATCTTCTGGTTTAGAAGATAAAAAAATATTGAGTTTGAGCCATATAAAATTATTGAGTAACTTGACTATACTAGGATTTGCTCTGCATGCACCCACACTTTAGCCATTTGACTCAGAATTAATCAGCAATTTATCTTTTCTTTGTTGTAAATTGTTCTGTGTATGAATGGTCTGAAAGTTTGAATTGCTTTTTCTGTGACAAGTTTTAAATGTTTATGGGTAATTTGGGGCTGAGTTATATTATGGCAAAAGGACCATAACTTTCCCGATTATAAGATATGGAACAGTAAAAAACATCACAATAGCATGAATGCCAACTCGAACTTGTAGCTGATTATCCTGGCTAATTTTCCTACCAGTGTGATTTGCTGCTGTATGATATCCTGCCAGCCAACTGCTAGTTAACTATTGGATTGCTCAAGTGAAAGATGACAAACCTGATTTTCAAATAATACGTCTGCTGATCAGGACCTTTCAACCTTGGCCCGCGCTAATATGTTCTCAGTTTTTTTTTTTTTAAATGTTTCCTTAACTTCGTCTGTAGTTTTCAGCAGTGATAATATATTATTGTGATTTCGCTCATTAAATTATTCAACTTCATATAACATTGGTATTGACTTATAAGAAATACTTACCTTGTTGCAGCCCTTCTATTCTCCTTTCAGTTAGAATCCACTTCAAGGATTACAAGTAACTAACTGTTTTATTTTGCTATTCTATGGCTTGTTGTGAAGGAAAAGGGTAACAGAAAGTAAGTTTAGAGTATAGAGAAATGAAAAAGGTTGCATAAAATCGTGTAGGTGTTGTAGGGTGAAACTGTTAATATGAGAATCAATAAAAAATATATTCTTTGAATTCTTTTCAGGCACCTAACTTGATTAAGTTAAATCAGAAATCGTTTATTGTATTCCATTAATTAAAGTAACATGTGGCAGCATATGGTGAATGGGCATCAGTAGTGTGTTGTGTTATACTACAACATTTATAGGTTCTGATATCACTTCCTTTGAGCCACTAGTGTGAATTAATTGTTTCTTAATAAGGTTTTTTTTTTCTGACATTAGTTATTTTGTGGTTCTTTCACATTGTTCTAATGCTGCATTGAAATGTAGGCTGCTTTTGGTTATCCATTATCTGGTGGGTTTTTTATGTGATAACCACAGTTTTAATTTCATTTTCTGCTAGTTGATCAATATTGTGAAACTTTTCCAAATATCACTACACCAGCGAAGTGGGGCATCTCCTGTCTTGTTTATATTTTCTCCCCCTTCCATATGCCGTAGATATCGTTGTATATCTGAATTTCTTTGCCTCTATGTGATGTTGTAGAAGTTGCAGAACTAGGTCAGACATAATTACCTTACTTTGACTCTGCAGGTGTTCACGATCCTCTCGTGTACTATTGCAGTGGGAACGAATCTCAGTCAGTTCATCTGCATAGGCAGATTCACTGCTGTTTCGTTCCAAGTCCTTGGCCACATGAAGACTATCCTTGTATTGATCCTTGGATTCTTATTTTTTGGAAAAGAGGGTCTTAATTTACAAGTAGTTATTGGCATGGTCATTGCCGTTGTTGGAATGATCTGGTATGGCAATGCCTCATCAAAACCTGGAGGGAAAGAACGGCGTAGTCATTCAATTTCCAGAAGCAGTCAGCAAAAGCATGGAGGATTATCAGAATCTTCTGAAGTTGATGAAAAGGTATAAGACTTTCTAAAGTTGACGTTTAGCATACGAAGGATACTGATACTTGGATTCTTTAATGGACTGACTCTAGATACAGTGCAATTCCCAAATCAATTATTATTAGAGTCCTACGAATTTTGTAATTCTTCTTATATATGTTTCTCTCTACTCTATTCGGCTTACATGATGGGGATGGATACTTGGTAAAAGGGTTCAAATTACCCTGATTGATCTGGTTTTGGAACCTTGATCATAATTTATAGTGACGAATTATTTTTCGGTTGCCTCTTGCCTCATAATTTATAGTATAAATTATATTTCTCAGTTCACTGTATTTTATTAAGTATCAGAAGATCTAGAAGGGATATTGGTATTGTCGGTGTATTATGTCAGTGTTTCCTTCAGCCTATTATATTATGGATAATTAGAAAGGTTTTATGTTGTAATTTGTACAAACCGGAAGGGATGTTGGTGCTATATATTTATGTTGGTTATTTCATATGTGAAAGACTGAAAGTTGATTTTTGTCTTTTGAGAATGTTGGCTTATGTATGTCATTTGAGCAAATTTCGAATGTACTAGTTGTACAAAGAATAGGTACTCAATAAAGGTTATTTATCGAACATGATTATAGTATTTATACAGTAATGGTTGCTTCCCAAACCACATTAGAAGTTAAAAAAACAGTTAAGTGGCTAGTGGATTCAATGATTTAGATTTGAGAAAAATGATTTAGAGATAAAGATTTCAAATGACTCAAATAATAAGGTGGTGGATTCAGAATTCATAATAGTAATTGAAAGAATAGCTCAAATTTGAGCGTGAAAGAATTTGAAATTTATAATAGTTATGTTTGTTATTAAGAACTTGAAAGGATTTAGGGTGAAAGGTAGGAGGGAGAGATTGAGAGAGCACAACTCAGGTGAATTGTTTTACAAGTTTAGATATCTTTAAATTGAGTTAAAAAAAAAAAAAGAATTGAATGTATTATAAGAGCTACACTTGTTATATAATTTAGGATGGGATAGGGGTAAAAATGACACTTGCATTTAAGACATGAGGCAATATAGCTAATTATGAATATATTACAACATTTCTTCAACTATATAAACATCGTAAGTATATTTCATCCCAATTATATAAATATTATCCAGACATATAAAGACAATGATCATTTAAAAAAAATTGATAATTTGTTTGTTCTATGATTTCAACCCACTTCTTGGTATCTTCAGAGAGTAACCAAGAATGTTTACTTTTGGAAGAAAAAATCGACTTCCCCACAGATCAGAAATGGTGTAGTGGGTTCCAATATGAAGGTAAGAAAGTTTTAAGGGATAATAATTGCCTAGAACCCCCCGGAGTTGGTCTATATACGTAAGAATACCTCTCATTATTTGGATAATTATATTAACCATCTCATAGGTTTCCCTTAAGTGTGGTGCTGTTAAAGAAACTGATCAGAGGTGATATTAGCAAAACAAGTGCAAGTGAAATCCAGTTTAGACCCTTGCTCAATTGTTTCCTTGATTGACCTGTTTTTTGCGACATAAATGCCTTTTTATGCCCACTTAGCTTTAGCCTAACGCATGAGGTTACTTTTATTTATACCCCCCATAATTAACTCTAGTTGAGTATTTTCCTGGGTTGGGGAGATGCATGACTTCCTCGTGCACTTCTTGTAGGGACATTTGGGAAGGAAAGGGGCATTTGGCTCCAATTTGAAAGAAAAACATCATTTTTGTTTTTTGAAGTCTCAAATATGATTTTATGGGTCTATTATTCTTCCATCCCACTGGAGTAGTTATCATCTCCCCGAAAAAATCCACAATCCACAAGGAAGTAATGATTATTTTACACTCCCGACTTAAAATTAAAAAAGAAATGATCACATGAATACTGATCTATATGAAGCTGAGCAACCGTTCAAGATGGATAAAGTCCAATATCTATTGGTCCTAAGTCGGAGTTTTAGTTTAAAGCTGGTGCAAACGATAATGGAACTGGAGGGCATCAGCCCGAATGGTAGCTGTCTTGACATTCCACTGTAATGTATGCCAATCATCATCACCTGAGAAACTGTAACCTCTTTCCGTCTTTCAAACGAATTGGTAGCAATTTTCTACTCTTCTACCAACGGACCAATCTGATTTAAGTCGCCATATGTTAAGCTAGCTCAAGTGGATATAGCGCAGCCTAATTCCTTTGCAGCAGTATCAACAAACTGAATGGGCAAGCCAGTTGCACGTCGGCTATGTGCTTCCCATGTCAAACACTTTTGAATATCAGCTTGCCAATCATTGATGCCTACATTTAAGTACTGATAACGTGGACTATGAATGCCATTGACATCCACTTGTTTGCTCTTTGATTTTATTGAACCAGCATGTAGAATAGCACGAAGAACTGATGTGCTAAGAGCACGAACATGAGCACTCGGATGAGAAACACAACGAACCGTAGCAGGGAGGCGACACTGCACATGATAAGCCATGAGAAACTATGTTAGTGGGGTTCTGTAATTTTGCTAAAATCAGACATAAGCCAAGGAATCTTTCTATGGTTAATGGCCAATCACCTTCTAGTGGGCAAATGAGATTCCATTCCTACGAAAATATGTGTGCATGTGTGTGCATCATCTACATGTACATGCAAGCATATATAATGCATCATGAATGGGATTGTTTAGTTTTCTCTTCTAGAATTTTCTGGATTAAGAACAAACATGTTTGGAGAGCTTTTGTACCTTCAACAGGTTTGAAAGGCCATCTGCAACTGCCAATCCTGATTCTCCCCAATCAAGCACTGGTTGAACTGCTCTGGCTGTCACCTCCAACAGCTGTCCAATATTTTGAGGAACAAGCAAGTGAATACATCGTAGAAAATCAAATAAAACAAGGATTCCACCAAATGCCAAAACACGAGAAAATATACACACATCATAGAACAGAAGGTGCAACAAAAGGTTGAGTTAGCAAAATGGATTTCATGGCAGAGAAATGGTGGAAAAGGAAAATTTACTAGACAAAGATCAGAACATGTTACCTCCAGCTGTGGTAAAGTGCATGCTTCTCCATCAACAAGCATTCCATCTGTGGCACGGAGGAGGACGTCTGATGCGCTAGCCAGAATTACCAACGACTCTGGGGCCTCATGATTTCTCATTAACTCAACAATCACTTTCACAATTCTCTGGTTGACTCTCCACATCTTTTGCCCAAGATCATCGTCTTTAGCAATCCAAGGTTTCAATTCCCTCTCCGCCTGACAAACAAAGACATCCAGGAAAGTGACTAAACAAATTATATAAATTTGGACCAAAATAAACAACAATCCAAATGTGTAGTTTAGACAACTGACATAACAACTCAATTTTCACAAAACTTTTTCAGTGTGTCAAATTCAAGCAAAACAAAATCTGGACCTGAAGAACAACAGCTGTTGCGGCTTTTGCTGGTGACGCTGATACTACGTTGCAGAGTGCAGCAACCACCTGCATTATTTAAGGGAAAGAAATAACCACCACACTAAATTCGTGCCAACTAAGGCATGCTTTCATCAATTAATTTGGTCATATCATCACAAAAAACTGATGAAAATAATCGCACGCATATAAATCATACGAGAAGGTATTCCATGTCACAACTAAAAGTTTAGAGAGAGAGAGAGAAGAACTATAAGATCATTTTGCTGCTTCCAGAATAGAGAAAGATTCATGTGGACTTCTAATAAAGCAAATGGTGGTAAATAGTCATGGTAATTCATGCACTCCAGGTGAGAGAACAAGTGCAAAATCATCTGAACCGAAACAAATGTTAATGATGTTGGAAGATCTAGCCCCCATCTTGAAATTGCCCCAGTATATTTATGTTGTAATGTGCAAATATAAATACCCATAATTTCCCCTATGGAACAAATTTCTCTCCTTGCCAGAGTAACTGATTTCAAGAAGACTCAATGACCGTATTCCTGTTAAAAGCCAAAGAGGACTTGCTAACTTTCCTTTGGTAAATATCCTCAACCAAGGACTCAGGCCTAGTCGTGTAAACCTTCCCAAACATATGAGTGGCCTTCTTTCGTTATCCAGCAGTCATTATCCAAATTGAGGTAATATTCTACAGTACGTATGTAATATTGAATCACATATCAACCTCCTGTCACACAATCCAAAAGAAGCTCAAAGCTCTTCAAAATCTCAATAAAGTGATCAATATTCAACTGTAAGGAATAATGAACGTTACAAATTTAGGTTGAGAATCCAAAGCTCTCCCATTTCCAGAAGCAATGCGCTTTTTTGTTGAAAAGATAAGCTAATCATATTAAGACCATCCTAGGACTTTAAATAGAAATGCCTATTCATAAATTACAGAAACAATCTACAATAATAAGATTCCTAAAATAGCCCTAGGCCAAAAAAAAAAAAAGATTTAAAAGCTAAAAAATTATCCATTGTTATCTTCAACTAAATTGTATTACCCATGTTATAATTCCCTTATATTTTTTTAGCTTAGTTCTTTAACAATTCTGCACCAGGCTCCCCTGGTTGGAGAAAACTCAAATTCAAGTTTTTAAGTGTAAAGTACAAAGAGCCTTAATCTTTCAACCATCAGCCAAGATCTAGTAGAAGATTTTTTACACATATATCACTTATTTCCAAACACTAAAAAGAATTTAGGATGCCGATCTCCTTCCTTGTCTCATGATATTTTTCTGGAATGACACAGATTGTTGTCAAATCAAATTCAGCAGAAAACCATGCTTAGAGGTAGTAATCCCATGCTGGTTAGTTTCAGTAACTTCTTTGATCAAAAGATGATTTCTGCTTTGGCCATACGATTAACCTCAATAACTTCAGCTTTTATGATGTCTACTTCCAGATTGTTCAATGCAACAAAAGCATCATAAATCTCAATTTTTTTCTTCTTCAAAATGAGTTCGTTTGTGTCAAGTTGCTTCTCCTCTTCAATATCATGAATCAATTTTAGCACATTCAGCACTTTTAACATAAGTGGAATTTATTGTTTGTGTTGAAAAATCAACAAAAATATTGTTACCAAGAAAGTATTCAGAGGCTTTCTTGTTCTTTGGTGATATGTCGGGACTCAGATGCAGGTTAGAATCCAGAGCAAGCATATCTGAAGTGACTTCAACAATTATATTTTTCTTTTCTTCAGTCCTGTCATTACCATATCCATCCGGTTCTTCAACTTCAATCACCAGTACAGAAGTAACACCTTTTGTTCAGCTTCGATTTTACTATACTCTTGAGGGAAAAACAAGTCAGCGTCATGACAGTCATCTCTGGCGTCCATGTCAAACATTTGGTCAAGAATACTGTTGAAAAATTGAAACTGTTGCGTAGTCTATTTTTCATGGGGCTTTTGCTTTAGAAGTCTCTGATTCAAGATCCTCGGTTGATTCTTTTGAGGCCTCAACTGTTGCATCCTCAATCCCAGCCGCAATGTCCTGCTTCAGTTTTGTTCTTAGCATCCGGAAACACCTTTTCATAGGTTTTGCAATCATCAACAGCCTTCTTGGTCTCACTAGTTCTGGCTATTCCATTCTTGAGACTTGATGAAGGAGCCACATAAATCTTCTTATGTTATATTGAATCTACAGTCTATACCATGATCCATTTGCGTCATCTAATATATATAATCTTCAGCACCCAATGCAAATTTGTATGCATCATCCAAGCTATGAAATTCCACATCTTCCTTAATAAGAAATTTTCATCTTATGTCATCATCTAATCCATCTTGAAAACAATCAATTGTTTCATGTGGACATTCTCTAATTGGAAGTTTTAGCTCGTCACTTTTTACTATATTACTCCACAATATCTTGAGAGGCAAATTTGTGTTGCTCAATCCCAGAATCTGTTCGCCTGATATTGTCCACAGTACATTGATATACTCTTTTCCCACAAATGGCACCAAACTGAAATTTGATGAAGCATTTAGGAGCTGTTTGGGGACTCTGAACAGTAGCCACGTAGAGTAATTTATGGTTGTTTAGTTACTTGTGGAAGAGGGAAGGGCCTGGCCTTTTTAATTACATTGTTTTCAGCGAACTAGAAGGATTTGAAGTATTGAAAATTACAGGAAAGAAGGAATAAAAGATGAGAGGGAAAAGAAACCTGGCCATCACACACCTAGAATTCCATTGCATCACACCAAGGATTTGGAATTGCATCAGACAATCCATAAGAAGCTCAAAGCACTTTAAAGTCTCAATAAAGTAATCAGTATTCAATTTTAGCAGACAATGTTACAACTCGACATAAAGACTTGAAATTCTTCTATTTCCACTAGGACTAGACTTTTCTATGGTAAAGATAAGCTAATCCTATTAGAACTCAACTTATAACTCTTAATACCATTCTTGAACATAAAAGGACTTCAAACAAAATTTGCCCCTTTATGAACTACAGAAATAATCTGCATTTATGAAATTCCTAAACTGTCCCTAGGTCACAATTAATAAGAAAATAGATTTAAAAGCTAAAGAATAAATTAAGCCATATATTCAAATGGAAATTTTATGTCCCTGTTATATTTCCCTTACTTTTGTACATAATGGATTATAAACGGTTTCCCCTTACTTTTGTACATAATGGATTCTATATGTTGAATAAGCAAGAAGGTAATGTTCTAACCATTCATTTGTCACAAAGAATAAAGCATCATTAATAGAGTCAATCACGTTACCTGCCTCCATCCTTGCTGGGCAGACGTGCTTTCAGCACTTGGTTGTGTTTCAGGTGATACAATCAATTTGTGCCAGAGCAATGAAACAACAGAAAAGCATAATTCTTGTTTTTCTGCAAGGACAGACCTTAGAAGAACTTGCGCACTGCAATTGAAACCTATATGTCTATCCATTGTCAAAAAGTTGGCCAAATCTGAAGCATCTATAGGGAAACTTGCAATTCCTTTGCCCATTGTACATCTTTCAACCTCACTGGAATCAGCCTGCCCATAATTGACCAAAGATTCACAGCCAGGCAAGTTTTCACTCGGTAATGAAGATGACTGACCAGATTCTGAGTGGCGACAACTAGCACAAGTGTTGAGTTTTTTTCCATGAAAACATGAAGTTATTTCCTTGGATAATGGTGCATGCAGTATGTATGCTTCCAATGGTTCGGCTTTGTTTACTATGGATGCAACAACTTTTCTGTGAATATCAATTAGATTGAAAAGAGAAGATGCCCTAGAGTGAATTTCATTGTCCCACTTGCATCTTATCAAGATAGAAAGAGCACGCATGCAAGCCTTTGAACGTCTAAACAAATCAGAAACATGAGCAGCAACCATAGCAGCAGCCACTATTTCATTTGAACTGTAACTCCAAGATGTGCCAATGGAAGATGGTTTCAAAGAAAAAAGTGCCTCTAGAATTGCTAGTATTCGGCGAGTGTGATAAACAGCTGAGTCAATACCATTCTGCAACTCACTGGAAAGGTCATTCACTTTTACAGGCTTAGCTACGCCACAAATATTTCTGGCATCTAAATGATCACTTCCTTTTGAGATCAAGGGGAAGAGCTGAAGTTCACATGATAAAGCACAAACAGCAGCAATAACATAAGAATCAAATGCTGCTACAGGTCCCTGTTTCTTACCCTGTTTATTTTCCAATTCTCTTTGCTTTCCATAGGCACCTTGTGCATCTTCACCTACTTCTTCAGAATAAGAATTTTCACCTTTAGGGCGCTTGCTGCCATTGGGCTGTGCTTCATGGCTAACACAGACAGTTAACACGACAAAAAGAAGGCGAGAGGCAAGCTCTATAGAGGCACATGACTCTAAGAAGAGTGAGTGGACCATCGTGCGGAGCTCAGCCACAGCAAGATTCTTGGATGCAGACCCAAATGTGTATCTAGTTTTTCTAATTTGTTCTCTAGAAGACTCAGGTGGAAATGTCCTCTGTAGAATTGCTTCAACAGTAGCGACAAATATCTTCATAAGACAGGTTTCAGATGGACTTCCACGAGGAAGATACTCAAGTACTTTAAGAAGAGGAATGTACAAGTTCCACGATAATAAAGGAGGCTGCAACGGCGTTGCAACTATGATTTCAGGAAGATCAACAGCAGAAGAACTTAAAGGAATCAAACCATAAGCAGCTTCCCATATTGTACATATTCTCCATTCAACCTCTGGACCATGTGCACAAAGCATAGATGCAATCCCTTGGGCAGTAGCTTCTACTGTAGCTTCTGCTGCCGGCAATTCTCTTTGCTGAAATAATTGGCAGACACTAGTTAAAATGCGTGAATAATTTGAGGAAAGAAAACATATGGCGACTAAAGCATTCAGAGCCTGTGCCAGATGAAGTACCTGCTTTCTTTCAGATGAAATATAACCACCTAGAGGTTCATGTTGAACTTCAATACCATCAACTTGTCTCAGTGGAGGAAAAAGTAAAGCTGGTTGAGAAAGTATTCGAAAAAGTAGAGCAGCTGCCGAATCTGCAGCAATTCCAGCTCGCATAGACATTGCAATCCCAATTGCACGCAAAAAATGCAAGTGCATCCAATTCCTTGGAAGCTTCACCAATAATAGCAAACAATCAGGGCTTTCATATGGTAAATCAGAATTATTACTTCTTCAACAAATCTTCCCTTGAAAATCATAAGTGTTTTTCACATGCAGACATATCCATATCAGAGATGAATCACTGGGAAAGCCTTGATTTTATTTCTTAAATCATCACGTTATAACTTCATTATTTTTCCCAGATGTTATTCATTTTATATACAGAAAAGGAAGAAAATAAAGGAAAATAGAATTTACCCTCATGCCTGAGGCATAGTCTTCTGCTGCTCGAAGGAGTTCCACTAGTTGTACAGCAGCATCAAGTGCATCTGGAGCCCATGAGGGTGGAGCTTCTAGCAGTCCAAGAAGCAGCCTTTGGGTGGCACTCGGACTAGCAATTGCATAATATCTAAGCCACAAGAGAAAATTAACAAATGATTGAATCTTCTGTAGCCTCTGAAAAAGCAATTATCAAAACTAACCTATGAAAAAGGCGTGCATAGGGCTCAAGCGCTGGCAGACCAGCCACTAGATGCTCATCCATAGGCGTCGTTGGGGGAGGAAGCAGAAGTGCAGGGACAGCAGCCGCTGTCAATGTAGCAGTTTCATATCGAGCTACTTCCTCATCACATACACTAAGTATAACCCCAGCACCATTAGCAACAGCCCACCTTGGAGTTGATGGCATAAGCTGGGGATGCTTTCCAGATCCACGAGAAGAAGCTGAGATAATATTTAATTAATAATAATCCTTGTCAGCAAACTATCATTCTTCATATTTTTGCTACAACCTCAGAAATACAGTGCTACGAAGTTAAATAAAAAATTAATATCATATATCTGTTTTCCACCCAGAATCTAGCAGTCAATAGCATAAAAAATATAATAGTTCACATGAAACTAAAAATGCATCTAACATTTGGTTGCAACAACCAAAAGGTTTTATTTCTAATGATTTGAATGATTGAGTGTGAAAGCAGAAGATTCCTAAATGTTCTATAACGGAAGTGAAATAAAAAGATTCCCATTATTGATGTTCTATAACCGTGCGTCTGCCGCTATGCCTAAAGCTATAGTGGTTAGTACAAGTGCAATTCAAATGTTTAGATCGTTCAATAGCCCAAGCACCACATTTCAATTGTGCCCCCACCACGAGAGCAAATGTTGTCATAGAGGCCAACAATCCCTCCCCAACAATTGCTCTTCTTGAGAATCGAAATCGTGACCTTGACTCTGATACCAATTGTCGTTTTGCTAAAAGCTATAGCTATTAGCAATGATGCAACTCAAATCTTTAAACCGTAGAGTAGCCCAAGAGCCAAGTTCGATTGTGGCCCTGCCACTAGAGCAATATTTGTCACACAGGCCAACAAAGGAAATCAGAAAGAAATATGAACTCCTTCTCGACATTTTTGGTTAAAGTGTACTTTAGATAACCTAAATAGGATAACAATCTATCACTGTTTTAATTGATAGGATTTCACTATCAATATTCTTCAGAAAGGACCAAAAGAGATGTCAGCCAACATTACTAATAACCTTATATGTAGAAACTCTTAAATTGCAAGAATCCAGAAATATCACATCCAGGTCCTTATTTCCCTGTTGCGACATAATTTGAGAATGTTCTACAGATCTAGATTTTGCAAAACGAGACTACAATATATAATATATGAAAAATTACCAGCAAAACAGTAGTAAAAGTGATAAAAACTACTATAATGCAAATTAAGTTCATGCATACAGAATTTCGGCAACAAGAATAATTTATGACATAATATAATGGCAAGTATGTCAATTGAAGTTATGTTAGAAACTTGACTGACCAATAAAAGGTGGTTTCAGTTCTCCAGCTGCATATTTTCCCATGACACCTCCACACCTACAACATATGTTAGAAAGGGTCAAGCATGTAGTTACCCGGATGAAAACAGGCAATGAAAGATACATATTTACTCAAAGGAACTAGCTATGTAACTGTAGTTAGCAAATGAATATATTGGCAAGGACTGTTTAACAGTAAATTTTGCAACTCAGTAATGAAAGTACATGCAATCTCATGGTGCTGAAACTCACAAAACACTAGTCGGTGAAAAAATGACCCAATCATTGACAACAGCAACGAACTTAAGATGTATAAATTAAATATGGATGACAAATGAAGTTGAGCCTAAGTGCATAAAAAATTGGACCACGTTGAATATTTAGTAGTTCAAATCAACTTGGCAGGAAACGAGGCTCAGCTGAAAATACATCAACTCAAACCGTGGGATCCACCTGTTTTTGCAAATTTTGTCTTTGTTCATTTACATTAAGGCAAAAGATGAAATACCAAATTATTGATTCCATCATTAATACAAAGTAAATTTTAAAGAAGAGAAACTATTTTTTGCAATTTTTTTCTTTGTTCATTTACTTTAAGCACAAAAGAGGAAATACCAAATTACTGATGCCATCACTAACACAAAGCAAATCTTAAAGAAGAAAAGTACCAAACCGGTTAAGCTTCCCATTCTTTTTTTTTTTTTTTGTATTTTTATTGGTGAATAAACCCAAGAAGTGCCTCCAAACCCTTTAATATCTCCTCCTTCAACACAATACGAATTACAGGTAGGAGTTCCCATCTAGTTAACAATCCGCTCTCTTTCTGCCGCGGAGTCTGCTTCAGGATAAGATACAACTTCTATCACTGAATCATCTAGGGAAAAAGCACTCTTTGAATACATTTTTCTTTATCCTTTAAGAGGTAATTAAATCATGTGATTTTATGGGCAAGGGGTTGCCTCCCATCTACACCAAAAGATATCAGCTATCCATACATGTGTGCATCGTCTAAAAAGTTAGCAAAAGAAATGAAATTATCAGGAAAGTATTCCTTAGTCCAACAAATGAGAGAATGCGAAAATTCTTTCTTCAAGTAAGTACTTTTTTCCTTTCCTTAAAATATTCAGGCATTCCTATCTTTCCATAATAATTATAAAAAAAAAAAAAATGCAATATTTCAAATCCCTTGATCTTTACATCTTTCCTGAGATTACTGAATGAAGATTACAAAATTAACGCAAAAAAGCAAGCAGTGTTTGCCATTTCACAATGCAAAAGCAAATGTTAGTGGTCTCCCCAACCCTTCTACATAACATACAACAATTAACATGAGTTCTTCTCCTCTTAGACCATCTCTGGTCAAAATTCTTTCACATGCACTCATTATTTCCGTTTTGTTTTTCTTCTAAAGTACAATATTTTTTCCTTTAAAAGACTTACTACATACAAAGTCATTGATGGAAATTCTCTTTTGCTTTTTGGATGGTCGGAGAAGCAGCAATATGGTGATTGTGGAATTGGTTAGTAGCTTTTTGAGGTTGGGTCAGAAGAGAAGTGCAGGAGCAGTAGTGCAGGCAAATATAAGTAGGTGAATGAGCAAAGAGATTGAAAGGCATACTTGGTATGTTTAACGTGTAGTGGTCACGGTGCTTGCATTTTAGTACAGTTGTACTGTTGGTTGCAGCAATTAGTTAGGTGTTGGGCAAGGATTGCTGGTTGGTGGGGAGGGGTCAGGAAAATGTAGGGGCTTGAGTGGTAAGTGTAACTTGGTTGTCAGGGGAGCAGAAAGTGGTGAGTGGTGACAACCTGCTCTGAATCCACACTTTACAGTCCGCCCAAAACACAAATTTCGGTGATGAGTCAATCACAAACAACAGTTCCTGAGGTATATTATCATGCCTAGTTTGGAAAGTCCCAGAACCATAGGTTTGTAAATCACGCAGCAACAAAATGGTTTCAGAAAAGTTTTCATTTCAGAGAGTAATATTTGAGTGTCCTTTGTCCTTCACTGAGAAGCAGAGACCACAAAAATCATATCAACTTCAACTCAATGCTATTTCCAAAACCAAATAATAGAATTACTATTACAAATAGCTATATCACATTTATAGAACTTTGTGAACCATTTATTTTAGGTTCTTTGTTCCAAAGTAGGACTGCAAATAACTATAAGCCATCTTTCATAGTGAAACTACATCTATCAAATAGAAAAAAGAGTGGTGACCAATACAAGAAGTAGATGTATGCCAAATTTATACATTATTTTTTCCATAAAATGTATTTATAGACCACTATGTTTTTCTCCTAATATTTACCACAAATTGACATCAGCTTGAGATGTAGGTTTGATGAGCCACACTATTGATTGCAGCACAATCCATAGACAAGCAACCCCAGTATCTAGATTTTCACACCCACTTCCCAGGAGATCAAAGATACATTTCGATTTTGTGTGGCTTACTCAAACCACATTATACAAGGGCAATTGATTCTCTTTACAATATTCTCTTAGCCAAAGAGTTACTTAGGAACCACTACCTTCATAGTTTAGGAGTATGCTACAAAGTGGATTTGCATAGAGCTTATGAAACAGTTAAATGGCACTTCCTGCTTGCTCTATTAATCATATCAGTCAGTTGTCATCCCAAATTCTGTTATTCTATTGATGGAAAACTAAATGGATGCTTTCACAGTAAAAGAGGTTTGGGACAATATAATCCTCTACTTATTTATTGGTGATGGCAATGAGGTTTTCAGTGGTTTTCTGGAAGCAATTATACATGGAGGAGGTTATCATTTCATAGGCACTACAATCCTGAGAATATCCACCATCTCATGTTTGTTGATTGCTAGCCTCATCATCTTGTGTGAGACTATCACAATCTAGCCCTCTATAATTGCAGTAAGAAGGTCTTGAAAATCTTATCTCTTCTCCAAAAAAGTTGATTCAGTAACTGAAGAAACAATCAATTATATGCAGAACCTAAGGGGTACCAACTAAATACCTGAGTGTACCTCTTATTAATTCTACATACAGTTTGTGTGTAAAGCTCCTGCCAGACAAAATTACAATCAGAGTTAGATCTAAGACTAACAAGAGCCTCTCTTCTGCTAATAGAGTTCAGTTGGTACTTGGTACTTCTTCTATTCATATATATTGGTCACCTTTTTTCTTAGTCCTAAAAACTTAGCAAGTAGATTCATAGAGTCTTGAAATCTTTTTATAAAGGAATTGGCATGACAGACTACGGAAGTTTTGTTGTCCAAAGACTGAAGGAGGCCTTGTATTAAAATTTACACATTGATGGAACACAGCAACTGTGGTTAAGCGAATGTGGCATACACTTTCAAGGATTTTGTGTCTATTTAAAGTAGATGGACAAATGTCAACTATATCAAAGATGGAAACATGCGTCAGTCAACCTACATTATTTTCATTAGCTTGGGTAAAATTCTATAGCTTAGGGAAGATGTGAGACTGTTATAAAAATTATAGTTCCAGAGACACGAATTACTTTTGTGGGGACTAATGGCTTTGTGGCAAACCCTTATGCTTCAAGTTCAGTAACAGAAGATCAGTATCATTCTAGCATTGCAAGGCTTATCGAAGCGTAAGCCATTGTTTCCACTCTTCAGGGCTTAACTAAAACAATGCTGCGAGTTGTAAGTGTTATCAGGCGGCCAGAATAAAATTTCTGAAATGACCTTTGAAGCTGAAAAACAACTATCTCGCATATCCGAAAAGATGGAAATGAGAGATTGCTTATAAAAATGTTATTTCTTTACAGAAAGCATTTTTCTTTTTGAGATGCAAGTCTATGGCTGAATCTCTTTCTTTCACATCTCAAGGCAACAGATAGCTATGAAGAGAATCAATGTTACTTGATGATACAGTGCTATAGTTATTCTAGTATAGTGATGTAGCGTAAATCTGTGAGTTGGAGGTTGTCAGGAAAGTTCTCAAGTACTTTTTGATTATCACAAGGTCTGATTTCACTCCAAACCTTCTTGCAATAACCAGCCAATAATTTATTCAAGCCTTTTCTCAACCCACCACAATAAGATCTTAATCAAGCTGTCCTACATCACTACCACGTTTCTTCAGGGAACCCATTAACACATCTATTCACACATCTATTCACGTGAAAACCTAACAAAACCCCTAATTTGCAAAACTTCCTCTAAGAATCTATCATTGAGTAGTTGTAATTTTATCAGATAAAATTTTAGGTAATTATTTGACTATGAACCAATAGAAACTGAGTTCAGCCATGAGGATTGTAATCAATGAAAATATGAACTTGTTTTGTTATCTTCTGTTTTTGTTTGTCTCAAAAGAGAGTGTGAGATTTGCAGTTAACATGATGGTTAATTTCTTCCTTTTTCCCTTTATAGTATGAAACCACTTTTCTCCCAGTAATTCTATCGCAGCTAGCTAAGAGAAATTCACTATTTATTAATTTTTGGAAATTCAAAAACCTTGTGGTACAGCACATAAAAATGAAAACAGAAAGTCTAACTTTTAAACATGAATAATTATGTATGTAATCAACTTTTGGCATGCGATGCTCTATATATTTCACTCACTTACCATCGAAAATAATCACTTCTTATACCAAGAGGTGCTGCGAGTAATATGTCAGTTATCCAGGGAGACAATGGCCTCAGAGTCTTCCTCTCTGGCTGCGTGGCATGCAAAGAACGTTCTGTATCTGTTGACTTACTAGTTGAAGCATGGTTTCCACTGCTACTTCTATCTGCTTCATTTTCCTGGCGTTCCAACTTGTAAATTGGTCTGTTGTAGTGGGTTAAAATTCTTAATATTTCCCCACATGCAAGGGCCCACTGTTCAGAATACTCGTTCTGTAATTAAGGATGAAATTACCGCCGTCAAGTGTCTTTTTGAGTAACTAAAAGCAGTTTTAAGTATTCTGAAGACATCAATTCTTTTTGGGATATAAGTAGTGAAGCAAATAGGTAAAAGCAGGGAAAAATGCTCCCAAATACATTAGTTCATAGTAAGATATGATTGAACAAAAGTCAGAATGAACACAAGCATTAAATTGGTGTCTTAATACCTCACTGTTGGGGCAAACCAGGGAAATGAAAGAAGCAAATGGGGGACCACTCCTATCATATTCAAGTGTACTATCTATAATACATGAAATAATCGGGAGAATAACAGCATGGCCATGCTCTGGATGGTGAAGAACAAACGTCGCTGGAAAGTGAAGCAAAAACACAAGTCATTGTACAGCACAAAGTAGCCTGGAAACATTGTGAATCAATTCAACCAAGGTATAACATGTACCCAGAACATCATCAAAAAGTCTGTTCTCCTTGGATGGATACCGGCTTCGGATCAGCTGCAAAACCAGAATTTATTACAAATTTAGAAACATTTCTTAGAATGCGTTGACAGTTCAACAGAAACCAGGGCATACGATCAAAGTGCAAGAAATAAACCTTGATTGATTCTATTAAGGTAAGGTAGTTCAGATGTCAGCAGGAAAAAAATAATACCTCTGCTATATCATCAGGAAATTGTTCTGAGGTGAATTGGCCAAAGTACTCAACATAAGCAGTAATTTGAGCCTACAATAAAGTACAAAATTTGTTTAGAAATATTTGAATCCGAAATGGAGAAAATTCAAAAAGGTTTAAGAACAGAATCTATTTAAAGTTATCAAACAGTAAAATATATGGTAACAAAAAGGTTAATCTGCATTGTGCACTATTAAAACCCAAGAAAAGAGCAGACAAGTGTAGAAAACACTTGTTATTCACAAAAAAATGTAGGAAACACTTCAATTTTATAAGTATTCTATTTTTAATAAAACAAATGTAGGGCATCCCTTGTAATTCTCAAACCACACCTTCCGTTGTTCTGCATCTTGTGGAGGATGAGAAAACAATGAGGAAAACTGCAAACTGTCGATCCACTTTTCATTTGAATTTGCCATAGACCTTATCTAAACAAGATGGGAGCAGTAAGTAAAGCTACAATTTCCATATAAGCTTCTACCAATCCAGGATCAAAAGACTATAATTCAGCATTTTTTTTGAAACCCAAATATATCAACTCGTCCAGATATTGATCAATCAATGCAACAGAGCTACAAGCTCCCAATCAAAAATCAGAAGAAATTTATTGCAAGTAAACTTCCATACAAATAATCTGAGGGTATAGATTCTTCCTGTGCCCTGCAAAACCACAAAATACCAAATCTCAAAAACACTCTTTATGGCGGAGTAAAATAACAATGAACAGCTAGAAGACAGAATTAACTGAATTAGATAAAAAACTACTTAATAATATAACGAATTAATAAAAACCATTAAAAATCCACAGCTAACCAAGAGGAAATATTATATATGCACAAAATTCAAACATGTATAATTTCAATGCCCAAAGAAAATGAGAAATTAAACCAGTACACTTCACACCTTTTCCTTACATTTGAATTTTGGATTTTGAGTGAGGAAAACAAAAACCATTAAAAAAATTAAAAAAAAATTGTTCAATTCCTTAGAATTAAAAATGACGACCTTGGAAATATTCATGGATTTATTCCTTTGATATAAAGATTTAAAATGAAGAACATGGACAGCTATAAGACCCAGAAACATAATCATTTAAGAAGCCACAACTAGTTATCATACAAAAAAATTAAATAAAGTCAAACGTTTATCCTTGTAACCTAAACTGAATTCAGTCCAGAAAATTATCTATTATCATGAGGATGAATATTATCCATGCAAATACATATATGAATATATATCTATAACTCTGGCTGTTTTAGAATTTTCTTTTTTTTTCTTTTCTGGACAGAAAGCAATCATTCTTAACCGTAAATTTTATTCAACACAATTAAATACAGACACTCTGTTTAAGCAGAGTTGAATATTTTCTCAATCTCCCAAAAATTAACCCTCCCAGCACGCTACAAATTACTGCATTTTCTACATCTAATTCCACCAAAGAAAATTCACAAATCATTAACGATTCAAGTTAACGAACAAGAGTATTTACATACAAATAATTAAAGCAGAAGAAAAATAAAATCATACCTAGATTCAGTTTTTACGGAGAAATACAAGGAAATAAGGAAAAACAATTATTTTCTTCTGAAATTTACTTCAGGTTAACAGAGTGGGGAAAATGAACAGATTTTTGGGAGTAAGATTTTGGGTGGAGAGAGAATAGAGAGAGAAAACAGAGAGATTAGAGAGAGAAAGGAAGGGACATGGAGATCTTTAGCTGGAATCTCCCACGTGCATACGTGGCGATGATATTTTCCTCATGCCTCGCTTAGCCATGTGGCATCCCCATGATGATGATGTGAATCCATGTATGTGACCATCGCATAGCATGCCTCATGTGTGTGTCATGCATCATGTTGGTGTTTTCATCATGACTTCCACTTTTTTGGAAATTTTGCTATTTATAGTCAGATTTTTTTGTTACCATAGTTATGTAAGTTGGGTTATTATGGGTCATTTTTTAGATATATGATGATTTTAGGTTTCGGGCCTAATTAGTTAAATACAAAATAAAAAATATTTAATATTTAATATGTATGAGTATATTATAATTTTTATTTAAAATTATGATACAAAAATTAATTCATAAAATACCAAAACAGATAATATAAAGAAAAAGAATAGTTTAATAGCAAAATATAGTTTATTTTGTGTATCGTACTTGTACTTATTTTTAAATTATAAAAAATTTATTTTATATGTGTAATATTATTTAATTTATAATAATGAAACCAACTTATATATAATTATTTAATGATAATTAATACTTTCATAAATCATCATTTTTTTATGTTTTGATTTTATGATATTTAATTAACTATTATAAATAATGTGATATAATTATAGCTTTTAAATAAATATTTATAAATATTTCACAATATAGAGTATTATTTATCAAGTATAATACAAAATATATATAATACATAAACTAAATATTTTACCTCACAATACGAGTGTCATTCGTTGAATTCAAACTATATATAAAAAATAAAAATATATTATAATTATTCGCACGTATATATAAGTATTTTATGAATTCTAACAAACATAATTAAAAATAATACAATTATTCATCTGATGTGATCTATATAATACTAGGAGATGAAAAGGATATATAGAATAAAGCTACATATACAATTGCAAACACACAAATTAATTTAATTAATAAAATAAGCCAACTAAAAAGTTATAATTATGTAAAATTGAGAAATGAAAAATAAGCCAACCAAAGGTTCTAATTAGGTAAGTTTGAGAATTGTGGGCCCACAAATTGTTATAAGATAAGAATATTTATTTCTATTATATAATAAAATCTTTTTAACAGAGTCATAATTGATGAGTACGTGCCTAAATTGGGAAATCAAAACATAAAAAATCACTTCATTATTACAAATTAATCTTTTATGTCACCTAAATTGGTTGTTTCATATTTATTTTTAAACTAAGTCCAAACTTTGAGGAAAAAAGTTTGAACAAATTTAAATTTAAAGAATAAAAGTTCATCTAATATCAAATTAAGTGTGAGGTTAAAACTCTAATCATACTCAATTCAATTGACTTAATTGGCAACCCTACTTATGAGAATATTCTCATGTATGTTAGTAGATTCTTTTTTCATTAAAAAGAAATACTATTTTTTAAAAAAAAAAAAAAGACAAAGATGGGGGTTTTTGGGTTGTGTCCAAATTGTGGGGTCCACTAAGGTTTTGAATATTTGTATGTGTTGGTGTTAGGTTAATAAATAATTGATTTAGGCCTAAGATATTTTTGGCTAAGTTGTTGATAAATGACAATGCCAAAGACCTAAGTAAGTTTATTAAAAAAAAAAAAAAACTAATAAAGAAATCAAGTGGTCAGCTTGCCTGGTTTTGTCCTTTGCCAAAATCAAAATAATCATCATTTATTAGTAATATAATCCTAAGTTGGGTTATTAATTTTGGTGAAATTAGACAAGTAGTTACCCTTTTTTTTTTTTTTTTTTTATGTCCATGCCCTTTCACTTTTAAAATTGTATGTTTTTTTTTTATGATCTAAATATCTCAATTCCGTCGAATTAATTCTGAACCTCCAACACACCTGCACCTATTACCTTGGAGGGGGTAAATCGTGAGATATGTTTTAACTGGCTCTCGAGTTCCCAACAAAAACTGTATCATACTAAACTCCAGTAGTAAAACCCCACTAGCAGCACAGTGATTGCTTCGTATCGAAATTCAGTTGCAGGTTTCCATCAGAATTCGAACCCCTATCATACCGTTGGAAGCGAATTCAACTTGATAGTTTCACCAGTTGAGATGTGCCCCAATGGTTTAAAATTACATGTTTTGTTGGTGGTGGGAGATGCATTTTATCTTTTTCATTCATGGTAGGATGTATATTTTTAAATCCTTCTTGGTATGTTTTAATATATGATTTTTTATTAATTTATTATTTTTTTTAAATTAAAAATAAACGATGAAATTTGTATCGCCTCAACTGACAAACTCTTTAGATGCAAAAAGTGTCTCCAAATTTATCTAATGAAATTTAAAATTGAGCTCTAAAGTACTTACTTTAATATATATACTTCATATAAATTCAGGTAAAATAATTCATGCACAACAATTGAATATATATATATATATATTGTGCATGAATATATATATATATATATTCAATTGTTGTGCATGAATTATTTTACCTGAATTTATATGAAGTTGGAATATTTCCTTTCTTTATCAATGTGGAACGTAATGAGATGAACCTTTCCACTTATTTGAGTTTTTCTTTAATTTCAAAAATTATATTTGAACTTAATTTGATTGTTAATCGAGTCGAATTTGAACGAGTTTTAATCGAATCGAACACGAATCGAGTTTAAATAATTTAATTTTTTTACATATATTTTTTCACTAGTCGAGTCGAGTTCGAATCGAATTTTATATCGAATGAAAAAATGTGTTCAAATTTGTTTTGTTAAGTTAACAAACCGAATTCAAACAAATTTTTAAAGATCGATTTCGAATCGAATATCGAATAACCTAATTTTATTTTTTTCAACTCTAATTGAGAAATTATAAAATATTAACTAGATAAACTTTTTTTCCTAATTATTTTTTTTTTTAATTCTATCTTCAAGTAGTGATCCCCCGTTGACTTATGAACCACAAATAAAACTTTTTTTCAAAATGGAATACTCAATTTAATTAGTGTAATTAGTGAGGCCAATTAAAGGGGGCGGTCTACGGTAAGTGGTGGCCATATACTTGGTGCAATTACACTTCATCCTATAATAATAAATTCAACTGTCACATTGAGCTTCCTTTTATTTATAATT
This sequence comes from Paulownia fortunei, assembly GCA_019321725.1. Lineage (NCBI taxonomy): Eukaryota > Viridiplantae > Streptophyta > Magnoliopsida > Lamiales > Paulowniaceae > Paulownia > Paulownia fortunei. Next base: position 18,387,986 of record CM033119.1, on the reverse strand, counting down.
AATAAATAAAAATTTGTTATTGTATTGTGATAATTACACCCACTAATTCACGTATTATTATGTGCTACGAAATCTCTTAGCCAAATATTTAAGAAAAAAATTTAATTTTTATTTTAAAATTTATCATCCAAATTTTAAAGACTGTCGTTCATCCTTGATGGCAAGTTCTCCAAGAAATTTGAATAAGTAGCTAATTTGTTTATTTCTATTTTCAAATATATGGAACTAACTTTGAAATATGGCGATTTTAAATCCACGATCAAATCAACATATATAGTTATATATGCATCATATGTATAATATAAGCATATAAATATACAGTGTTTATATACATAACTATTAATTATTTCGTTTGTCCTAAATTTATTATTCTTATTTTTTTTTTACTTTTGGGATTTTTCAAAATAATATTTTTTTTCCAAATTAATTAAAACATTGATATAACACATCTAATTGTCGACTATTACTTAACTTATTTTTAAGAATAATAGTATGAAAATATATAATAATTTACCCTTTTCAATTCTTATTTAACATTGTGTGCATAATTAAATAGACGTCCTTGAGCTCGTTTGGTTTTATTTTCAAATTTATTTTTATGTTCTCAATATTTTTTCTATTATTCTGATTTTTATTTTTCTTTTGGTATGTTTCAAAATAATGTTCTATTTCTTAAAATATTTTTTTCCAAAAACTGTCTCAATTAAAACATTGATATAACACCTCTAATTATCAACCATTACTTAATTTATTTTTAAAAATAATGGTATAAAAATATATAATATAATATTTACCTTTTTCATTTTTTATTTAACATTTTGAGCAAAATTAAATGGAAGTCTTCGTTTGATTTCATTTTCAAACACATTTTTATGTTGTCAATATTTTTTCTATTATCCTTATTTTCATTTTTTTGGGATGTTTTAAAATAATTTTTTTCTAAACTATCTTAAATAAAACATTGATATAACTTTTAAGAATAATTGTATAAAAACATATAATATTCACCTTTTTCAATTCTTATTTAACATTATGCACATAATTAAATGGAAGTCTTTGAGTTTGGTTTTATTTTCAAACTCATTTTTATGTTCTTAATATTTTTAAGTTTAAAAAAAAAAATTATTAGATTTTTGTGTAAAATTAAAAATATATTTAGATTAATCATGTTTATATGTTGATTGTAGGTTTGAAAATAAAACTATATTTATTTTATTGTGTTTTTTTGTATGAAAAGATATGAAATATTATTATATTTTAAAATGATTTTTAGTAAATGTATGAAAAATATAAAATATTAGTATATTTAAAAATAAATAAATTATATTTCTCATAAAAATTAAAAAATAAATATGTTTTCAAAATTCCAAATAATAAAATATGAAAAAACTTGAATTGAAAATGAAAGCAAACGGACACTTTATTTTAGGAATAAAGGGAGTAAATAATTCTTCCAAGTAGGTGGCTCAAAACCTAGACGAGGGCTGAAAAGCAACCGGGCAGGACCTGCCCGACGCATCCCACCCGAATAAGCAAACAAATTCGGTGGCTGAGAATGAACGGGCAGATGGGGGAGCATAAATATCTGGTGCGACAGCTCGCCACCATCCCTAGATATTTTTGCTTTTTCTATCCAATCGCGACGAAGCATTTGATATTCAAATTATTCGCACCGTTTTTTAATTCCACTAGAGCTGATCAGGACACGTGGCTCAACCAGATTCAATATTTATATCTCCATGTTATGTGATCGGATGATTACTCCCCACTTGCCCATGACAGTGGGCCCCACTTTTTATGGGCTTGTCATAGGGTAGGTATTTGGGTGGGGGTGGGGGGGTGGTGGGGTGGGGGGGGGGGGGGAGAGATGATGAGATAGATGTATACATATATGTAAGTCATGATGATGAACAGGACCCATATATTATATTTCATGTGTTTATTTTGCTTTTCTACTTTACTTTAGACAATGATAATGAGAAAAATGGGAGTAATAAAGAACCTTTTTTTTTTTTTTTTGTTTATTTGGTTTTAGAACTATATTTTCAATTTGAATTTTAGTGAGAAAAATATTAAAAAATTATTTTTATCACTTTAAATAATACTTCATCTATCTTATTTTCATAGCTAAATTTAGGTTCAATTCATAGTTTTATATTATATGAAGCCGAAATTATGAAAATTTTATATTCTTATACTTTTATACTATTAGAATTTAGTATTAGTGGTGCCAAAATATTATTTTAAATAAATATATTTAAAAAATATTTTAAAAAATAAAATCTTATTTTATGACGTGCGAAGAAATAAATACAAGCAATAAATTTAAAACAATATAATTCTATGATGTTATTTTTCCATATTGTTTTTTACTACAGTCTAATGTCTACACACGAGAGAGACGAAAATACACGAACATGCTTACTATTAGTTTACACATCTATTTCAAATAATTTTATTTTATTTTTATTTGTTAAATTCTATTCTCTCGTCCTAAAGATACTGTCTTATTTGTTATAGTACTGAGTTTTACATTAAATTTAAAAAGTAAATATTTTGAATATACTTATATATATATTTTTTTTAAATTAGTTGTTAAGAGTTAACGCAATCCTATCATCACTTTATATATATATATATGTATATGTATATACATGCCATCACTTTAAGTGAAAATGTGATTTTGGTGGAAAAAATTATATTTTAGAAAATAAAAACTTATTCTTAAATATTTTTAAAAAATAATAACAATAAATTTAAAAATTAAGATGTACATCCCAAGGGAGTGTACATGTTTGGACTATAGTGTTTTAATGGTTTACGGCCCCATTGAGTACTTGTTGTTTGGTTGTTCATTTTTTTGTTGAGCATAAGTCAATATGCATTTTGCATTTGTTTTCAAATCAACTCATGATTGAATTATTCTAAAACAATGGGCTGATTCAATTGAAAATTGAAGGTAGTTTCAATTGGATTATATATATATATATATAGTTAAATCAAAGTTAAATTGATTAAAATTGATCAAAATTAGTATGATCAATTTTATTTTATTTTTATTATTTTTTAAAAAATTTAAATTTGATATTTTGTTATATTTATATGGTTATTTAAAGTTTGTGTTTTATTATATTTTTTTAAGTAGTTATTTATTTATTTATTTTTATATTTAAAATGTATTATATACCAAATTAGTATATCATATTATCATTTTACATAATATAATAAAAAAATATAATTAATTTTTAATATATCGGTCTGATCAGGTGAAACGCTAATCAATAGCAAAATTAATTTTAACATCGAAACGATTATAACAACATTATTCTAAATTTATCTTCAACTGCAAAATGTCTTTTTTGCTTGTTTATTAACAGTTCCAATAAATGTTGAATCGACCATACGAAAACTTGATCTAAGTAAATAAATTTTTGTTCAAATATTTGAGCAATATATCCTTATGTCAGACCACTTAAAATTATTTTAATTATTTTAATAAATATTACTTTCAATTATCACTAAAGAAATAATATATCTAAAAGATATAAACATCGGAATATTTCCCCAATAATTACATGTACAAAATCCTCTTGATCTAAGAGAATTTAGTAACACGCTTTTAAATAGTACATAAGAATGTTTGTGTTTGTGGGAATTTTATGATGCCTCGTGAGTCACGACTCATGACAAGTAATTTAACATTTTTTTATACTAAAAATAATAAAAATAATTTTACGTAGTAGACTTGCTTACTTTTATTTAATCTTTTTTGGTTCTGTCCTTAGTCAATATCTACTTTTTTTGGGCAAATGAAATCTTTGTCAACAGAATATCTGGAAGTTTCCTTAAGGTCCTCGAGCACTATCTGAAAGAAATATGTAGATATTAGCATCTTAACTATTCAAAATGTAACTTTTTGTTGTTATAAGATATTATATATTAATTAAAAAACAAACTATTAAAATATTTAAATAAAATAAGATTATCAAGTTTATAAAATGTTAGAAATTTTAATTTTTTAATTACAATGATTAAAACTTAAAAAGTTTGTTAAGATTTAAAAAATATGTTAGAAACTCGTTATTTCTTTATTAAGAAGCTTCCTGACAATTTATTTTGGGTGTTTATAAGTTTATCTTTTAAGTATTTTATCAAATAATTTAAGATATTTTGTAAAATTTCAAATATCTTATAAGATGTTTCAATAAATTTATAAATGCACCGAAATACCCTCTTACACATAAATTATCAGTGAAGTTTAATTCGAGTAATTTTCGTTGACAACGCTTGAGTCTTTAAATCAAATTTTGTTGAAAGTATAGATATTTATAGTTGTTTCGACAATTTCAAACAAAATATTTTATGAAATACTTTGAGGTTGGATTTAAATATAAGGATTTTGATTTGATGAGAGGATTTGAGAAAAATATTTCAAATAACTCAATATAATTTAAAATTAAAATCACCATAATGACACAAAAAAAACTCAAAATAAGTACTTAATAATTTAAAATATATTGTATTATGAAATTATTCTAATAAACTTAATAAATTTATTATTATAATTTAAAACCATCAATTTTAAATCCATTAATTCAAATGACGCCTAAAACATTTTATAAGTTTTCAAATATTTAATAAGACATTTCAATAAGTTTATAAGTGTATCGAAACACCCTTTTACACATAAATTGTCAGTGAAACTTAATTCAAATTATTCATCTTATTATATAATTTTGAACTCTTTAAATCAAATTTTACTAGAAGTATAGATATTTCTAGTTGTTTGGACAACTTCAAGCAAAAATTTAATCCGGCGGACATATATGAATTGATAAAACCACAACTACACACCAATTCTTTCAAATTGAATGTTACGAGTTGGTCCGATTCGATTTACTTAATAATCAAATTGATGGATTAACAAATTTTTATTATATTTGAACACAACTCAAATGTAACATAAAGGCAAATTAGACTTCAAAAAACTTATTTATTAGATGAAATTCAAATACACAACACAAAGAAAATTGAATAGACACGTTTATATACACCCTAACTAGAAGTGTGCATATTTATCAAATTTTCACATTTCTTTTATCCATAATTGAAATCTGCTCATTTGCTGGGATATGCACAAATCATGTTTTATTTACTAAAATGTCGATATTTTTTAAAAAATATTCGTACCTTTCAATCAATTTTTATAAGGTTAGAAATGTAAAATACATTTCACGATAAGTGGCATAGTAAAAAATGATTGTATTACAAATGTGAGTGGTGATAATTTGAATCTCCAAAAGGTCTAATATGATTGAAAAAGAGTATCGGCTTATGTGTGTTGCTGTTTATGCAAAAAATAGAACAAATCACGTGTCCAATTTGAGTGCGAATATGCTATGAACACTATACGATCGGATTTACCTAAAGCGTATTTTTTGGGATGGACACTTTTTTTATAATTTAATAAGATGCAAACATTGGATAGTCGAATATAAAAAAACAAAAACAAAAGCGTAAAATACCAAACCATATGAGGAGTACTATTAGTTTCTTTATAAAGCCAAATTCGTCGTCGAATTTTAATATATTTAATATATTTTTTCACTTAAAAAAAATAAAGAGATTAAGCACTATTAACATAGGAAACCTTGTAAGAAATCATCTTTGAGCCACGTACCCAAACTTTACAACAATCTAGAATGAATGTTGGAACATGGAATAGAGTGTCATCACACTATTTTATGTTAAATTTTTGTCAACTTGGTAAAAACAAAAACAAAAGAAGAATACATAAAATAAATGATAAACTGAAATGGTCGGCACAAAAATTGACCTTTAGTTGAATCATTGAATTAAATTATTACTAAAAGAAGTCAATTACCTTTGATAATAACTCACTTAACCACAATTATGAACATAATTTAATAGGGAAAACTTTTGGGACCGTTGGATGACCAACGTGGCTTCCTAATAGCCGTTCACGTCGTTTTTAGAATTAAAGTTGTATTGGGGCCCTTTAATTTTGTGCTAATGGTGAGTCATTGACAAGATTTGGACGGTTGAAAGGTGATGTTCTTCTCTTTGAGTGATGTGATTTTAGTATTAACTATAATATTTGGTCCAAATAGTAATTAATAACTAAGTAAATATAATTTATTATAAAGAATATTAATAACGAATCACACTGATATCACTCGTTAAGTTATGACTAAAATTAAGGATGATAATAATGTGGGTTCAAACTCGAAACTCGAAACTCGTCGTAAATTCATTTTATTTGGGACAGATTTTTTAAGTTATAAACGAATTTAGCTGGATTTTGATTTTTTATTTTCAAACTTGTCCTGAATTGGACCAGCTCCGTTTAAATTATTTATTATTTATTTATTATTTTAATATATATGTATGTAAGTAATATTATATATTAAAAATATATTTTTCAAAAAAATAATGGTGTTATTATTTAAAATTATATTTTTTTTTATTTTTAAAAATATAAATTTGGCCTAACTCGGACTTGTCGAGTCTAGAGCAAGACGAGTCTTGAATTCGACCTATTACCATCTCTAAATAAATATAATATAAATATAGTAGTGTTGCAGTTGTAATTTTTGCAGCTTGAGTTATAACTCATTGGCTGAATGGTTGGACCTCCAAACAAAGCATTTTACATGACCTAATTTTGAGTTTTTTATCTTCTAGTTATATAAATTGACAATAATATATAAAAAATTAATGCCAAATGAGGAAAAATTGTAATTTTTTTATATTACATGTCTAAGTGAAGTAGGATTGGAATATTTATCCTTGAAGAGCGATATCTTTGTCTATGAGCTTATAATTCAAGATTTAATTACCTCTTTTTTTAATTATTGGAATCTACTCGATACAAGAAATTATTATATTTGATATAATTTCTTATTTATAGTACATTATATATGGAATATATAAAGATAGATCCATTTATTGTTAAGACATTTTGGTAGAACACATTAAAATCTTCTATGATTATAATTATTTTAATTTAATGTTACCGAATTTTCAACTCGCGCTTCGTGAGAATGAATCATCGTTTTGAATATTAGTCCTCTAGATTTAATTTAAATCAAGATGGGGGAGGTATCAACAATTTAAAAACTACATCTATTTGTGTTCGAAATATATATTTGAAAGAATTGCAATATAAAGAATGCTAAAATGAAAATTCATTGACAAACAAAAGAATTTCTAACATCATTTGTCAAACAAAGTTTGATTAAGCTTTGATTTATGGGCCTGCAATCCAAAAAACGAATCAAGCCCAATAAAAAAGATCGAGTGAAACTTGGGCTTTAGTGTTATCAACTTGGTTTGGGCCGACTAAATGTAGAAATAGTAGGTAGCTCGATTTGGGCCTATAAAAAATTATAATTTATACCGTAAAACTTTATATTCATAATTAGGCCTACAGAATTTGTTAAATTTGAGAAGAAAATCATTAATTGTTGTTCTAAGTGACAATAGGATGTATCCTTTTTATTAAATCATCATTTGTATAAGAAAGCACCTTCGACACCTGAATTATCACAAAAAAAAAAGAGAATAACAAGAGTAATTCTGCTTGAAATATCGTAGTAGTAAAGTGCTTGAAGTGTGACGTAAAATATTCGAATTCTTCAAGAATTTTTAGAGTATATTTGAAATTATTTTTAAATGAATTTTTAAATATAAAAGTTCATTTAATTTTTTTTTAGATGTTTAGTGATTTATATTGAATAAATTTTTAGAATAAATCACATCCCAAAAAGTTTAATATAGAGAAGTGAGAACATGCAACTTCTTAAAATCCATTTATTTCATTTTATTTATAAAGTTACTAAAAATTTGTTACTTCATTAGTTTATCCCAACTTTTTCTATATAAATTATGCATATTAAATTTATCATAATATTTTTTTACATTGAAAATTTTTTAGAATTACGTTCATCATTTTAAAATTTTACACAAGTACATATTAAAAGTTTTTATTGTTTAACTTCTTTTTTCTTGCTTTGTACCACTTTATTAGTTTAAGTATCATTTAAATGAAATTGAAATGAGTTTTAGTTAAATAAAATTGCAAAGTCATTTTATTATATAGTTTAAATTTGCAAACTCATTTTATTATAGAATATGTATTTCATGCTCCATTTTTTTATGAGCGATATTTTTTTTAATTTGATATTATTTGTGTTTTTGCTAATTTTTTATTTTTTTAAAACATGTCACGTATTCTTCCTATCAGTTAGATTTTTCAAATTTATTTACTTTATTTTTAATAATAATATATTAATTTTGAAAGAATGGAATTAGAATAGTTGATGATTTTAATTACTTAAAAATTGAAGCAACAATCTTGAAAGATAAAACTACGAGTTAGTACTTTTTCTATTAATTTGATTTGCGAATTTTCTTTGAAAAACTCTAAAAAAATATAAAATTAATAAATGATGAAAAATATAACATTATAAATTATTAAAACATTGTTAAAAAATATTGTAGATAACAAATTTTTAATATAAGTAGAAATAATATTACTAAATATATATTAAAATATATTTTTTAATTAATTTATTAAATATAATTACTTGTGAAATCAACTTTTAGTTTTAAAATATCTTTTTAAAATAGATTTCATCAAATATATATTAATAATAAAAAAAACTTTTGAAAAAACACTTAATAAAAAATAAGTTTGAATAAGGGGAAATGACGTTCACTCATAAACTTAGTCAAGCCAAGCATTCATTCAATCAGTATTTCCATGAAAAAAAAAACTTCCAATGATACTCTCTCTCCTCCTTCTCTCTCTAAATTTCTCCTCCCTTTTCCTCTCCTCCATTGGCGGCGGCGGCGGTGGGAGCAGCGGAGGACTTCACCAATCCGATCGCTTAGGTCTCTCTCTCTGTACTCTTTGATCTCTGCCTGAATGTTCGTTCACACTCAAATGATGAAGCTCAAATGTTTAATTATATATGTTAGGAAAGTCTGGATCACCTAATGTTTAGGACGTATGTCATTAGTTAATCACTTAAGTGGCGTTTGTTCAGACCTTTAAGCCAAAAAGGAGATTTCTTTTATTCCTTTCGAGCTATATAGATAGTGGTGAGAAGATAATTTTTAGTAACTATGTGATGAAGATCATTAAATGTCTTTTCTTTTTTGATAATACATTGTTGATTTATTTTTCCATCTTATGAACGTTTATTACATGAATCAGAATTTGCCTCTGTAAATAGAATTATGTTTTACCTTCTGATACATAGATAATTTTCCTGCCAAAAAATATACCCGATATTCACCTACATATTCCTGCTCGTTTTTTTTTTTTTTTTTTTTTATGTTAAAATATTTGTTGATTTGGATGTATGATATATTTTGGAATTGTAAATTCTTTTTCGTAGGTTATGTTGATGACAGTTATGGCCGTTCTGCAAGGAGGTTATTCGCTGAGACCAACTTTCAAACGTCAGAGGAAGAGCACTTACAAAAACTGTATAGTATTGGACTTTTGCCTTTTTTCTTTTATTTACTTTGAGTTATTGTAAAATCACTCTGATTACTTCAAATCATTGTTTTAAATCATGAGGAAGACATTTTTTTTTTCCTTTTATTTTTTAGCGAAAAATTATCTCAAGGGTACATTAGTAATTCTAAGCTCGAGAAGGCCATGAAGGAATTAAATGGTCGATGTAGTAACATTTCCAGAATCTACAGGTAATTTTTAGTGATTCTTAATTCTATCTTAAGAACCACTTCCAAGATTTTTTTTTTTTTTGATTCTGTTTTGATGTGTATGTAAAAAGTAGTAATGATCGCATACCATTTAAGATGATATATTTTTGTTTCTTTGTTTGTATTCTGCATGAAGTTATACATGTTAGGGTTGTATAAAATGTAATGAAGAGCTATAACTTTTCTTATTCTGCATATATAATTAGTTGTTTTCTAGACTTCTTCAGGAGATTCTAAGTATTTCCTCGGACTAAACATTTGTTGTCTTGATTCAAGATTCGATTACACTTGTAACCTTTTAGTAGAGACTGTAATTTTTAGAGTGGGTTTTTACAAGTGGGAAAATGCTTGCAGAAAATCTTGGTTGTCCATGAGTGAGAGAAATTTCAGTAGTGAGTCATCCTGTCAACATTGCAAAATTTGCATTAGGGGAGACACAAATTTCCTAACATCATGAGAGAAATGTATATAAACGATGATGAACTTGGTGTGGATCATTAATTTATTTTGGACAAATTCAGTTAGTAGCTTTCAAATAGAAATATTTTTTTTAACAGTTCACTATAACCTGACACAATCTTGTTTCTCTCCTTCGGGATTTTTGGAATTCATAATCAGTATTGGGAAGAGTGTACTCGGATCGCCACTGGTACTACTTCTGCTTTGTTTTGATTCTTGTAAATAGTTCACAAATTCACTCTGATGATAGTTGTAGTTTGTCAGCATGAACTGATTGGCTCAGTTTTTGTTTATTGGAACATAGTGGGTCATGGAAATTTCTGACAAGCCCGGACAAAAGGAGGCTGAGCCTGCTTTCAAGGTAGTGATATCCTATATTAAATTCCCTCGTGAATTTGTTTAAAGATTCTTCACCTAAATGATGTATCATGCTGAACTGCTAACTGCCAATTATAGACAATAGAGGTAAATAGTCATCTGGACTGCTGATAAATGATTGAAAAAGAGGCACTCCATCAGTTAATCAAGTGATCATCTTGTATAATTTCTACTTGGAGCTAATGGGTAATAAGGATAAAACTTATAGGAAGAAGGAGTTCATACTTTTACTAAAGCACTAGTGTCCGTATGAGCAATGTGGTTGAAAGCTGGTATAGTTATAATTTTGCTATCATGAATTTGGCATTAGTTAATTGCTTTTTGATTTTTAAGGAGTGGTTTGAATGCTAGTAATGGATGTCCAAGCGGAATACCTATACTGTTATTTGTTTGAAGAGTTGGTTTCAAATAAAATAGCATAGTTTGGTCAAAAGTAGTGAATAATTATCTTTTTCATGAGAGATCTAGGAAGATTCTAAATCTTCAATTATGTAATGAAATTGCTATTAAAGGTTTGAACGTGAACTTTTTCCTCAATTTTGGTGGAGCTCTAATTATTCCCTCTGTTTTATGAACCTCAATTTTGCATGAGGGAGGATTGAACCTTTTTCCGTCTTATCAAGTTATTTTGCGTATACTAATTCTTACTTTGGTGAATTTTGTACCATCAAAAGAAAACATATTTACTGGAAAAGAGTGACATCTACTGAAAGAATAGTATGCACTTTGTATCTACATCAACCCAAAACCTATATATTCATCGAAAAGAGTGACATTTACTGAAAGAATATATGCTCTTTGTATGTACATCAAGCCAAAACCTATCCATTCATGGTGGAGTGGACAGAAGAGAAGACAAAAACTGGATGAGGTGGAAGGAAGTTTCAGTGAGTGAAGCCAGTAAATAAGTCTCCACTTGCCCAAATTTGTCTATTAAAAATCAATTGGGAAGACCATTAAAAAGGAAAGACCTTCAAAAGATCGGACTAATATGCAAGTTTTGTATCATGTAAAGATATGATATTCCATATAGGATGGAGGTTTCTTCTTTCCACTGGCCATCCAATATAAAGGAAAAGGAGTTCTCCGCCTTTGGTTTTTCTAATTTCTACTTGTTACTTTCCCACTGTTGGGAAGAATGATACGGCAGGGAGAAATATGTCTTTACCCTTATGCGAGATAAAAATAGGATTGTATTGACAACAAATGTATGGGAAAAATCATATCACCTGCATTCACTGAAGGATCGAGTTATTTCCATTTAAATGATGTGACGAATACTACTTTTTTCATTGAAAACCTCGAATTGGAGAGAAACCACTGCAGTGTAGTTTGAATAAAATTTTCAGTCATGTGATATTAAAATTAGAATGGTACTGAGCAACCGAGGTGATATAAAAGAATACTCAAGGGGCATGTAGCTTGGATGATAAAAGAAATGAAAATTTGGAATTTGAGATATCAAGATTTTCTTGTATGGAGGCAAATTTAATGAAAACGCCCATCCATTCAACTCCAATAAGGATCCGAAAGAACACCTTAGGGAGTGTTTGCTTATATGAATTTTTTGTAAAATTTCAGCTAGGGAATTTTTTTTGCCTCAGCATACGATTGCTTGCGAAATTTTTCGAAAATAATATTTTTCATTCACTCTCACTTTTTCAATCATCAATCACATCCAATCATCATTTCACTTAAAAAAACATCGCATCAATTGTCATCATTATACTTTCATTCCACATCCAATCACACTCTCAAAATCATTCTTCTTTTTTCAAAACAAATTTGTCACTATTCTCTAGCAAAAATTTTTTTGAGATGAAAGGTCAAGCAATCACTCCGTTAATTTCCCAAAGTTTCTTTTTCTGTTTTATTGTATTGGCTGATATCTTATTTCTGCTACTTTTGGCCACTTAAAGTACTGATTTGGACTAATCACATCATGTGGATGCTTGCCAGCCATCCATTCCACCTTTTTTTATTTTAATCTCGATTAGTTTGACTAATTTAATTTTGAAATGATAATTGAAAATACGAGCTGCTCCAATATTCTCCTTCCAAATGTAGCATCCGTTCCAATATTAGCTCATGGATTATGGAGACAAGAAATGTGCATGGGCTTAGCATTTCTTGGAGTTGGAACTCCATTAAATGTATGAGTATAGCTTTTTCATTTTTTTTTGGCTGTTGCCAGTATCTAACAAAATTTGATCTGTTTGATGATTTTTCCTCACTTAATCTGACTAGCCTGAGTTAGTAAGACCAAGAAGGTCTTGGTATCTAGCTAGTCTCCATCTTATAGCTAGTATATTCAAGCTTATTATCTAGTTATTCAGAGTCTATCTAGTTGTCTATTAGATTAGATATATACAGAGTAGACTTTCACATTTGCACATGCTGTTGGGAGAGAACCTTCTTGTCACTCTAATCCGATGGTTGCAGACTTCTCTATCTTTATGTCTTTCAGCAGAGAAGAAAACTTTGGGATATTGTTTTCTTTTCTAATCAAATGAGTTCAGCAATTTTCTAACTTCATTCATGGGTCCATGATTGAATTTTCTGAATTATCAGTTCAATGTCCTTAATTTGCAGTTTATTGCAAATGTGCATGGGGATGAACCTGTAGGTCGTGAACTTCTGTTGCTTCTAGCAAATTGGATTTGTGATAACTATATGAAGGATCCCTTGGTAAAGTTATTTTCTTTTGGTTTCTTTGCTTTTTGTGTTTTTCAGGATGAATATTCCTTCCAATTGATTACATCCTAGTTTGTTTTCCTTCTAATTATATACTTTGCCATCTGGTGATTCAGAATTTGGGCCAGCTTTTCAACTTTTCCCCCTATCTGCTAGCCTTGAAGTTGAGACTTGTTTGTTGGTGGATTTTTGCTCATTTTCTCATACTTGTAGTTGGATGACTGCATTAAATAGTTCTTTTTATGTACTACCTCTTAATTGGCCAAATTAAGAATTTATCTCTTCGTGAAACTCTTCATGTCAACAAATATCAAATGTCAGGTCTCTGCAAGGTTTCTTGTGCTTGACTTGCTGTTTCTTACATTTCTAAAGGTCCTTTCTCCTAATAGTCTATCATTTTGTAGACATGATTTTAATTTGTCCAAGTAGATTGCTGAACTTGTGATTTATCTTTGTTATGAATGCAATAGCTTTGAGATCAAGATATCATGCTTCCTGTTCCATAATTTTGTATATCTAATGTGAATCACTTAGTTCTGATTTATTTTAAAGGTGGTTCTGCTCACAGGCTACCTTGATTGTGGACAACATCCACCTTCATATGCTTCCCTCGATGAATCCTGATGGATTTGCTCTTAGACGGCGTGGCAACGCAAACAACATTGATTTAAATCGTGATTTTCCAGACCAGGTATATTGCTACATAGTAATTTTACATGTTGCCCTACTATATAATTCTTTTGAAATACAAACATGACTGGATGGATAGAATTAAGAGCAGGAATCAAATAAACATGTCAACTATATTAATGATGGATCTTGTTCTTTTTTAAGTTTATGGCTGAATTTATGAGAATGAAGCTGAGAAGCAAGGTGTTTTCCTTGGGGTGGTGGTGGTGAATTCTTTTGCTAATGTCTCCTCTGTTTGGCTAATGTATGTTAGTTAACATTCACTTTTAGCATCAAAGCCTGACCCTGTTTGATACCAAAGTGTTACAAACAAATTGCAACTCTGACTGCTTCTGATTTTTCTGGGGCCTATTTTTGTTACTTCTTCACTCATAGCAACAACAAGGCCACAATATGATCTTATTGATGGTTGCTAGACTCCACAACAGATCAATATTTGAACCCTGCTTTATCTGCTACATTTATATGTGTCTGAGGTTAAAGCATATTAATTTTTCAATCTATTCTTCCAATGCAAAGGGTTGAGGGTAATATTGTTTGTCCGCAACAAGAAACATACTCCTTTTATATCCCCAAAAACATCTTGATTGGTCCCACATTCTTATCCTGAAATAACAAATTGAGTCCATTAGGGCGTTTTGCACGCTGCTATTGCAATAGCCTTTGTAGCTGTACTTTTTCTACTCCCACCCATTTCATATGGAATTCACCTGGGTCTAACAACAGCTACCCCCTGAAGAATTTTAATTTTTAGACTCTAACACTGATATTACTATATATGGATGGTATAAACTGCATTAACATGAACTCTTGAATAGCAAACCAAACAGCGAGCCATTTCAAATATTCATGACCAAGAAGTAATGGATTCTATTTTCTGTTGGCCCTTATTTAAGTAATATTTCTCAGAGACTTTTGCTATAATAACTGTTATATATTATGATCTATGCTATTATATTCAGCTCAGAAAATTAACTTCTGATCACTGGTTTTTATTGTCTTTGCACAGGCAAGTTTTTTTTGTTTACTTCCAAGGTGGTAAATTTTAAGAATTGAATATTCCCAATTATGGTTTAGTATATCTTCAGAACAAAAGTACTTGATTTTCAGTTTAGCAAAATTATATTTTAAGAACTGACCTATAATTTCATTATAGCAATATGTAAAATTTACTTTTCATTTTATTGAAAAGACAATTGTGACTGTTTTATGATTTATGTTTTTGAAGCCATTCCTTACAAAGGGGATTGACTGACATGATTGACATAGTTCTTTCCTATGAATGATGATTTGGACTTACGACAACCTGAAACAAAAGCAATCATGAATTGGTTGGAAGAGATACGCTTTACAGCATCTGCCAGTCTGCATGGGGTATTACTTTCTCATTCTATCTTCTCCAAGCTTGTTAAGTTGATCAATGAACTCAACTGTGTGCTTTAATTTAGATCGTACATGTTAGTCCAAAGGAAAGTATAATGTAACAGTCTAGTGATTTTTTGGGTAAACTTGTCTCAAGAAATTGCTATTATAAAATAGCCACGTATGAATCAATACAAAAGTAGAGTGCTTTCCATATTTAAGTATAAATGCTCCATTTGTTTTTTAAAGTATATATTCCAGTGTTCTTATTCTTTGATGGATTTTCTTCTATTGGTACTTCATCAATCCTAACAGAGGTGTTTTGACTTCTAGTTCCTCATTTTGCTGCTGTGTTGTTTGTAATTTTGCTACTTATATGCTGCCAGGATGGCAGCAAACTCCTTTAGTTGGCTGTCAAGTACAGCTCCAAAATTCAACTCCTTTTCTTTGTTTTTGCTTTTGTTTTTGTTTGGCCAACTTAATGGCCAGATCAGTGGGCTTGGGTGAACGAAAACTGGCACCATCCAAACACTCACACTGTGTAAGCTCCTGTTGAGCCTAAATCGTAAACCCTATCAACAAGCATGAATGAGAGGGTGTAAGGAACCTAAATAGACTTCCGACCTTGTCAACATTGTTTAATCCCATGTTTGATAAAATGGAGTTGACAAAGGCTTTATAAATTACTTGCACAAGTCTCCCAAAAATTAATGTCGGGATGGAGTGTTACAAACTCATTCACTGAAATACACTCGTAGCTTCCAAACCGTGGCCCATGGCCCACTATGCTTAAGCCCATATTGACGAGGTAGGAGTGTGGAATGGCTTTTAAACCACTCACATAATTCTTCTATAGTTGATGAGGGATGGGGCGTTGCAGCAGGATTTGGTCTTTTGACATGTTCCTGTGTTAGTTCTCTCCTTTTTCTTGGCCCTCTTTCTTTTGCATAGTCAGATGCTCAAGTAAATGACAAAAGAAGAAGCTGGGCCTCTGGATAATGAGAGGACGGCAAGTTCTGTACTCCACTAATGAGAGTTGAGGAGAAGTCTGTGTTTAACTACGGGTTGCAGCCGAAGTGCTTCTATTCCAATCTAAATTCAATTTCTAATGGCTTGATTCCCTTGCTATCACTTTCCTTCTTTTATTTTTTGTTCTTTTCTGTGCTCGCACTTTCGGATTAACCAACCATCTTTGAATTTTTTTCTTTTAATGTTTCATTAAAAGGACCGGTAGTACAAAAAGTAGGCACATTGCATAAATTTTTGTGTGGCTCTGTTCCTCTCATCTATAGCTGTTAAGATATTAAAAATACATTTCTTTTGCGATTTCAGCTGGATAGAAATTGCAGATCAAATAGTCATTGCCAGTTACGCACCTTAGATGGGATAAACCAGTTCACAGAGTCAGATGATATGTGAAAAAGCATGCGGAAAATAATGGATGTTTTACAGATAAGATTAAGGATATGATATCTCATGTCATTCATGGAAGACAACAGAGAGTGACTTTAACTAACTCTTAATGCTGCTGATGGGGATTTGGTTTGATGGTGATGGCGCTTAATATTGATCTTTGCTTACTATATATTTGATCATTTATTGCTTCACTCTTGTTTACAGGGAGCACTTGTGGCAAATTATCCATGGGACGGAACGGAAGATAGAATGTAAGTCTTCTACAATCAATTCCTTGGGAAATATTTTGTACAATGGCACTGGATGCTTTATCTTCTTTGTAATCATTTCGTGATTCTAGTTCAAAGTACTTGCCCTGTTTCTCTTTTGATTCTTAATTGCTTCCTATTCTTCTTATAGTTGATCGTTTCATACTATGAAAAATTTCCATTTCTGATACGTAAAATTATTGTTCTGAACTGAATGGTCATTGGCTTTGAGTTTGTTGGTTGCAAAAGGATTCTGGTTTGTAGTTCCTAGAGTATTTCATCACGATATTTTGTCTGAGGAGTTCTTGTGGTCCTTGTTTACACGCTTAGAAATGCGTAAAAAGATTTTACATTCTATGCATGTGTATGCTTGATTATACTCCTAAATTGAACTTTTGCTGCCCAAAAGAATTGACAATTAATCTGGTGGTTTTTTGGTCCAGCTGATAGACTATAATGATTTACTAAATGCGTGTTTGGTTCCGATTAGTACAATAATAAACAGATTTTCTAATTTTTGGAGCCATATCAATAAGCAGGTCAAGGGATATATTTGGATTATTGAAGAACGTATCAATCCCCAGATATGTTCTTCACAGATTCACATATTCAAAAAATATGATTCTAACTGCAGACCAAAATTGCCAACTAATTATTTCGTTAATCAATTGTTTTATAATTAATTCATGTAATAATAATATAATAATCTAAATTTCTGACAAACATGGTCTTTGTGTGATTGTTGTCAACAAAGTTTTGATCGGTTACTATAACATGCAATATTGATTACTGTTGCTCCAAAATCTTTTCAGGTGGTACTTAGTGATTTTTAATTTTTTTTACTAGTTCATCTCAAACTTATGCATTCTTTCTTTCTTTTGTTTTCTGATTGTGTGTGTGTTAAAAACCAGTGTTGTGTAATGTTGATTATTTGCAGCAAAAAATACTATGGGTGCCCTGATGACGAGACATTCAGATATTTGGCCAGTTTATACAGTAAATCTCACTATAATATGTCACTGAGCAAGGAATTTCCTGGGGGAATTACCAATGGAGCATTCTGGTACGTTTCTGATGGATTATAGCCATGAAATTCCTAAACTGAAAAGTGCTTCAAAATTTTATTCAGCATTGCTAACGTTTGCTGATTTCACATTTCCTGTGCTCCTTTTGCAGGTATCCTATATATGGTGGCATGCAAGACTGGAATTACATTCGTCATGGATGCTTTGAACTGACATTGGAGATTAGTGACAACAAATGGCCTAATGCTACTGAGGTTAGATCTCAGTTTTGAGTTTTTCACAGTGATGAACGGGTTTACGGGTTGAACTTTTTGCTTCATTGAATTTTTGGGGATATATGTTGTAGGCCCACTGCTGTTTTTCATTCTTTACATATGAAAGGATAATACCCTTTTGGTTCTTTTCAGCAAATTTTCACTTATTATTGCCAACAGTCATTTCATTTTCCAGTGTTAATTTCTGAAATTTGGAGTTTAGAGAACTTTAAAATAGATTTTGGAGGCTCAACCAAGGCATGAATAGTCAGCGAATATGTTAATACTAAATGCAGAATTAAATTTGGAGAAGATAGTGACATTTAAGCTAAAAGTTAATTTCACAAGGTTGAATTGCTTAATTTGGGCTGACAGAGTGTTTTCCTTAAAATATATGTGCAGACTTGGTGCAAAAACTGGCACATGGTAGTCCAATTGCAAGATGAGTTTTGAGGGTTGATATTTCCTAAGCAATTAACAACACCACCATTAGTTTCCTGTAGACATATGCCTTAAATGGTCTAAATACCTCTTTGTTTTTGTTTAACTGTGAAGGAATATGATATTTTAAATGAGATCATATTTATTTTGCAATTAATAATGGTGTAGCTCTGATAGGTTTAAACATCTTGCCTTGGAATCATAAATATTTAGATGAGTAGATATACTGCATGGCATAAATGACTTGTGTTTTGTTTCTTTTATTTAACAGCTTATATACTTCCTGTATGCATTCTTGTGATTTGTGCGCAATTTCGTATCCTGTCTCACAGCATTTCTATATTCGCAGCTTCCAACTCTCTGGGAATATAATAGGATGAGTATGCTGAACCTTGCTGCAAGTCTGGTGAAGGTATTCTCAAGTAGATGTTTTTTCATAGATATAAATTTCTAGTAATTTTCTCTCAATGACTGTGACTTTGAAATTTTTTCCTTTTCTTTCTACTCTCACCCTTCTTCTGTACTTCCTCTCCTCTCTTTAATGTTTGTGGTCCATTCCTTCCATAAACAATCACCACCTATATTCAATGTTTTTGTAAAATTTGTTGTGTTTTCTCTTAAGCTAGCTTTTGAAGATGACAGAATTTACTAAACCACTTATAGACCAGTATTTCAATAGAAAAGCAAGTTTTAAGATTCTGCTCTGAGAATTCAAATTTCATCTGAGCTGGTGCTTTTAAGACATTGAAAATTGTGAAAACAACTATATCTTGTTGTGCATATTTAGTCATAGATAGAGATAATATAGAAACGCAGGGGATGCTAAGAATCTTCACAGTTATGTGCTGTGCAACTTCATACATTTACAGTTGTGATTCACTTATGTTTTTTAAATTTTACCTTTTATCTTGCAGACAGGAATACATGGAAGAATTTTTTCATCAGATAGGGGAAGACCTTTACCTGCATCAATAACTATCAGGGGAATAAACTACACGGTACACTCTCACCCCTGCATTTTTGCTCTAATAATCTAATTGTTCCTGTGATGGGTAGGCTTTGTTTCCAAAATATATGCATGCCGTGATAGTCCGTCCTTGTCCATTATTCGAAATTGAAAAACTTATGGGCCTCTTCTCCGTGTTGAATTTGTTTATTTAATTACTAGGTCTTTTTTTATATTTTCCATTTTCTGGACATTTAATTCTATGCAAAAGAGATTAATTTTAGAAGGGCTTCAGAGTTAATGTCTAATTGCAGCAACATTATGAAGGAGTCATCGAGCATGATTCTTTTTCCTATTGTGTACATAGAAAACAACATGGCTGGTTTTATAAATTACCTTTATTGTATATGAGAATCAATAACACTTTATTCACCAACTTTGTATTGGGTGCCAAACTTGAATTTCATAATTCCTAATGTTGAAGACTACCTCCTATGTAGTTCATTGTACAGTTATATCTCAATGTCTGTAGAACTTTGAAATGTATTTGTGTAAACACAGAATCAAGGTGCCAACTAATTTCCCTCATTACTCTAAGAATTCAGGAGCTACATTATTTAGTCTAAAAAGAAAAACCTTTTCTTACGTAGGAAGTTGACTAGTTTACTAGTGTATCAGGATTTTATCTGGTTTTAAAGATGATGAAAACTTGGTATGGGTCATATTTTCCAACTTGTCAAGATTTTATATGTGAGTTAGAATTACTTTTCTACAAATAATACGACAATCAAATAAGTGAAAGTAGAACAAGTTTTTTTTATCTCCCTTGCTTTTATGACTAGCAAATATGTTAATCTTTAAATCTTCAAGCTTCTATATCATAATCCGACCTAAATTGATGAATAACCTTACTCAGAGTATGCAAATATGTTAATCTTTAAATCTTCAAGTTTCTAAATCAGAATCCGACCTAAATTGATGAATAACCTTACTCAGAGTATGCAATAAGGAATGTGCAGCTCTCCAAAAGTATTTTTCCAACTATTTCACTATCCCCTTCTTTGATAAGGAAAGGAACTTCTATCCGAGAGCAAACAAGGCCACACTGAAAGGAAAATTGAGGCTTGGGGCTGGAAAATGCTAATTGAGCCTTTTGTTTTTAAAGTTGTCATGCCTTTTTTGGGCTTTTCTTCCCCTTCTTTCTCAAAATTATCTTTAACAGGTTAAGGACCCCATTTTCCTTGATTTTTGGATCGGACCATTTTTGTTGAAAAAAGTGCAATTGCTTAGTGTTTTTTTTTCAATTTCCTAATTTATGAGATTAATGCTTCTAGTTTTTCCTTCTTTTACAATATTTCACAGATCACAGCTGATAAATCATTTGCTGATTACCATCGCTTGCTAGTTCCTAGAGAGAAATATGAAGGTAATTAATTTGTAGATAAATGTGAGATTTGTTTAGTCCGTTTCTTTACATTTTATTTCTTTTCATGAGTAGGAAAGCTATAACGAAATGGTTACATTAGTTGTTATTCTTAATGCATGTTTGTAATTTTAGGGTTTTGTAGAGCTGGAGTACAATTTCATGCTAATAGCCCTGGATGCAATTATTTGGTTTAGGATTCAGACTAAATGGCTAATTAGAGTGCTTGATTATTATGTTGGTAAACTCTGGAAAATCTGATTTCTTCCTTGGATTGTTTAATGGAATCCTTGAAGTAAAGATTATGATCTAGAATTGTGAAACTGCTGTCTTTGAAAGACATTAAATATGCAGTATTGAATTTAATGATACTGAGCTAGCGTATACCAGTTGCCAGTGATTGGGGATTTGGGGTTATTGTAAAGTTTTTCTATAAAAAGTTTTATTATGAATTTTATACTTTTTTATGAGAAGTCTTTTGAAACACATGAGCTTTGGATTAAAAATTTTCAAAAAACACATAGGTTTTTGATTAAGAAGATTATAACATTAATGTTCTCATAATTTTGTATCAATGACTCCTATTTCTTTTTCTAGGACGACTCAAAATAAGACTCCGTTTCTAAAATGAAAATTCTTTTCCCATAAAATATCGTCTCAACTTAAAGTAATAACGTGAACTGCTCCTTTCTTGTAAACATTTTCAAGACTTGCACTTTTTTAAGTCTCATGTGAAACTTTGTATCCCAGCGAACTAGATACATAATATTGGGACGGGGGGATTAGAATTTATGATTGCATCTATGGCCCAAATAAAAAGAAAAGAGCTTGACATCCTTACAAAATAAATGGAATATTTTTGGTAAGGCGTTTAACATCCAACTTCATAGTGATGGCACTCTGAATAATAAACTTGTTCTGTTTGTGTCAGTAATGAAAGAAAGTTGAAGGTTTCATCTTGCAGTTGGCCATGTTGCCTGAGTGGGAAAGATTTCTTTTTTTACATGAAGGAACTCGATGAAAATTAGATGTTTCACTTTCTATGTGCATTTACTTGGCAAAATATTGTAAATACAGTTAGGAAGAGGGTGTCTTTTAAGTGTAGGATTTTGTGGCCAAATCATTTTTTCATTTATTACCTTTTCTCTCTGCTTTCAAAAATCTACTCATTTGAATAAACCATGGAAGTTCTTTGTCCAATTAGCTTTTCTTTGGAAATGAAAATTTGGAAGGATGGCGCCATCGGAACAACTTGGTGAAACCATGAAAAGAACTGGCTATGGTGCTTGTGCTAGTTAACATTTGACTCTGGTCATGCAATATGACCGTGTGGTTACATTGTGATATTGTCAATCATTGCAGAAAATGTGCTTCAAAACTTGGAAATAGTGTGGTGATATCTAATTTTAGAAGTATTTTAAGTTGATGAGCAGGATCATAGATTAAAAGAAAAGTTGGAAAATGTAGGGATTAGCTGCGAAATCAAATCTGAAACCTTCAACTTGTCTCAGTCTCCACAGCTTGTTGAAATATTAAAGAAGTTTTAGATATGGAGGCAGTTTTATGCCCATCCTTCTTCAGTTCTATGTGCTCATGCAAGTGACTTTTGCATCTTTCTTTTAGCGAGTGTCGTGTGGTTATTTGATGATACATTCATCTTAACCTTACAATTTTCTTTTTGCAGTTATTGCAACCATGCCAGGATACAGATCGAAGAGTACCTGTATCGTATTGGGAGAAGCAGCAGCGACAGTAGATTTTGTTCTTGATCCTGATACTAATGATAAAGGTGGTCACATTGCAGTGGGCTCTAATTGCTACTTCGAGAACAATACCACTGTTCAAGTGACTGAGTTTTTGCCACGGCAGCAACAAGAAATATCTATACTGTTGATTCTAATTCTGGCATTTCTTTGCTTCTTAATGAAGCGGAGATTAAAATCAAATCATGTAAACCAAAGACAGACCTTAGAGGCAAACCGTGAGCTCGTGTAACATAAGAATATTTCTGAAGTTAAAATCAAATCCCAATTTTGCATAGTGAGTTATATGATATCAGTGACAATGCCAACAATATGTGTAAGGCATTCACAAGTCTTAAGGTCAATAAGAGCATGACCTCTTCTGTAAAAGACAGTTATCATTATGCTATCACACTAAATTGAGCAACGAGTGACTGCTCAACTTGGTAATCACAAGAGATTGATTATTTAGCTTCACATGGTTTGTGTTCCATTCTCCTGTGAAACGAGATCGATTAACCGATGCAGCAGTAAGTTGAATTCATCTTGGCTTCTAAGAAGGCTGAGACGTACGTAACGATCAACAGAATTGAACAAGCTTCCCTCTCGGCCAATGATGTTTGCTGCTCGGAGGACTGCTGCGCAGTTTGAGTCTTCTTTCCTCTCACATTTCAACCATGCATATGCTGTCATTGATGTGCATATTTATTAACATAAGATGCATCAGAAAAACTTCTATTCTACAAAAGTCTGAAATTAGTCACAAAATTGTGGATGGGAGGATCACCTGGAGATGGTCCCCTGACTTCCTGAAAGAAGTTGCAGAACTGAGAAGGGATTTCTTGGATCGTAAAACGGGTCGACAATGATACTACATTGCTCAGTTTCTCCCATCGGTCTCTCATTTTTTCATATGCAAAATGAAATATTTGTTCGCCATTTCCTTGAAGAACTGCTTTGAGAAGCTGTAGAGATCTGAGTTGAGTATCCCTTGAGACTCCCATTTCTGCTATTGTCATGTAGTATATCATGTTTTCATAGGTCTGTTTGTCCTTCACTATAGCCCATCTGTTCAAGAGAAAAATGGATCAACATTGTTCAAGCTACTGGTGCAATACTTTTATTATTGACTTATATTAATATTTTGATGCAATAAAAGTTTCACCGTATACCAATGAGTAGTAATTTGTTTTATTCATGTAAACAAATTACTTTACTGATTCTCTTAGAATTTTTTGTTTATCCTATAATGCCTTAATCTCATATTGCTCTTTATAGTATCACTGTATTCCGCTACTGACGTGGAATCACTTTGAACTATGCTTACCATGAACAGTGATACTTTACCAAAACATGATGGGAAAGATGAGAATGAATTTTACCCAAATCTGCTTCCAGCATGGCCAGTGAGCTTTGAAATTGTGAAAATCATCAGATCTTCATCTGCTGGGGCTGGAATTGCTGTATAATGAGGCCAATAATAAGCATGATCATAAATAGTCCTGACAGAAGGTCCCTGTAAAACACTTTTTCTCAAATGCCCATCTGGATTATTTGGTGAAGTCACAAACTCTACAACTTCTGCACTATCATCAGAACCATTTTTCAGCAATAATGCATCTCCCTGGAACTCAAACCGAGCCGTTTCAAAGAAATCGGTTTGCACCTTGTAAACCTGCAGGTGAAAATTTTCATGTACCCACCTAAGTTCTCAGTTGATTAATGAAGAAAATCTGAGTGAAAATATATATCGGGACGATACCGGGTAGAAAGGGGCTTCAGCAACAACTCTTGCAGGTGAAGAAAGATTCATGGTGAGGGCAAAAACTGCTGCTGTGAGGAGCTGAGTGGATCCAGTTCCAAAAACTATGTATTTATCTTGTGTGACTGCATTCTTGGCTATGGAATGGACTCTTCGGATGTGGTTTTCGAGCTCTTGTGAGATGAAAGATTGGTCTAGAAATTTGTAGCTCATTCTGTGCCATCCTGATACTAGGACTGCACTGCTAGCTGCATGTTGCATCCAAAAGGGTTCCAAGAATAATGGATCCCCACTGCATTTTATTCAATGAAAATTTCAGTTGTTTGGTCAGCTCTAAGTGTGAACTAATCACACATGAATGAGTACTCGTCGTGTGAATGGCTTGGGTTTGGAACGTGTTTGGGATAGAATTTCTTAAGGTGAATGATTAGTTCATTGTGCCGTTTTAAATACTTTCAAAAAATTTATAAGACATAATTTTTTAAGGTGAATGATTAGTTCATTGTGTTGTACTATACTTTCCAAAAATTTATAAGACGGAGGATTTCTATGTTTTTAATTTTTTTTTGAAGAACCATCAATACAATATCATTCAACATAAGAAAGACCAATTAAGTATGATAGATAATTCTATGATAAATAATATGAAAGAAGTAATTCACATCCTCTATTCTATTTTAGTTTTTTATTTTGTAATCTACATTATAATTGTATGCTAAGTGCATCTTTATTGGAGTTAATTCATTTATTTATTTTTTGAAATATATAAGTTTATGTAATGCGAAATATAAAATAAAATATTAAATTTTAATAAAAAATTTAAAATATGAAGCAACCACCATAAAAATTAATTAAATAATAAAATCATTGACATAAATCTCGTTATTTTATTTTATTAGAACTGTAACTTTACTACTAACCGCAGACTGCAAAGAACAGAGTTTGTTTTGACTTAAAAAGGAGGAAATTATGCTTGAAATTTAAGTTATTTACAAAAAATTATCTAAATTTATAGATTATAAATATTCCTTCTATATTTATTTTTATTTTATAAATTACATATGTTAACGGGTATTTGTATATCAATGAGGTATTTGTAATACTTTAATGGAACAATTATTTTTTTTTATAATTAAATTAAATTTTAGAAATAATTTTTATAATTTACCCTAAAAACAATCGGAGCTTATTTAATCTAGTTTTTCCCTATTCAAGAGAGAGAGGGATTTACCCATCAGCATTAGCAGCACAACCAGTGAAGAACTGAGAGCAGTCAGGTCCTCCATAGCATGTATTGCACTCACAAACAGGCTTACCATCCACAACCAATCCATCCAAATAAGCTCTTCCATGCCCAGAACAAGAAATTGATGCCACAGCTTCAGCTTCTGCTGCAGCTTCTTCACTCCAACTCAGCTTCTGCTTCTTCCACTCATGATGATCACCTCCTCCCACATAAACATGGTTGACAAGAAAGATATTCAGACCAACAGAAGCCAAAAGGCACACGCCACATAAGCTGCACATTCTCATCTTAGCCATCCTCTCTCTCTCTCTCTCTCTCTCTCTCTCTCTCTGTCTTTTCCTAACTGGATCTCCATTAATGGAATCAACTCTTGTTTTGTAGAAGTCGTCTTGAAAGTTGGCTGAAAATTTTAAAAAATTGAGTCGGCTGAAAATTATAAAAATACAACTGTAGTTTGATAAGTTATAGCTGTTCAATTTGGTACATTAAATAAGTTGATGATCAACAAATGAAATGTATAAGTTGACAAAATTCCTCGTTTTTTAAACATAAAATTGATAATTTAAATGTTTATGTGATCTTGACTTTTAGATCTTTTGTTTTTTTATTTATGTTATTTAATCGACATAACTTGCTCATGCTGTTATTTTATATGTAAACTCAAACTCCAATCAACTCGGTTTAATTATATTTTTTTAATTTTGTTTATTATCACACTACAATATTTAAAAAAGATGGTTATTCTTGAACAAGCAATCATGCCAACTACTTGCCAACTACTTGTTTTTGGGGTTGAGATAGTTATTTTGACTCACAAATTAAGAAAACTTTGATAAAATTTTAAATTTTGTTTAACTAACTTATAAAAACTACATCTACTGAAGGGAGAGACAGCTGCTACGCCCTAGCAATCACTCGAGAGAAAAAATATATTTTAAAAAATATAAAAGAAGACATGGAATGACTAGAAATTTAGGAAATAATTAAATTTTGTGGGTGAATTACAAAAACCATCCTTAAGAGTTGTGCTATTGATAAAAAAACTCATTTAGGTCCGTAAATTACGAATCTTTCATTGATATTTATTTTTATTTACACATTACACCTATTGTATTGAGGGGTATTTATAAAATAAATACAAATTTCAAGAAGTATTTATAAATTTGAAAAATAGATAGATTTTTTTGTAATCAGACTTAACTTCATGTGTAATTTTTATATTTCATTCTAAAAATAAAATAAAAAAAATAGAAAAATAGCTGTGCTTCTGTCACCAATCAGTTTTCTTGACCCACAAGAGGTTGATTTGTGATAATTCTTTATGTACTATTGGGCAAAGCATTACTTGCCACTAATTGTCCTCAACCAACAACGTATATGGGATTAATATATTTGGCAATTGCAGACAAGCAAGATAGTATCTCTGCATTAATCAAATTGTCTAGGAACATCTGAAGGATATAAAGAAATTACAAAGATCTACAGTACATGATGGCTAGAGCACTAAACTTTACACTTACATTAGTGTGACAACCAATTATATTCAAGAACCAATAATTTTATATATACCATTTGATTTTGAATATTGGAAAATACCAATAAATACTTGGTAGATACTTTTTTATTGTGTTCACGCCTGCTTAATATGTATTTTTGATTTAAATTTATACAGGCTACCTCTATTATATTTAATGCAAAGATTTTCTGCATTCACCCCCTTATTGTATTTGAATCCAATGAAATATAAAATTTGGGCAAAGAATCCCTTTAAATTTGTTAAAACCCAGGTGGGACACCATTTTTATTTTTTAAGGGTTTGTTGGATTTTTTTTTTCTTTTACATTTAATAACTAAAACACTACATAATTCAAGACTAGATAGAAACAACAACATATAACATCTTGTAGTGTTTCTCTACATAAGCCTGCACAAGTTTTTATATATAGCTTCGCGTCTGAGGATTTTGAGACACTTCTAAGCTTTCTATAATTTTAATGATTGCTTCATTGACGATAATATAATGATCATCTTTTTTTACTTTGAAAGTCCTCGTCAAATTCCATGAAAACAGATTTAAAACAACGTAAAGAATTTGTCGTTGTCACTTTTTCAACTCTCATATAATTAATGCGAGTGTCTTCTAGATATTGTCTGCTCTATCGACTATGATTTAGCATAGTCTTACAGCGAACAGATTTAAAACGTATTTGACAAGATGATGTTTAATTCAATACACCATCTCCTTATTCTAATATCGATATGGGATGCCAACCGCCTATTATAACAATAATATATGTATTAGTTGATAGGATTTAGGGCATATGCAGCACCACCATGGCAATATAAGTAAACAGAAACATGTGCGTCGCTTGTGCACGTCACTTGCCATTTATAAGTGACATATGGTGAGAAAATAGAAAAAAATCTCTAATTGTACAAAATCAAAGATATGAGACAAATCATAATGGTGGACAAAATTCTAGACTCGACACTATGCTCATAAAAAACAATATAAAACAATAGTTTTAAAAACAGAGAAAGTCGAATTTTAGTAAAGGAAGAATCTTTGAAATCTAGTCCTAGTATTTCTGGACATAAGCATGTACATGTTTTTATATTGCTGCGCTAAGGATTTTGAGACACTCTAAAGCTTTCGATAACTTTAATGACTGCTTCATTGGCAATCATTTAACGGGCATCTTTTCTCATCTTCCATTCTTTCCATTTTTATTTTTTGGAAAGGTCCTTTGCAAATTTCATGAGAGCAAGTTTAAAAGCTCGTGCAGGCTGTGTGCCATTTATAGGATATTTGGTAAGAGGGTGGAAAAATTCTCAAACTATACAAAATCAAAGATATGAGACAAAATTTGATCAAGTAGACCACACTTTCTTGAATCATGGAACTATCAAAGAAGAGCTCTCTTGAAATCTAGTCCTTCTGGTATTTCTCCACATGGGTATGTGAAATTGCATATGAGGAATTAATCTTGATAATCCTAAGCTTCATTAACTTGAGCAACTGCTTCTTGACAATAATCTTGGAGACATCATTGCTTTATCTTCCCTTCTTTCCATTTTTGATTTTTATAAGGTTCTTCATAAATTCGAGAAGAGCAAATTTGGAAGCACATAATGCTTATGCATCATTTTATGTGCATCCTTACTTATCTTCCATTCTTTCCATTGTGGTTTTCATAAGATGCTTCATAAACTCCACAAGAGCAAATTTGGAAGCTCATACGGGCTTTAACATCATTTTATGCGCATCTTTACTTATCTTCTCTTCTTTCCATTGTGAGCAAATATGGATGCAGATATGGCGTTTGCATCATCTCTTGGTTTGTTCTAATTAAACTTATCAACCCTTTCAAAGAGTGGGTTTCAAACATTTTGATGTTGAATCTGCAGCCCACTTTCATTCTTTCGGAAATTAGCCATGTTGCAATGGCAATGTGCATGATTTTCATATATTATAGGTCATGAGGCTTCACTACATCTGTTCCTTAATTCCATGTAACTCTCTTATAAAACCCTTTTGATTTCAGCATTATTACCTCCACTTATTAAAAAAATTACTTAGTCCTATTTTCACTAAAAGTATTTATATATACATATGTGTGTGTGTATGTGTATATATATATATATATATAGTTATGATTTGTCAATTTATTGAAGTACAATGCATGTGCATTTATAACTATACACACAATCACACATGCTTTGAAACATTTAGATATTAAAATTAGTAAAAAAATTGAAGTCTAAGATTTATCAAACTCAAAATACCATTTTGCAACAAGTTTTGTTTTTCTCCCTGTTGACTTCAAAATATAAGTAATATGCGCCATGGACGTGCAACATGTGTGCACATCTTTATAATTAGGAAAAGAAGCAATGAATTTTACATTGTTTTCTTGATAACCATGATAAGGATTTCATTAGTAATAAAGCCAACTTGTTGGGAAAACTTGATTCCACGAGTGTCCTTCATGAGTTCCAACTAATATTACTATTTATTTAATAGAGATAGTTAACGTGTTGGGCTTCCATTCAAAGGTAGAGCTGGGAGCGACAGTCGTCCCTTAACCCAATAAAGTTTTTAATTTAGTATAAATATTATATATAAAATTAGTAATTTTTAAAAATCTATTCTCTTAAAAAGTTAAAAATATTTTTTTGTTTACTGTTTAAAAAAACAAATAATCTCATCCCGTTATTTATTTTCTACTCTATCCCTACCATCCATGCATTAAATACTATTATGTATGAATAAATTTCATCTTGTATTTTACTTCACAGATACGTGCTAAGTGTATAAAATATTTTGTTAAATATATATATATATATATATATTAAGAAACATCAAATTGGAATAGAAGATCCGGGCTAGTTTAAAACGACATTATGGCGAAGATTGGGAGCTTATGCCATGTGTTTTTGCTGGCTTCTATTGCAGTTAACATCTTGTTTGTGACCACACTCCCATTTGCCTAATGATTGGAAGCAGA
This sequence comes from Paulownia fortunei, assembly GCA_019321725.1. Classification (NCBI taxonomy): domain Eukaryota; kingdom Viridiplantae; phylum Streptophyta; class Magnoliopsida; order Lamiales; family Paulowniaceae; genus Paulownia; species Paulownia fortunei. Next base: position 18,357,636 of record CM033119.1, on the reverse strand, counting down.
AGCTGAATTGGAGCCAAAGGGCTGCTGCAGAAGCTGAAGCAGTGGCATGACCAGTTTCTTGTTCTGGTTATGGAAGAGCTTATTTGGATGGATTTTCCTGTGGATGTTAAGCCTATTTGTGAGTGCAATGCATGCTACTGGAGGCCGTGGCTGCTCTGATTTCTCACCTGACTGCGCTGCTTATGCTTTCATGTTTCAACTTTTTTCTATATATGGCATTTTCTTTCAGTGTAAATATGTTGAGAGAGCATTTTTGTGTGTGTGTGTTGAATCAACTAGGAGTAATTAATATACTCCATGATATCTTGGATTTTCTGAAACTGAATTCGGTGACCGAGTAATTTAGTTAGTGATTTGTATTGCTCATTTTCTTCACTTTTAGATGAAAGTGAACTGTTACAGATTACTACGTAAATCACTATTTTACAATATAAAATATCGTTGCGGGTATTAAGGGTTGGCCCGATAAACATCTTCCGACGTGCAAATCAGTTATTGATTAAATAAGTATAAACTGAATAACTTAAGAGTAATTATATGTGTAATTAATTATGTATTTTTAATTAATAAAAACTATGGGTATTTATAGAGCTAATAAAAGGATTTTTGTGAATTTGGACATTTGGACCTCCACAGGCTTAACTATAATTTTACAGTTCAATTTTATTTATTGTGAACTCCATAAACTTAGTTAATTAAATTTTGATATTATTTTAGTAATAGAACTAGGTAATTAAGCATCCACCGAATCAAACAACCAAAACAGGTAATGTGAATCAAAGTTATGTAAGATGGTTTGAGTTTGGAATGGCTTCATAAGCATTACTGAATCCAATCTTCACAATTTCTTAATGCAATAAAGGTAGGTATGGATTTCAGGCCTTAGACTGGCTTCTTCATAAAAATGATGCCATATTTTAAAGGAAATAAAATCTGAAAAGTGGTTAAACGGATTATTTTGGCCATAAATAAAAAAGAAAATTATTAAAATTTTTATGATTAATTACAAAATCATCCCTCAGTCGGGCCTTTTTTAAGGATTTTGTTGAGTTGGGATCTATGAGTAAGGAAATTTTCAGATAAAATGTTGACTTTGCCTAATGGAACCCTTCTATTGGCTACCTTTCATCCAAGACTTGAATTAGTAAGAGCGTTTTACTAGAAAAATGGTCCTCATTGTTTTTAAGACTCAGCATCTCGCTAATTTTTAGTTTCAGGTAATTTTAATTTACTTGCCTGGTCACATTTTTCCCTTATAATTATTACATGAATTTATCAATTAATAAAATTTTTTTGATTTGCATTGTGCTAAATCTTTTATTTGAAAACCATTAAGGATTCGTTTTTTTTATCTTTAATTTTTAGTATTTCTAAATATGGACCAATATGCAGCTTACCTTGGACAACGATGATCTACATGGTTAGGAGAAAATTTCTCTGTGTAAGTCATTGAAATTTTGCCATGCAAAAGTTATTTAATACAAATAATTCATTTTATAAATAATTTCTCTGAGTGCAAAGAAATATTCTTTTTTTTTTTTTTTTTGAAGAGAAAAACAATATCCATCCTTCATCATATTAAAATTTCAAGTTTACAAACAATTATACAAACATATAAAATATTAACAGAAGAAATTGCTATTATTTAACAGACTAATACTCGCACTAATAAAACTTGAACCAAACCTTCCTAATCTTGTGAAATTTCTAATATTGTTGAGCTGAAAAGCAATTTGTGTATTTAATGTTGAGCAAGTACACAAATTCAAACCGTAGCTCAAGTCTTGCTTGCTTTAATGGGTTAAAAATTCCAAATCAAATCAAGCTCATGGATGTGACAAAGGTAAGGGCAACATCTATGCCACACAAAATCATGTTAGAGCAGAAAACATTTTAGAGTGTGAATATGATGGAGTTTCCTCTTAACAAAACACAAACCAATTTCACAAAATTTTCAAATTCAGTATGTATAGCGAGAAAAATAGAATAAATTGGTTATTTTAGCACAAGAATGTAAGAATGTAGCTTTTCATGACAAACGAAAAAATTGATCGTTGCTTTTGGACTAGGTGAGTTTTCGCCATAGGCCGCCTTTGGAAGTTGATAGGGACTTCACTTTAGGGTAAACAAAACCCGCCTTCGGAGGATTGCCATCAACAAGAGAATTTTGGTAAATTTCTTTGCATTCTTGAACAACCTGTTTGACAAAATAACCAACGTCAAGGATGTCTTCATACTCTTGACATATCAAACCAATCAACAAATTTTCCAACAGATGGCATCTCTTATTTTACACTTAATCAAGTTTTTCACATAAAATTAAGACAAACAAGGACAGGCTCTCTATCTAATTTAATTGTCCGGTTTATTTTCATTCACCAGTGGCTATGATAAGTGGTTTCTCATCTTATACGTGTTGAAGTTTGAGGGTTACATTGAGTCAGCAGGGAAGTGTTTCAATTAGCAGAGCCGGCAAAGGCAATTCAAGGAATCAGTATGGCTCCAAATTTATTGTTTAAGAAGCTAATTATTAACATTTTTACCTCTTTAGCATCTTTCCTTGGTATGCCTTCTCGTAAGCCCACAATTTTTTCAACCACCTCCGGCTGCATCCACAAAAGCACAAGGGTAATTAATAAAACAACGAGCAGTAATCCTATTTCCCAATCAATTCCAAAAGAAGAAAATGAATCGGAAACAAATTGGCCATGGAGATTTAATCGACCCTCCAATGAAAGATTTTGACCACGACATACACTGCAAGCACATATAGCTCAATAGCACTTACAGGACAGTCTGGTTGATGTTCAAGAATATTTGTGTACACAAGTGTGAAAGAATCTGGGCTCTCTGATGAAGCAAGTTCTCTCAAGTCACCAAGTACCCTTACTCTATTTTCAACTTTCTGCAACACATAATAATATGTTACAAATTAAAAAGTGGAAATCAATTAGAGAAACAAATACTCAATAACCTTGATAGATCCAATATAAATTTCTTATTATATGAATATTGGGTAGATAACGAGCTAAAGCACGAGTGATAGCATTGAATATCTAGACCAAATAGTGAGCTAAAGCAAGAGTAATAGCATTCAATATATAGACAAGTGAATTGCATTAGTTCGTCTCTACTCAATCTACACAAAGTTCAGGAACCCCTTTATATTGTTTCTTTTTTTTCAATGTTATATCTCTTTACTACATGAAGAGGGTGACAGAAATTTGTGCACATGCTGTACACAAGTAAATTAATCATTAGTGAGCTAATGCAACTGGATAAGTCTATCAGTGATATTAAAGGGAAATTTCAGTGGTCCACGCATGTGTAAATTTTATTCATTTACTCTTATAGGGGGAAGGGGTTGTTGGATGAGGGAAGATAGATGGTTCAAGCACTAAAGTGCAACGGAGCTTACAGAAACACTTATATACTCTCGGAAAAAGTCCATGAGAACCTCTTCATCTAGCTTCATCCTTTCAATTGTCTCTTCTTTGATATAATTTTTCTACAGAGCAAACAGAATGGAATCAAGGCAACTACATAATATGATAAGTTCAACTTGTTGAAAAGTCTAGTCTCAATGAAATATTCTCATGCTAGGAACCTGGACAAGCAGATGGTCAACATAGACAACAATAGTTTCTTCCAGGCAGGCCTCAATGAATCTCCTAAAAGATCTTTCTTCAATGTACCTTCATATGAAATGACAAACACTGAGAGAGAATAAATGAATTGCATCCTCCAAAATAGATGAAAGTCAACTACTGGATTTACAGGTATTTGGACTCATTTAGGGTGGAATAACTTACATCTTGACATCTGCAAAGTAATCATCAAATGTTTCAACTAGGTATTCAGTTACCCGTCCTTCCAACCAATCTGGAATATGAACAAGAAACAAATCCATAAAACATCATGTTTGAAGCCAATTTAATTGCCTGTATTTTCTTTTTCCTTCTTTCAATAGTAAAATTCTTGATGCACACAAAATGGATATCCCAAAAACATTTTAATTTAATTCACTTGTTTAGAATTTGCAGTAATTCATCCCTTTTGTTGAAACTGTACTCCTTACCCAGAAAGCTGCACACATGTACGGAATTTACAGTCAGAGTATGTTAATTCACACTTGAATTCCAGCATTACTTTCATATTATGATTTATGCTAGTGGAGATTGGCAGGCCACCATAAGCAGATAGCAGAAATGTAGGATAAGATTGAATGTGTATGATAAATTCCTATCAATGACCTACTGCCTACCTATTTGGATTAATATCTTATATTTTCTGGGACTATCTAGGGGGATGATTTTCAAGACAGAAGTTGCTTTTTCAACAGTGATGTTTTTTTAAGTGGGGAAAAGAAGAAACAAATCAGAAAGTTTTAAAAGTAAGGCCTATAATCGGTGCATATTGAAGTTGTTGCTAAATACTGAGCGCTGTATTTCTGGGAAATCAGACGAAGAGTTTTTTCTGCCAGAAATTTAGACTAGGAGCCTGTTGATTATGTTGTACCTCTCAGGTGATTACAACTCTACTAGTGACTCAATAATCCTTCTCTTGATGTAGTTGGAACAATGCATATTTTCTGGTGAATGGGTATCTTTAGTTTTCTGAAGTTTATAAATAAATTAATTTTTTCTTAAAAAATCGTTTCTAACGAAAAGGGCAGCTAAAATCAACTTTTATCCAGTGTTCAGTGAATGCACGTTTCTGAATATAGCATGAATCTATAACTCCTCCAGGGTGAATAAAAAAAATCCGGATGGTGTTCCAAATCCAAAGTTTCAAGTTTCTACTATCATAAGCATGATACAGTTCATAATGAAATTTTTTTCGTTCCTCTGCTCTTGATGAAGTAAAAACTCCAAAGTGCTAGAATGAAAAGGTTATGGTAAATCAGTTCTCGAGACACATAAAAAATACATCAATAAAAAATAACTATGAATTCTATTCTTCAAGTCAGTTTTCTTATTGCTCTGCTATCTGATTGTGGTGTGGTATTGGAAATTGTTCAATTCACGAAGTGCTGGTGAGATAGATAATGCAAATTAACTAAGAAACTATATATCTCGACCCTTTAACAAGTTCAAAATTTTTTGTTAATATAATGTGCCCATAAACTGTAAAATCTGTTAACCAAATCATTCACCTGATGTTTAACCTCAATGTTGATTTAGCTCTATCTTCCAAAATATACTGCAGTGAAAAGCATCAACTTGTTATTTATCACTGTACTTAAAAGAATTACATGCTGTGCCTTATCTTCTTCGCCTAACAAAATATCATCCCCTGCTGCACAGCTGGGTTGTAAGAATATCATATCATGTTACACAACTGGAGTGTAATGCCAGAAGTTTTACTTATGAATCCCAATAGCATGCATGCACATAGAAGCAAACATATGCAAAGAATATGCCTTGAAGACATTCATGGGACACTTAGTGTCAATACACAAATATGAGTAACAGCATAGCAATTTCTGTCAAGTCACAAGAGAAGCAAAATGCCATTATGTACAATTCTTGTGCTTCATCAACAACAGAGAATCCGACCACTCATTCATGCATTAATTTGCTAGCGATTAAGGAATGAGTAGTATTCACACATTTTCATGAAAAGAAACCTCAACAATAAGGTGGGCAGCAGTAAAATTGATTACCTTTCTGATACAGCTTTATAAGTAATTCCTGAACTCCTGGATCTTCAAAAATGACACTAACGGTTTGATGAACAGTTTCCCAATAACAATTAATAATTATCACTTTAAGATGATCAAGAAAAATCCTTAACAATATCCATGCAATCAATATGGAAAATGTATAGTGGCAGTTGGAACAACTGATTATTAAAGAGGATAACATTGCCCTGTACATATTCCACTATGGTATACAAGCAGAGTGATTGCTGAAAAACATAATACCAAAATAACGAACAAATAGCACCGTAGAGAGAATTAGTATTTTCAATTTTAGCTTGTATTATCCAATGGAAAAAGATAATGAATGCACTAAAAGCTGAAAATAAGTGACCAGAAAATTATTGTGTGTAATGAAGCTAATATGTAGATCTAATACGAAAGATGGTGAGAACAGAAGATAATCACAAAGTAAAAAGGAATCACCAATATACCTTCGCAACCTCCAGAAACCCTTTGCAAGTGTCCTCAAAATAAACCTGTACAAGTGATCAAGAAGCCATTTCAAGAAAGATTAACATTCTTCTTCAGGCCTATAGTAAGTCCACGCATGCAGATAACTATACCAATGCTTTATTTTAGTTGCAGATAAGTGAATGTATCCACAGATTGAATGGAGAATTTCTTAAGTATGAGATATTTTTAACTCGAGGTCTATGCTGCACATCCTCATCATATCCAGGGGGATGATACTGCAGTGACCAGATTTTAACCAAATCAATAATCATAAGAGGGTTTCCCCCTTTTCTCCATTGATCTTCATTACATGTAGACCATGCTTTGTTGCTTTTTGTGTTAGTTTTATATCTCCAAGTTGTCTTTGTCAATGTCAATATAGATCAGAAGGAACAGTTTGTTATTTTGCCTGCATGTCTACTTAGATAATGAGACATTCATCAAGTATAATCAAAATGACTATTGCCATGTACAAGTGAACAAGCATAATGCTTAACTGCAATGATTACATTCTAAATTACACATAAAAAGTACTTTAAGTACAAACTAAGGGCGATTTGATAAAATCATTACATGAAAAAAAATTCTATGGTTAGAACTGAGAATTTGAATTATGATAACATAATATCTGACTACAAAACCACACCAGGGAAGACTAAAAAGGCAAAAAAGTGTCCTTCCTAACATGGAGAAAACAAAAGTAGAAGAGAGGTTCTAGAGAAGCAAAGGTAAAGGGTGTGTTTTTTTTAAAACTATATATGTGCTTGCTGCAGGCGTCTCTCTCTCTCTTCTCTTTCATTCAAATATTACATTATTTCCCTGAGTTCTTAGTTTCAACTTATAAAGTCAATTGCAAGATAATGTGATCAAGTAAATTTGTCTATTTATCCAGAACAAGCCATTTATTAGTGAAACTGGACAAATTTATCTTGAACGATCTAATTATTAGTGAAACTGAGTTGTAAAAACTCATGCACACAAGACTAAGGTGACTTGTATAACTTCACCATGCAGAAACCATGGAAAGATCAGATGTAGCACGAGCACAGAGGACATAATTCATCCACTTAGTAACGCTCATCACTTTAGAATGCTTGAAAGACAGCTCCAAAGCTAACAGATGAATATTAGTTAAAAGGCATAGACATAGTAAACTTTGAATTTCTGCTGCATTTTATAATTGAGTTCAGGCTCTCCGAAGTAGGGGAATGGAAGGGAAAAAAGTTCCCAGGTTACATGGTCACCTGCTCAGCATAATTCTGTGGGAGAGCTTCAAGTGTGCTAGAACATAGCTCCATTGCAAGATCATAGCAGCGAAGATTGTTATTTATCTGTCATAAAGTGAATTTATTAGCAGGATGTAAATATTGCTCAGATAATCATTGGGTGTATCTATCACATATTGTGTGTTGGCATAATTTACATACCATTGCACATAAAGCTTCTAGACCAATTTCAGAAGCAGGTTCTTCCAATTTCTGCTTTTCAGCTGCTTGAAAATCAATCATTACCTGAAACGAGAAGAAAAACAAAATTCTCAACGCCTTTCATTCATTTTATGTTCTTCAAAAGTCCTTTTCGTTCCTTTTCTTTTTTTTTCCCTAAATCATGATTGCTTTTCTTTTTTTCTTTTTTTTGTTGGGTATCACAAGATGATTACAATAAGTTCCTGAGCAAATGACTTGAAGATCTGACAAAATATTACCCAAACATCTTACAGTTTCTTAAGAGAGACCAGTTGTGAACAAGAGTAACATGAACTTTTTCTGGGTTTGGGAGATCATAACCACAGGGTTGAAAATGGTAAGAAACTACCACATCTCAACATCCGCAGAAGTACTTTTACTGGATGGATGAGCCTCTATAAGTATTGGATCATCTCATTATAATCTGGATCCTAATGGCATTATATCTTACTTTGCCTTTCAGATGAGAAAGATGAGAACAATCAATACATTTGCTGGTTTACCTAACCATTTTTTCTGTTTATTAATCTGCAGAATATACACTTGAGTTGGGATTTTCCCTTAATGAAGTTGTGGAATATGGAGCAAAAGATTCCGATGCTCAAATGTAAAAGCTTGTGAAGATGTTTGCTCCATATTTTCTAGAGAAAAATGTCAAATAACTGACCTTTGTGATATATTTACGCCGATAAAGTTTACATAGTTTGATAGCTTTTCTTACCATACTAATTTTCCTTCACAGGAGAAACAATTCTTCTTCAATAAATATGCAAACATGCCAACTGAAATCGCATTGATTGGACAAGATCCATTCTAAGGTTTTCATTCAAATAATTTGTTATCTTCAAAATAAACATAAGGGTTGAGGGAAAGGGTAAACAAATTATGCATCAAGCCCATATGAGTGCAGAAGTATTTAAATAAGTGCTTCAATAACATAAGTATTACCGTTGGTAGTGCTTATCTCACCACATGGTTGAAGCAAATATAAGTCAACTAATAAGCATGCATTTATGAAATTTAACAATGACAACTGCTGCAAGATTTAAATAATTGAGAAAACAGAGTACCCACACACAATCCTTATATCTTTGTGCAGGAATAAGCAATAGAAGCAGAATATATAATTAGGTCATATTTCAATGGCTAAAGGGTACTTTGACCATCATGTCATCTGGCCAACAGATTTTACAATTATAATGAAAAACCAGATAAGGTTGAAATACCTAGAGGGAAGAAATGAAGGGAATTGTGGGATCAATAAGAAAGATAACTTGCAAGATATATAGGAAACAACCTTGGGCATGAAAATATGAAAGATAACTGCAAGCAGTGAAGATTTTTAATGGCTTCAGAGGAGTGCGTAAATTTAGCAATCTAACCAATGTGATCAAGCAAGCAGGTAAGCCTGACCAGGACAGCAGTAGTAACTAACAAAATCAACATAACCACATCGAACTTAATAGGAAGGAGAGGCTGCAACGTAGTCTAGCTTGGCAAACTACCTCAAGTTGAACCTACCTGAATGATGGCCTGAGCAATTCTGTATAACATGACATCAGTGCTATTTTCTCGTACAATTTGTACTTGCTCTCCAAGGATGCAAAAAAAATCAACAGCAGCTGGTGTGTACAGCTTTCCGTCTCCTGTTTTCTTTGGTGGCTGTACCTTATCAGCCTCAAGTATATTCAAGTACCATTTCTACACAACAGGAGGCCTTCAATTGATTATTTTGACCTGATAAGGGTGATTTGACATGAATAGAATGCATTGGAAGTGCTCTCTTGTCTAGTTACCCTTGTTGTGGCTTGCATTCGTTCAACATAAGCATTCATAAGGGGATCCATTGCACCGCTCTCAGAACAAACTTGAGCTAGAGACTCATCAACACCAAGTCCAATTAGATTATCTTGGTAGTCAACTACCCAGCCAGTTACCTTATATCAAAAGTAGACATTCACAATCAAAACAGCTCCAAACTGATCTACCCAGCCAAGACAAAAAGGATCAAGGAATTAACGAAATCAGAAGCAGAAAGTTAAGAATTACAACCAACAAGAAGGAACAATGAAGTAAAGATAAAACCATATCTTCATGATTAAACTCTGGTTGTTTTCACTCTGGTTGCAGAAAACAACAGCTACCTAGGCAAGCATTATATCAATATAAAAAATCTAGTATTGGTAATTTTTCATTTGATCTAGGATTTAGCATAGGGAAATGAAAAGGAAAGCCAAAGAATCGAAAACTAAATATCACCACATTCTCCTTTTGGAAAAAACAAGTATTTATTCCACAACCATCTTAAACATAATTGGATATCATGAAAAATGAAATAAAAAACAGATGTCTAAATCAGTAAATGTCTCCCACAAACTAATAGTACAGACAATTTGTTAGTGTTTTGTTTTAAAACCAAATGAAGGAAAAGGTATCCCTAAGTGTTTTCTTTACCAAATTGCAAGGTCCAAATGTAGTGTAAAAGCCAAAAGAAAAGAAAGAAGCAACTCAGTATGAATCATATAAAATTGGAGAACTGAAATATCGCAGTCCCTTATTGCATTACACTTCTATGTAAATGCACTACATACTCTTGGAAAAAGCCATTGATACCAAAAGTAAAGCGCGCTCTTCCATTTTCCTTTACTCTGGATATATGTCTCGACAATTTTTCCATTGTCTACTGGGTGAGATGTTTCTCTCTTAATGGAGCTTCCAATAGGATGAAGTAAACCACTTGGCATGTGCTCTGCACAAAATTATCATGTGCAACTAAATGGAGACAATGGTACATAATGTTGATTACTCTTACAAATGATTTGACACAGCATACCATTTTTTTTGGATGTTATAGCTAAATTATGTCATGGGAAGCTTTATTTCATGGTTAACCTTTCAATATGAGAAAAATGTTGCTATTTCCTTCTGGGGATGATCCAAATGAAGATACTCCCTAAGACATTTCCATGTATATTTCCTGTCTGTAGTAAAACCGAAATAATCTGAGTGGACAAACTCTTTTTGGAAGAACCCCAGCAGTTCAAATTTACAACTATGAAACGTTCGGACCCAGTCCTTAAAGCAATGCTGCACTAAATTTAATTTTTAAAAAAAATCCAGAATTTACTTCTATCTGATCCACAAAAGACTCTCAGCTTCAAAAAACACATATATATACAACCAAGAATGAATTTCAAAAGGAGTAAATGTTTATATGTGCCTTTGGGAGATTCTCTCTCTCTCTCTCTCTCATTGAAAGAATTAGCATCAAAAAGTTTGAGATGAATAATTTGCAAGTTGCACCAACATGTGCAAGTCAACCCATGATGAACATGCATTCATAAAAGTATAGCAAAAGTTAAAGAATTATTTATACAGCAATAATTTAAGATATGGTATTAGTTTCAATATCAATAACAGCAGATTCAGATGAAATACCTTTAATATCTCTATATTTGTCAGATCATTAGCTCTGTCACTGAGTAGTCTCAGCCACTGAATGAACCTCTCCGTGTAAAGATTCACCATGAGCTGGAATATTTCATATCTGAAGGAATGGAAATTTGTATAAAGAAGCGACATTATCACGGAAAAGAAACAAAGAATTAGTCTAACAAAATCCCTTCAGGGGCCGAGTAAACAATCCAATAAACAGATTGTTGTCATATTAACGAATAAATATGGGCAAACCTAGGAGGAAAGCAAGGAGCAACGTAGTCATATATATCTCCAAGTTCTTCACCAATCTGACATTAATCAGAAAAGTTGACCACATCATCAGATATATTTAAAATAAAATAAGCTTGCAGAACTTGATGAATTGACTGGTTTACACAGATATAACTTGAACACATAATTAATTATGTAGTTCACACAGTCTAAATATTGACTGGTTTCATTACCAGTTAACTTTTACAAGTACATTTTGACTATGTTCGTAATGAATTGACAGCCATGATTTTGTGAAGCCTGTTTCAGTGATTTTTTGGTCTAGCTTCACAATTGGACTATTTAGGTATAGTCCAAAACTACAGTAGAGAATAGAATCTTGGTTCGATTTTGTTCAACTAAATGATTTTGAGGTTATTGTGTGCCACTTGAAGGCTAGAACAATGTACTACACACATGAGGTTCATAAAGATGCCAATCAAATTATAGTGATAACAATTCAACGAAGTATTCAGACAAAAGAAACAGCAATATTCTGTAGTCAGGGTTTACAAATTGATTAGTTATTCAATTTTGCTTAATTTGTTTAGGTAACCTTATTTAGAAATTAGCCTCCTACATTATCAGTGAGATATAATCAGCAAAGAGTAAACCATCTTTCATTAATGCCTCCGAGTGTTCAAACAAATGTTGTATATATTAGAAAAAAGAGGCGTAGAGAATGCATGGATATATAGCATTGATAAAGAAAGAAAATTGAAGCTACTTGCTAAAAGGCAGATGAAGAAAGCTTCATGAAAAAAAAAAAGTCATTTAGTCCACTGATGCAAGAAAGAATATGATGTACAATTTCGAACTTAATAAACATGATACCCTACTGTTTTCTACACCAAAAGCGAATCTCAACTTTTAAATTTCTCCTTTTGTTATTGTCAGTTAAAGAAAGCAATAATAATTGATAATTTCCATTATCTACCAAGACACGTCATAACAAGAAGTAAATAAATACCTTTTTAGCCTCCTCTACAGCTCCCTTTAGGTCCTCAAATACAAGCTGAAAGTCATATCATTATCAGGACATGCGAATTGACAAAAAATTTATAAATTCTAGACTAGTGTCATATAAAAAAAGCAGAACAAGACATGAACCTCAGTGAGCAATCGGTTGAAACGTGCCTCAACAGACTTCCTTATTTCCTCATAACATTTATCCTTGTAACTTTTACCTTGAACCTTCAAATTCTGCTGTGTAAGGATTCTACAAGACAGACATTGTAGTTGTAGATTACCAAAATTTTAAAAAAAAAAAAATCATGCAAAATTCATTCAAAATGTCAATACGCATAAAACACGGAGTAGGAAATTAAATCATGAGGCCAAGTGCAGATGCATTAGTTGACCAGGTAAATACTTGGCATTCCTACGAGGATTTACTATAGACTCCATTGCACCACCTCCTTCAGCCTCAGCTGCTTCTGTAGCAAGTTGTTGATCCAGGATTTCTTGCATTTCAACAACCCTTTTCATTTTAAGGGTAAAGCAAAGAGATGCATTAGTACCTTGATGAACAAGCCAAAAAGCTCTTACGGCAATATTCAGATTAGACATACCTCAGTGCACGAACTAATGTTTGTGGGCTGCAAAAGAAAATAAATGCGAGAAATGAGCAGCACAAAAACATACACAGGAAGTTGTTAAAAGCTAAGCACAGAAATGAAAGAATGCAAACTGTAATTGAACAGTTGATTAACTTGTCCAATGTAAGATGATCAGTCAAATAGAACTACTTTACAGACATAAATTTTCTAAATCGTATCGTACAAAAATCATTTATGGATAACATATATATATATATATATATATATACCGAATGACCATCTAGATGAAGCTTAATTTGTTAAATCGAAGAGAAGTTTATTAATTTTAATGTCTTCAACATCGTAAATACAAGGAGAGGTACGTTTTATGCCAAACAAACATTAATCCCGATTGTTCATTTACACAATGAGGTTCATTTCTTGGCAATCCTAATGTTTTTTACCAAAAATATAAACACGAAAACAAAAGAACAAGAAAAGGGCATCCCAACAAAATACAAACCCTCAAAACAGCATACCTTTCTTTAGCAAGTTTGAAGAAGTTGAAAACATGACCCCATAATGTCTTCTCGAATGTCTCCCACGTCTGATCTATATCTTCAAAGTATTCTCTGTGGAATGTTGTAATTATTCATCAAAAAGAAGTAAAACTGCTCATTTTTAAAGGTACTAACAAAAGCATCAAAGCATAAAAAATTATATCTGAGAGAACTGCTTCTTATATTTTAATATTTTTTTGGGTAAGGTGATATATTAATTATTGTGTATTCTGTATTTTAACACCATTAGCATATTTCTTTAGTTGAAAGGTTTACCTTTTTATTCCAAGAAAGATAAACACTCTCAAAATGAGGGTCGTCAAAGAAAAGAGCAAATAATCAACATAGCATCGACACCATTCCATAGAGGTCTAAAATGGTAAGAAGCTTTTGAGATGCAGCTTAAAAGGGTAGTAATTGACATGATGGCATATGGATTGCCAATTTGTCCTCTTCATACTTGACTAGTCAAAACATTTTATTGACCAAGATATATAATCAATGGGAATGCATAGTCAAAACAAAATTTTACTATACAAAACCATTAGGATAAATGCTGGTAAACTTTCTGACCTCAGCCGACCAACCTCTTCTTCATGAGATGATGCAGCAGCTAATGCAAACCTTCTTTTCCCATCCAGCGCAGTTAACCTCTAGAGTTGATTAAACATAAAAAGTTCAGTAGCATAGCTTTTGACATTTGATTAAAGACAATAATTATCCAAGCCCACAAAAATCTCAACCTCGTAGGTGTTAATAAGCTCCTTGTCATCACTCAGAGAATCATGTGCCTCAGCAGCCTCAACAGAGATTGACATGATACCCTCCACATCCTGCAAAAGAACAATGTAGTTATATGGGCATAGATAGGAAACATCTGAAATTTGAATAGAGACAACCATAATCAGAAACTCTGAAAACACCAACTACGTAAGGAGAGTCCAAGCTCCTTTAGAGCAGCTTGCTACTGTGAAATTACATGACTGTAAAGAGATTTAGGCTAATGTCCATATTTGTACTGAATAGGTGACATAAAAACACAAAAGTAGTACACTCACCTTCAGAGTTGTGTTTAGGTTATTCCTTGCATTACTCAGGAGCTTTATTTGATCATGATTTTCGATCAACGTTTGGCATTCTTGACATAACCTGTTATGAAAGAAAGTTCTACATCAGCCTAAAATATCAGTAAGACAACACATGAGATGCATTCTTTTACTGAGGAATGGGAAGCATTTATAAAGTATGTTAAATCATCTTCATACGTGTCAATCTCAATGAAATTCTCTCTGAGATGACTTATCGTCTTCTGAGACAAGGACAGTGATTCAAGACCTGATTGTGCCTGCTCAACCTGAATCCGGAAATCCAGAGAGAAAAGTTAGAACATTGGAGATAACTAAGAAAAATACAATTTTTACAGGCTCTACAACCATATGTTTACACCAAGCTAAAATGAAGATATTAACTTTCCATAATAGTAATTCAATATGGAAATAAGAAGGTTTACAGGCTCAAGATCCATCTATACCTGTTCAGCAACCATCGTACTGAGTTGTGCATCATTTGCCTGATACCAAACCATAATCAAAATGTTCATCACCAAATATAGAAGTAATCTTCGTCATAATGTGAGCTAAAAATAATCAAAAGAAAAAATACATAGGAATAAAAACTCATAACTATCAAAAGATCAAACTTCTACTAATCCAACAAAACAATAGACACAAGACGTAACTCTACAAAAAAAGCTACCTCAGACACTGTTATTCAACAAAACAGTGGTCATGGCATAAAGAACCAAAGCTCCGTGTATCTATGATGCTTTTTTTTTTAATAGCATCAGTCTTGCAGAACAGCAAGTAAAACATACAGATTGCCTGAGATAATCAATATCCCTTAAAACATTGTCTTATTTATTGTGACAATCAAGAAGATCTGAATGTGAATGAAAAGGGCTATGTAGGATACATCATGCACAAAGATCAAGGAGGTAGACTGGGGACTAACTTCCTAACCTAAGCAACTTCGTTTATATTACAGAGATCAAGATTAAATTCTAATCCTTTAAGTGGTAATTAACATACAGAAAAGAGAAAAAGAAAATTTCAATTCACAATCTGATTATGCCTAAAGAATAAGCACCTACTGACTGGCAAACGCTTTCAAAAAGTTGTTATTTTATTATATAGCTAAAGTCATGAAAAAAAATAAAAAAAAATTATAAGAGTAACCCACATCAATTTATTGAGATATAACAAATAAAACATTATGTACTACATTATACCCTGAACAAGATTCCAAATTTCTCCATGTCCACATTACATTTACTAGTAAAACAACCTCACCCCAAATTTCCAAAATTGTTAATAATGCTGCTGGTCTCCCAAACAAATTCTACAATGTATTGATTCTCTTAATGACCTTCAATTCAAATTTTCAGGAATCATTAACATTGTAATCTAGAGTTACAAAAATTAGGTTGACTGGCATAGTGATTGGTATCAAGTAATTGAAACCTAAAAACTATATTTATATACCGAAACAACAATACCTGACAACCAAGATTAGTTTCTAATACTTCATCTAGGATCACGAATGTGCTAAAAAGGAAAAGAGAACTTCAATCTCCTAATCTGATAATCCCCACGTACACACCAGTATCAAAATCATGAATATCTAAATAGACAGTAAGCAGACAATGATGACCAAAAGCTTTCAGAAGTTGTTTTGTTGAAGAAACTGCTATTATAACAAAAAAAGTTTTGAACAGAAATTTAGTAAGACATAACAATGAAACATTCAACTATATTTTACCATAAATAAGAATTGAAATATCTCACTGTCTATATACCTTTCATTATTAAAAGAAAGTCCTCCTCCTGAATTTTCCAATCCCGTTAATCCCATACAGAGGCGGAGGGAGGGGGGGAGGCTAGGGGCAGCCGCCCCCCTCAAATTTTTATACATTTAAATTATGTGTATATATATATTAAATTCAGAAACTTTACCCCCCTCCCCCCTAAAATGACTAATTTGCCCTTCATATTATTAGAAATTTCTCTTCTATATTAGGGTTTTTTTTTTTTATTTCTCATCCATCTTTCTCCCCTCTTTTTCATTCTCCCAATTTATTTTTTTTCTATTTCATTCCCCTTCTCAAATTCTCCTCTTTTTTCCTTCCTCTTTCAACATTTCACATCTACAAGTACTAAGGTAACTTCTTTTCTTCTTTTTCTATTAATTTTATGTTCATTGTTCTTTTGTTAAATATTATTTGAGTGTTTGGTTGATGTTATTTGGATTGAGGAGAGACCTCAACATAATTTTTTTTTTCATTATTTGTGCAATTTAGTTTTATATTTCTTTAAAAAAAGTTTGGAGAATATTATTTTGTGAAATAATTTAGTATAGTCTTTTCCCTTTATTGTTTGTCATAATTTAAAATTGATAATTTTTCATATGGGTTCACATTATGAGTAACAAGAAAATTGATTCTTACTTCAAGAAATGGAATTCTCAAGATAGTGCTAGTTCTCCTAATCTTGAGACTTCAACAATCAATTTGGATAATGCAGCTTCAGAATATCAAGATTCTATCCAGTGTCTTCTCCAACAAAGGTTCAAAAGATTGATCAAAGTTCTAATTGTCCTCGTATTGAACGGAATTCTGGATTACGTGAGTCTATATGGGATTATCCGGTAGATAAAAAAGATGAATTTAAACGTGCTTATCTAATTGCCGGCCCTTATCAAAGCATCCCAGAAAAGTCCCCTAAATATGTAGATAAGCATGGCAGAAGATTTTTACCTTCTTGGTTCAAACTATTTCCTGATTGGTTGGAATATTTTCCTTAAAAAAATGTTACATATTGTCTTCCATGTTATATTTTCGTTAAGACTTCTACACATTTCGGGGCAAATGCATTTACCACTGATGGATTTCAAACTTGGAAAAAAGTGAATGATGGTAAAAATTGTACTTTTATGATCCATGAAGGAAATAGTTTCAATTCTTCACACAAGATAGCTGTGAAACATTGTCATGATTTGATAAACCTATTGCAGCATATTGAGAAGGTTATTGACAAGTAATCAGCGGAGTTAGTTGCAAAAAATCGCTTGCGACTCAAAGTTTTAATTGACGTTGCAAGATTATATGTATTTCAAGGTATAGCTTTTAGAGCTCATAATAAGTGTTTAGACTCGCATAATTGTGGCAATTTTTTAGAAATTATAAAATACACAGCTTCTTACAATGATGAAGTGAGATCCATTGTTTTGGAAAATGCTTCCTATACTTCTCGTCAAATTCAAAAAGATATTTTATCACTTTATGCAAGTAGAATTCAAAGATTCATTAGAGAAGAAATTGGTGATGCAAAATACTATCTTATTGTAGATAAATCTAGAGATAAGTCAAAAAGAGAGCAAATGACCATTGTTTTAAGGTTTGTAGACAAAGAAGGCTTTATTTGGGAGAGGTTCTTTGATGTAGTTCATATAGAGGATACTAAAGCTTTTACTCTGAAAAGAGAAATCTCTGGTGTTCTTTCTCGCAATAATCTTATGATACAAAATATTCGAGGACAAAGGTATGATGGTGCCAGTACTATGCGAGGAGAGTGGAATGGTTTACAGGCTCTCTTTTTGAATGAGTTTCCATATGCATATTATGCTCATTGCTTTGCTCATAGTCTACAATTAACATTAGTAGCCACAACTCAAAGTGTTATACCTATCGATCATTTTTTTTCACAATTGGTTGTTATTGTGAATTTAGCGGATTCGTCTTCTAAAAGGCATGATCAACTGCAAATTGTTAATGCTATCCGAATTGCGGAATTGACCTCTACCAACGAGCTTGAAACTGGAAAGGGAAAAAATCAAATTAGGACTGTACAATGTTCAGGGGATACATAGTGGGGCTCTCACTTGAGGTCTCTTCTTAGCTTACTTGATATATTTGATCCTATTCTTCGCTTTTTAAGTGAGATCATCAATGATAAAAGTAGTTTATCTACCAAGGCATCAGCTGATGGAGCTTATAACATAATGACATCATTTGAATTTGTGTTTATCTTGTATTTTATGGTTGAATTACTGGAAATGACAGATGATCTTTGTAGAATTTTACAATACAAGTCTCAGGACATTTTGAATGCAATAGATGCAGTTGCTAACACAAAAAAACTTGCTCAGAAATTTAGAAAGAATGGATAGGATCAATTATTTGATAAAGTGAAGAATTTTTGTAAGAAACATGAGATAGATGTCCCAGATATGAATGCTCCTCGTTGATCAGATAGAGGTCGACTTCATAAGAGCAATCCTATTACCTTGAAGCATCATTATTGAATTGATATATTTACTGGGATAATAGATTCTATATTACAAAAGATAAGTTATCGATTTGATGAAAATTCATGAGAATTGCTCAGACTCAGTTTAGCTTTGGATCCAAGAGATGGATATAAATCATTCAACATTAATAATATTTGCAAACTTGTTGAAAAGTTTAATCCCAGTTATTTCACTAGTCAAGAGAAATTGTATATAAAGTATCAGTTTTTTGAACTTGATATTCGATGTAATATCCATTTTCAAAATGTGTCAACACTTTCAGAGTTGTGTCAAGTATTATCGAAAACAGAGAAGACAATGAATTACTATCTTGCGGATAGATTGATTAAACTTTTTCTGACTCTTCCGATTTCCACTGCAACAACAGAGACAAATAAGATGGAAGACTTTTTGGCTAATTCATTACTAATGTATATTGAGAAAGAAATTGTCCAAACTTTTAGTATTGACTCAATCATTGATGAGTTTAATGATATGAATAAACGTCGAACACAATTTAAGATGCCTAAATTAAATAAATAGGCTAGTAGATATGCTTTATTTAGCATCAATTTTTACATTCTTGAATGCTATATGTATATTTTGAGAGATTTAGTGGATTTTACACTTAATTATGTTTCTATCAACCTTTTATAAATTTAAATTTTCTAAATTGATTTTTGTATAGTAATATGACTAAAATATTATTTTCTTGCCCTTTCATTTTGCAAAAATTAATATAAAGTACTATATTTGTATTTTTTCATTTTCCCTTATATTGAAAATTTCAATCTCGCCCGAGATTGAAAATCCTGCTCCGCCCCTGATCCCATACAAATTCCACAATGAACTGATTCCCCTGATGACCTTCAATTCAAAATTTCACAACCTAGACTTACATGAATGAATACGAATTTTCATAGGATTTTCATCAGTTTCAATTGCATGAGCTCATATGCGATGAATACAAACACACGAAGAGGTTACTGGCGAAAAGGAACGAGGTTTCATTGAGAAATTGCGGAATTCATCAATTGAAAGTAAAAATTAACCTGTTGACGGGCAATGTAATCAGCCTTGATCGAAGCGATGGACTGTAAAAGCTCCTGCAGCGGCAGAAGCTTCGCCACCTCTCTCACCGCCGCCTCCTTCGCTTCCACCCCTAGATCCTGCTCAATCATCTTCTTTCCCTCCTCTCTACAGCGATCAGGTCCTTAGATTAATCGAAATTCTTGAAAATGTGTAGAATAACTATTGAATATAGGAAAAGGCCAAATTACAAAACTGCCATGTCGAATTTAAAAAATTAATTTAATTTTATAATTAATAAAATATTCGGATTTAGTTTATATTAGATAAAAAAATTAATTTTATTTAATTTTATATATTATCATTTTGGTATCATAATAAAAACCTTCAATTAACCCCCTAATTTTTAAAAATTGAATTGAATTGACAAAAATACAATTATAACTTTATAATAAAACAAATTTACTTTACCCTCTATTCTATTCTATATAGTATTTTTCTAAAAAAAATAACACATTATATTTTATACTAATAAATTATAATAAATATGATATTACAAATTAAAATAAATATATTATTTATATTAAAAAATATACAAAAAGATTCTTAAAAAAAAAACTCTTTATAATCAAATATAGTTTGACCCCATTTTTTTTTAAATATAAAAATATTAATTAAGTAATGTGTCAATTTTTATCTTTTAGATATTTTTATTTAAATATGTTTAACAAAATCAATATCCATTTTTATGTTTAATAAGATTTTAATATAAAAAATGTGGAATTTTAAATGAATATATTATAAGCCCCTACTTATAAATAAATAAATAAGTAAAAAGAAAAGAAATAAATAATGCAAATAAAAATTCCACGTTGTTTCATTTAAAATTTCGTTAAACATAAAAATAGATGATGATTTGGATTAACCACATAAATCTTTGTGTTAATTTCTAATTTCATGTTCTTAATTGGTCCTTAAATCCGAACATTATGTAATGAAGTCATATAATCAAGATATGCTGAAAAATGAAACTCATTTGAATAGGTAGCTTTACCAAATAATCCAAATGGGCAGTTAAACAGGGCAGTGTTACAAGTTCTATCAATGAAGATTATTTATGATCCCTCTTACTATTGGCCGCTTTAACAGCAATTCAATCCCTTTGATGCATGACATTAGGCCAAAAATTATAGTTATTAGCGTGTATGTGTAACTTTATTTTCTTATGCAATTTCTTTATACGCTTGCTTGCAGTGCTAAGTCCTGTACTATGCAATGGTAGGCATGAGGCTATGCGGCCCACAAACGTTACGAGAGTCATGTGGTTAGTCCTTGGCTAGTTCGGTTTTCTTGGATCAAAGAATGTTTTTCTAATAAGAGTTGCTTTTCACGGTTTGAATGATAGATTGTGTAAGTTTTATTGTATCTCTTAAAGTTCTAGGTTCAGAATCCCTCTCCCACTTTACTATGCCTATTCTTGTTAGGCTTGCCAAATGGGGAGCTAGGGTTATTGGAGTTTTTGGTAGTCATACTTTTTGGGGTAGGGTTATATAATTTTGTACAACTGTAATTTCGTACAATCTCTTTTTTATCTTTATTTTGATATAATGACTCTTTCATTGAAGTAGCTCAATTTGGGTGAATCATATAAATCTTTGTATATATTTTTAACTTGGTGTTCTTAATTATTGTGCTATATAATTGATGGTTGATTTTCTATAAGTTTGTGTGGTTAAACAAATAAGTTGTTATTAGGGAATTAATTTTTTTTAATAAATTTATCTTGTTTCATTATTCATATTATTGCTAATCACTTCAAAATTAATCATAATTATTTAGATTTTATGCAAGTTTCTTTTAAAAGACATTGTAATAAGGGAATCCAATTGACTCTCAAGACCAAAAACCTAGATTTTAATACTTTGTTTCATTACCTATAACTGATTCCTAAAATTATCCACGTTCAACAACTAATTTTAAGTAAGCTAAGACTTACAATTCAATGTTATTAGTATTTAAAAATATAAAATTGTTGGGTACACTTACGATGTTGGTGATATCGTACGGGGGAAGTACAATTTCATCTAAGGTATGCTTAAGAGTTTAGTGATATGGTGTGGGAGAAAGTAAAATCTCATCAAATTAATACTTATGAGGTTGGTGATATGGTGTGGGGAAAGTAAAATCTCATCTATAATGGTAGGAACGCCTATCTAATTAAGTGTCGACATTCTTTTTTACTCACATAGTCATCTAATGAGCATTTTACTTAACTTTCCTTCTTCCCTTTTTTGTTTGAAAGGCCCTTCACAAATTCCATAGAGCATATTTGAAAGAATGCATGTACTTTGCGTCATCACTTTTTCAACTCTCATAAAACTTACTAACCCGTTCAAATGGGCAATAATTTTAGGAGTTCTCCCTTTGAAAGTAGTCTATTTCCAGCTGATGAAGTTGGTATCTTTTGAGACACTTTCTCTACTTGTATTCAATGTGGAATCTACATCTTAGTATTAGTAGTAGTAGCATGTACTTATATTAGTCAAGATGAGCTAGGGCACATGCAATGCTTTTGCACGTCATGGCAATGTAAGTGTAGAGGACCTAAGCAGGTGTCTTGATCGTACTTGCCACGTGTTGCACTAAGTGTACTATGCAATGGTGGGCATGAGATTCTGCGGCCCACAAACGTTATGAGAGTAGGGTGGTTAGTCCTTAGTTAGTTGGGTTCTCTTGAATCAAAAGATGTTTTTCTAATAAGAATTGTTTTCCACAGTCTATATGATAAATTGTGTAAATTTTATGGTATCTCTTAATGTTCAAGGTTTTCAATCCCTCTCCCTATTTATTATGCCTATTCTCGTTAGGCTTGCCAAACAGAAGCTAGGGTTATTGGAGTTTTTGGCTGGCGTACTTTTTGGGGATAGGGTTACGTATTTTTTTACAGCTGTAATTTCGTACAATCTCTTTTTTATCTCTATTTTGATATAGGAATTTTTTTGCTTGTGACATAACTCGATTTGGGTGAACCATATAAATTTTTGTGTAGATTTTTAACTTGGTGTTCTTAATTATTGTGCTTAATTTATGGTTGATTTCCACAAGTTTGTATGGTTAAACAAATAAGTTGTTACTAGGGAATTAGTCTTTTTTATTGAATTTGTCTTGCTTCATTCTTCATATTATTGCTAATCACTTCAAAATTAATCATAATTATTTAGCTTTTGTGTTATTTAATTTATGGTTGATTTCCACAAGTTTGTGTGGTTAAATAAATAAGTTGTTACTAAGGAATTAGTTTTTCTTATTGAATTTGTCTTGCTTCATTCTTCATATTATTGCTAATCACTTCAAAATTAATCATAATTATTTAGCTTTTATGCAAGTTTTTCTAAAAGGCATCGTCATAAAAGGAATCCAATTAACTCTCAAGACCAAAAACCAAGACCTTATTACTTTCTTTCATTGCCTATAACTAATTCTTAAAATTATCCACGTGCATTGCACGTGCAACAACTAATTTTAAGTATACTTAGGATTACAATACGATGTTATTGTTATTTGAAAATATAAAATTGTTGGATATGCTTATGAGGTTGGTGATATGCTGTGGGGAAAATAAAATATCATGTATGATTGTAGGAACACCTATCTAATTAAGTGTTAGATATCACATTTTACTCAAATAATCATCTAATGAGTATTTTTACTTATTTTTCATTTTTCTTGTTTTTGTTTGAAAGACCCTTCACAAACTTCATAGAACATATTTGAAAGAATGCATGTATTTTGCGTCATCACTTTTTTAACTCTCATAAAACTTACTGACCCGTTCAAATGGGCAGTAATTTTGGGAGTTCTCTCTTTGGTAGTTATCTATTTCCAACCGATAAAGTTGGTATCTTTTGAAACACTTTCTCTACTTGTATTTAATATGGAATCTACATATCAATATTAGTAGTAGTAGCATGTACTTATATTACTCAATATGAGCTAGGGCACGTGCAATGCTCTTGCACATCATGGCAATGTAAGTGTAGAGGACATAGGCACGTGCCTCGCTCGTGCTTGCCACGTGCCTTTTTACCACGTGCAGTGCTAAGTCCTGTACTATGCAATGGTAGACAATTGTGGGCATGAGGTTCTACGGCCTACAAACGTCACGAGAATCAGGTGATTAGTCCTTGGCTAGTTAGGTTCTCTTGAATCAAATGATGTTTTTCTAATAAGAATTGCTTTCCATAGTCAAGATGATAGATTGTGTAAATTTTAATGTTCAAGGTTTCCAATCCCTCTCCTCTTTATTATGTCTATTCTCGTTAGGCTTGCCAAACGGGAGCTAGGGTTATTGGAGTTTTTGTCAGTTGTACTTTTGGGGGTAGGATTATGTATTTTTTTACAACTGCAATTTCATATAAATTTTTTTTTATCTCTATTTTGATATAGTAAAGTTTTTACTTGCAACATAACTCAATTTGCGTGAACCATATAAATCTTGTGTAGATTTTTAACTTGATATTCTTAATTATTATACTATATAATTTATGGTTGATTTTCCACAAGTTTGTGTGGTTAAATAAATAAGTTGTTACTAGGGAATTAGTCTTTTTTATTGAATTTGTCTTGCTTCATTCTTCATATTATTGCTAATCACTTTAAAATTAATCATAATTATTTAGCTTTTGTGTTATTTAATTTATGGTTGATTTTCCACAAGTTTATGTGGTTAAACAAATAAGTTATTACTAGGGAATTAATTTTTCTTATTGAATTTGTCTTGCTTCATTCTTCATATTATTGCTAATCACTTCAAAATTAATCATAATTATTTTGCTTTTATACAAGTTTCTTCTAAAAATGCATCGTCATAAGAGGAATCCAATGGACTCTTAAAGACCAAAAATCAAGATTTTATTACTTTCTTTCATTGCCTATAACTAATTCTTAAAATTATCCACGTGCATTGCACGTGCAACAACTAATTTTGATTATGCTAAGGATTACAATTCGATGTTATTGGTATTTGAAAATATAAAATTGTTGGATATGCTTATGAGGTTGGTGATATGGTGTAGGAAAAAGTAAAATCTCATCGATGGTATGCTTATGAGATTGGTGATATGGTGTGGGGAAAAGTAAAATCTCATCAAAGGTATGTGAGGTTGGTGATATGGTGTAGGAAAAAGTAAAATCTCATCGATGGTATGCTTATGAGGTTGGTGATATGCTATGTGGGAAAGTACAATTTCATCTAAGGTGTGGGGGAAAGTAAAATCTCATCGATGGTATGCTTATGAGGTTGGTGATATGCTGTGGGGAAAATAAAATATCATGTATGATTGTAGGAACACCTATCTAATTAAGTGTTAGATATCACATTTTACTCAAATAATCATCTAATGAGTATTTTTACTTATTTTTCATTTTTCTTGTTTTTGTTTGAAAGACCCTTCACAAACTTCATAGAACATATTTGAAAGAATGCATGTATTTTGCGTCATCACTTTTTTAACTCTCATAAAACTTACTGACCCGTTCAAATGGGCAGTAATTTTGGGAGTTCTCTCTTTGGTAGTTATCTATTTCCAACCGATAAAGTTGGTATCTTTTGAAACACTTTCTCTACTTGTATTTAATATGGAATCTACATATCAATATTAGTAGTAGTAGCATGTACTTATATTACTCAATATGAGCTAGGGCACGTGCAATGCTCTTGCACATCATGGCAATGTAAGTGTAGAGGACATAGGCACGTGCCTCGCTCGTGCTTGCCACGTGCCTTTTTACCACGTGCAGTGCTAAGTCCTGTACTATGCAATGGTAGACAATTGTGGGCATGAGGTTCTACGGCCTACAAACGTCACGAGAATCAGGTGATTAGTCCTTGGCTAGTTAGGTTCTCTTGAATCAAATGATGTTTTTCTAATAAGAATTGCTTTCCATAGTCAAGATGATAGATTGTGTAAATTTTAATGTTCAAGGTTTCCAATCCCTCTCCTCTTTATTATGTCTATTCTCGTTAGGCTTGCCAAACGGGAGCTAGGGTTATTGGAGTTTTTGTCAGTTGTACTTTTGGGGGTAGGATTATGTATTTTTTTACAACTGCAATTTCATATAAATTTTTTTTTATCTCTATTTTGATATAGTAAAGTTTTTACTTGCAACATAACTCAATTTGCGTGAACCATATAAATCTTGTGTAGATTTTTAACTTGATATTCTTAATTATTATACTATATAATTTATGGTTGATTTTCCACAAGTTTATGTGGTTAAACAAATAAGTTATTACTAGGGAATTAATTTTTCTTATTGAATTTGTCTTGCTTCATTCTTCATATTATTGCTAATCACTTTAAAATTAATCATAATTATTTTGCTTTTATACAAGTTTCTTCTAAAAATGCATCGTCATAAGAGGAATCCAATGGACTCTTAAAGACCAAAAATCAAGATTTTATTACTTTCTTTCATTGCCTCTTAACTTATTCTTAAAATTATCCACGTGCAATAACTAATTTTAAGTATACTTAGGATTACAATACGATGTTATTGTTATTTGAAAATATAAAGTTGTTGGCTATGCTTATGAAGTTGATGATATGGTGGGGGAAAATAAAATCTCATCTAAGATATGCTTACGAGGATGGAGATATGATGTGGGGGAAAATAAACTCTCATCATATAAGGTAATAGAAACGCCTATATAATAAAGTGTTAAACATACCCTTTTGCTCGGATAGTCGTTATCTAATGGGCATCTTACTTATTTTCCATTTGGAAGAATGCATGTTTTTTACATCGTCACTTTTTTTTAACTCTCATCAAACTTACTGGCCCATTCAAATGAGCAATAACTTTAGGAGTTCTCCCTTTTGGTAGTTGTCTGTCTCCAACCGATGAAGTTGGTATCTTTTGAAATGTTTTTTCTCTACTTGTATTGAATGTGGAATCTACAGCTTATGTATTAGTAGTAGCAGCATGTATTTATATTAGTCAAGAGGAGCTAGGGCACATGCAATGCTCGTGAAGTGATTGAATTGAAGATAATTAGAGGCAATGTGCAATTATTAGCAACAAACATTAAACTGAATGTTTTTATATCACAAGATTATAGGACAGGACATGTAAAATGTTCATCTTTTACAATATCAATGACTCCTAAAATTTGCTATGGTACAGAGAAAGGTCAATAGACTTGACCTCTTCATTGACAGACTAAATTCCACATTTATAATACCAAACCAGCTTCACTATAATCAATTCGAGATTGATAATAAAATCTTCACATAGTTTTGGCACCGTCTTCCTCAGTGACTATTTTGTTAAGGTGATGCAGCAGTGAGTTAAAGTCGTCGTCCCTCTTCAGAAGGCTGAGACGAACGTAACGATCTTCGACATTGAATAAGCTACCCGCCCTGCCTATGATGTTTGCTGCCCGGAGGACTGCATGGCAATTTGTGTCTTCTTCTCTTTCACATTTCAACCATGCATAAGCTGCCATCAGCAATAGTAGTATATAAGTTTCTAATCACCATTCAAACTCCAGCATATAAGAATCTTAATTGTGTAACACTGGATTATCACTTTTTTAACTTGATCATGTTAATATCTTCCAAGGTCTCAAAAATGGAAACATATAAGTCGCTTATCATTTAGATCACTTTTTATAGAATCAACTTCTAGCAAATATATAAGTTCAAATTTTTAAACCTTTGCAGCAGCCCATGGGCTGCATTTTGACTGTGGCTTGCAAGACTACAATACAGACCACCGCCAGGTGGGCAATTGCTGCTGCACAGGCAAACAAGAATTTTTCTAGCCGTCATGACATCTCATAATCTGTCATTCCTAGTAATTATGTTTTTCTACTGATAAAACAGCAGCCAATTATTTTCTTCCTCAATTTTTTGAGATATATATCATGTACTAAGAAGATGCGGAGATAAGATCATGGCTGAGTCAAATTCAAAGATGTAGTAATGATATGAAAATCTAAAGTATCTTGTTTATATGTATGAAAATTTATTGAGAATCACCTGGAGATGGTCCCCTGACTTTCTCAAAGAAGTTGCAGAACTGTGGTGGAATTTCCTGGATGGTAAAACGTTTTGACAACGATATGATCTGGCTTAGTTTTTTCCAGCGATCACTCATTTTCTTGTATCCATAATCAAAAATCTCCGTGCCATTTCTATGCAGGATTGCTTTCATAAGCTTCAGAGCCCTCAGTTGAGCCTCTCTTGAGATGCCCATTTCTGCTACTGATATATAAGATTTCATATTTTCGTAGACATCCTTATCCTTTACAAAAGCCCATCTGTAAAATTATAACAGTGTGAAATATCACCTATGCTTGTCTATCACACACAGTTTATTGGTTAAGGATGCATGAACAAATCATAAATAAAACACCACACTTTATCACATATTTCGAATGAAAAGGCTAGTGATATTTTCTCTCCCTTTACTTCCTACACATGGTTATTGATAGCCAACACTAGTAATGATATACATGCAGGAATGGAGTGGATTTACAGACTTGCTTATACAACGCATTCTTTCAAAGATCGACTGACTGTTAATGTAATGAGGTAATGAGAATGCAGCCATAATTGAATTATGTAAAGGTAGTATTGTGAACACTTCTTTGAGGAAAGATATGAATACAAAGTCAATGTGTTCTTATTGAATGTACTTTGATTTCTTGATTGTGTGTAAATCGCGAAATGAAGTTGAAAAGAAAGGGGTCTGTCGTTACCCGAATCTGCTTCCAGCATGACCAGTAAGCTTTGAAATCGTAAAAATCATGACATCTTCATTTGCTGGGGCTGGAATTGCTGTAAAATATGGCCAATAATAAGCATGATCATAAATAGCTCTCACAGATGGTCCTTGTGAGACAGCCTCCCTTAGATTTCCATCCGGATTATTTGGTGAAGTCACAAACTCGATGACATTTCCGTTAGTATATGAAGAATTCTTCAACAATGCCACATCTCCTTCAAACTCAAAGTGCTTATTTTGGAAGAAATCTGTTTGTGTTTTGTAAAGCTACACAGAAGACAATATATCAAACTCCATCAACTGATACGAATTAAATGAAAATCACATAATGCGATATAATGCATGATGGCAACAAACCGGGTAGGTAGGGACTGCTGCAACAACGCTTGCTCGTGAGGATAGGTTCATGGAAAGAGCATATACTGCTGCACCAAGGAGTTGGGTGGATCCACCACCAAAAACTATGTATTTTCCTTTGGTGATTGCATTTCTTGCTATGGCGTGTACTCTACGAATGTGGTTTTCGAGTTCTTGTGAGATGAAAGATTGGTCATAAAATGTATAGCTCATTCTGTGCCAACCTGCAACAAGGACTGCACTGCTAGCTGCATGCTGCATCCAAAATGGCTCCAGGAATAATGGATCCCCACTGGACTTAACAAACATACAAAAAAGCTAATCATCTTAAGGAGTTTGGCTTGAGAAATTGGTTCAATAATAATGGCAAAAGTAAAAAGTAATAACCAAGAACAAAGACTGTGAATTGACAACAGATATATGTTGTTCGACTCATTGACCTATGTTCACCGGTGAAGAGAATAATTTCACTGCATGATTATAATTCATGATTGATGCTACTACTTCCACACCCAAACCATTTCAATGTTTCAACTTTCTATGGGATTTTCAAGAATTCTCTTGATATACAACCTTCACTGCAAACTGGTGCATAGGCCTCAGCCTTTTGCATTGTTAAACTAAACACCAACCTTATTATTATTTTTTTTCTCTGTCATGTTTGAAGTACAGAATGTAAATTGGATCAAATCACTATCTTAAACCAAATATAAGATATCTCAAAACAAATATACAATCTATTATCAGCAATCCCTTGTTCTGATAAAGGTCATTTGGGCTATTAAGATGCAGATTTTGGTGGATGTTACATGGGAAAATCCTTGTGATTATCATTCTTAGTGAACTTATTTTGAAGTACTGCTTCACTTTCTTGTTCCTTCTTGATGATCTATTCCCTGTTTTCATCCTCTGCAATCCATACATAAACATTGCCTGGCTAAATTTTCCAACTCACTTGCATAGTGTCTCTGGTATCTAAGTATTGAAACAAACTTGAACAACTTTTTCATCAATTCCAATTCCTTCCCAATTCTATGAATCCAAACATGATATTAGTCTTATCCCATGCCTGAACTGATCTTTCTCAAATTCTTATCTCAAGCCTCCAATTCCATGCGACATGACTGATCTTTGAACTATAAACACACAAAACACACACACACACACACACACACACACAAACAATGGACAAGGAGATGAGACAGAGCAGAAAGAAAACCTTTCAGCATCAGCAGCACAGTCAGGTGAAAATATAGAACAGTCAGGACCTCCATAGCATGTGTTGCACTCACAAATGGGCTTACCATCCACAACAAATCCATCCAAATAAGCTCTTCCATGCCCAGAACAAGAAATTGATGCCACAGCTTCAGCTTCTTCAGCAGCTTCTTGGCTCCAACTTAGCTTCTGCCTCTTCCACTCACTATCCAAATTGTGATTGGTGACAAAGAAGAGATTAAGGGCAATAGAAGTCAACAAGCACACAATATAGCAGCATGTTCTCTTCTTATTAGCCATTATATTTCTTTTCTCCAGCTCCATACCGTTGCAAGGTCTTCCATTTGTGCATGCGTAATTCTCTTTTTGATGTGAAACACAAGGGCTTGATGATTGTCCACATCAACTATTTGACATTGATAATTATGGATTGGGATGACAACGTACGGTCCAAACTCTCTATCCTGTTCAGTTTGAATTGAGTTTTTACATTACAAACGATTTTAAGTGGGGTTCTGTATTTTTTATTTTCAAATTTAATTCGGACTCAATTTATTAATTTTTTTATAAAATTTATTTTATATATTTATAAGATAATGTTTTAGAAAAATATATTTTAAAAAAATTAATAATATTTTTTTAAATAATTGTTATTATTTTAAAAATTATTAAATAAATTTAATGATTTATGAGGAATTTGGATTTGAGTTAAAAATCTTAATATATATCGTGTGTCAGACTCGTATAAACCCAACTCAAATCCATTTCGTTGGCTCTCCTAATTAATAGGGTTGTGAGAAGTGGACCAATTTGGACAAGAGGATAATAAAATGAAGAAAATTAATACTATTTAAGATGAGGTAATTAGCCAATAGTTTTAAATTTGTGATCACTTGATGATGATATATCTTGTTCTAGCAATAGAGATATGATGGTCATTTCAGGGATGATCAACCAAAGTAATGACATAAAACTGTTTTTTTAGTAGCAAAAACGTAATTATTTATTATTCAACTTTTATCGAAAATTTCGAATTAAATTACATCCATAAAAATCAAGTGGATGAAGTATGTTTTATGAGTTCCATTGCTTTTGTTTGTGGTGATGGAAGTAATCAAACAATTATTAGTGAAAGAGTATCATCACAACTTGGAAAATAACCATGCTAAGATTTTTTATTTTCTATTTTTATAATTAAATTCCCTAAATACACAACATAAGGTGGGCTCCTTGAGGGTTGGAACCAAAGAAACCATCTATTTTTAGTATAGTCTTAATTTATTTTTAAAAATAAAATCAAACAGATATCACATTTTTTAATTATATTTTTCTCATAATTCATACATTCTTCAAAATATTTTTCAAGAAAGAGAGAAAAAAAATGCCAAACAACTTAACACAAGAATTAGTATATAATATTATTTCCAAGAAAGTGACATTGGACCATATATTGACATTTACATTAAATTTTCATCAGCTAAGTTGGAATATTTAACCCACTTGGTATTATGATACTAATATGCACAATGAAATGTAATATTAATTGGTGACCTGAGCAAATAGAAAAGGGAAACAATAATTGATGTGTGAAATTGACAATGGGTTCATTAATTGACAAAGTGGAATACACAGAGAAAAATCAAACTTGAGGGCAGAGGACAAAGGTTGAGGTTCAGTTGGGAATATGTTTTATAATTTTTTTTGAAAAAAAAAAAAGAGGGTTAATTTGATACTTAAAAGTGCTTCCTACAATAGGGCAACTTATGTATTCTACAATTAATATATCTATATTTATTTATTTATTTATTTATTAATGATAAAATTTAGTAATTTTATAAAAATTATCACTAATCACATATATTAAATGACAATAATTTTTATTCTAGCATAACAATGATTTTGACAAACTTATTTGTAGCAAAAATTGTATATATATATTATATGTTGATAGTAAAAATATTATCACAAGTTATTATTGATAAGTTTAATTGTTATGAAATTATCCTTGTCATCCGTCATTAAATGCCAATAGTAAATAATTTAAACACCTGATTTATGTTACTATTATATTAAAATAAAAATTATTATTAATTAATTCATACCATTAATTTTTATCATTTAATATTTTTTGTCAAACTGTGATCCATCTTCCCTTGCGAAATTATTATAATTAAATTCACTTAAATAAACTTAATATGCATATACTTTCTAAATTAATTAAGGAGAAATGAAAAAAGTGTAAAACATAAGCATTTGTCATCAATCTAAATATATCAGCCACAAAATAAGTGGTATCTTTGTTATCTCCTCAAACTTTTTATAGATAAAGAATCTGGAAGAATCTAGCCAGTGATTGTGACTTCAAAAATGAGATCAAGCTCATGTCATTAGTTGAATAGACTTGTGAAAATATCTAATCTCTGTGAGGTCATATCTCATAAAGAATATATGTAGCAAAGATAAAAAATTGTTTAGATTTTTTATTTAATAGAAAAAAACCAACTAATATTCAAATTAGAATTAAAAAAAATATTATTTAAAAATAAAGAGTATAGAGTACTAAAAATATGAATGAGTTACGTACCCTTAAAATAAATAAGATTGAGTATTTATATATTTCTGTATAAATATTATTTTATGATATTGAGAGGTGTGTGTGAATATTGTAAATTTATAATGTCTAATTAGAGTGAAATATTTTATTGGGATGTTCTAATTATCTTAATGGACCTTGTGTTATTGGATTATATGAGATATTTTATTGAATTTTGTATGTTTGAATTATAGTTTACCAATATATTGGATAATTGGTATAGGAATCATTCTTATTTGTTTTACTAATAAAGACCACATGCAACGCACGCGAAACATATACTTACAAGAAACATATGTTTACAAGACAATTCATTAGTATTTACCAAGGTATATTCTTAGATTTTATCATAAGGTCAATTTATATTGCTATCTATCACCTTTTTAGACCCACAAGAATGGTGTAGGTGCAACTTGGTACTTATGCAATTTGTGCAATATTTTTCGCTTGAGTGGATCGTATTCGAACCGACACTACAAAACATATATATATATATATATATATATATATCATTTAATGTAAATTATGAAGCCAAAACAACAACATTGTGGGTTAGGCAATGCAGTTTCCAAAAAAATGGAATGTAGCCCCCGCAAGCATGGTGCAATATTACGACACAAGAAAAAAAAATGTAAGAATTATAAATTCGAATTTATTTGATAACAGGAGTGTCATGTGTCTGTTTTTGTCCCTCCGATGGTCCCGTCCGGTCTTAAAATTGGTCTAAAATGAGAGAATAACTTATGCGAAATTGAATCAGGAGAAGGTCAATCTCTCCCAAGATTAGTACACACAATTTCATCAAAAACCTAAGTTATCAAAAAATTAAAAAATAGGAATGTGGCATGTGAAATATATAATTCATGCAATTAGAGGAATAACATTTAAAAACATTCAATGCAACTTCTCCCATAGAATTCCATATTGCATCTTTTTTCAAGGAATTACATTAATCAATTTATAGGGGGAAAAATTTCTGAACTAAAAAACCCTTCGACTAATTACATTGCAAGTTTCGGTCAATCCTTCTCGCAAAAAAGCACACCAATATTACGGCAAGAATAATTTACCATATGAGTTTAAGTAAACTTGGTTCGGAGTGAAATATCCCATTATGAACAAAATCCAACCTACAGATTGGACAGCTAAAATTTGATTGTTAGCTTTGAATCACAAAAGCTTTAAAATCTTACTCTCAGATCTGTCAACTGTTCTGAAATCGTATTTCTTTGCAAAATTTGAACCCATACATCTAAGTCTAAACATGCCTGACAACCAAGTATCAAGAGTGCACCTGCATAAACCAGTGAAAAAGAAGCAACTAAGTTGCACTTCTTTCAGTAAGCACACAATTTATGCTTGTCGGCTAAGATCCCACTAAAACTTCGTACTGTATTCAAATAAGTTTACAGGTCACTTACCATATCTGGATATCGAAAAACAGAGGACCACTGAAAAAAGTTCATTCTTGATTCTTCTATTGTAGTCTGCAAAGGAATAAATGTACGATTGTATAGAACACAAGAAACAAGTGGATTGCTAACAAGAAGTTCAATAGAAATTGATCGTCCCATATTTGTTACATAGAGAAATCCACGGAGGATGCTGTAACAGCCTCAGGTTAGTTTAACTTGAGTCGTATGACCCTTGACTTGGCTTCCTTGCTATTTCTGAAGTTAATCTTCAAAAATATAGATGAGCTTGATTTTATACTAACTTTAAAGCATTTCAATTCTCTTCAAGAGGGCGCCTGTGGGCGAGTAGCTGCTTTGTCTTCTCAAGGACTCCAAAAAATATGGAACCACCGATACCTATCCACAGCACTCTAGGTCCCATCCCCTGCAGCACGACAGTCAAAATAATTATCAAACTTCACCTAGGAAAGCTTTTCGAATACCTTACTTGATATTTTTCCCAAGTGTTTACACAGTCTCAGTTCAATAGCTATTCACCACAGTTCACATTAAAGAATGTCTATTTATCTCTTATGGACGATCAGAGTCTAAGGTTGATACTGAACAGTTAACAGTCGTTACATTTGAAATACACTAATTAAATAACACCAGAAATTGCAACATCTATTGAAATGTATGGAGCATAGAATGTGGAATAGAAGGTCACACCCTGAGAAAAGCAGAGCTTCCTTCTTCTCTAAGAATAGTATTCATACAGTGAAATATACCATTGTACTGCTTTGCTGATCCCTGCAAGTTAAATAAAATAAAGAAAGACACATGAAATCTTCATAGATGTAGAAGTTAAGATATGTATCAAAGGCAACCCAACCGCACCTGTACCATTAATCTGGTTTTTATCACATCAAGAGGAGTTGTCATAGCGCCAGTGATTGCACCTGTTAATTGAACATTACTTGCAGAATAATCATAGAGATTAAATTTTTAAGAGAAGTTGATAACAGAGTGCAGGTTCTCCACATTGTCCGCAGCTGTCATTATTTAACCACTTCAGCACTCATACAAACAGAGAGTGTGTGTTACTGTATTTCATATCAAGTTAACAGCAAATTCAATCGGCAATCTGCTAATCAATTGATGATTCCTTTATGTCTTTCTTATCTGTGGAAATAGACAAGTCAATAGCAACTTCAATTGGCGCAATCTGCTAATCAACTGATGATTCATTTATGTCTTTCTTATCTGTGGAAATAGACAACAAATCGTCAATTGGTGTTGGGTAGATCATCTCTCTGATAGACCACAAAGAGGATACCAAGACTTTCTGGAGAACTCTGGGGACATGCAGGATATCTTCAGCATTATAGCGTCTTAAGTTTCCATAGAATGAAGGAACCCCAAGGCTGCTTCTTGGAATCAAAGTCTAATTAAATAAAATTCTTAGGTTTCTTGAATGGGAACATATGTGTTAGGAGAAATGTCTCGTATTAACAAATTTGACATCATTCTTGTCAATTAATGTAGAGACTAATACCTTGATGAACTAAATACTAGTATCTTCATCATCTTTTTAACTTAAACTCCATTTATCTTTGAGAAGAAAGGA
Organism: Paulownia fortunei; assembly: GCA_019321725.1. NCBI lineage: Eukaryota > Viridiplantae > Streptophyta > Magnoliopsida > Lamiales > Paulowniaceae > Paulownia > Paulownia fortunei. The sequence goes on along the minus strand of CM033119.1, from coordinate 18,321,856 downwards.
GCCCATTATTCCATCACCGTGACATTTTGACATTGTGGTTAGGGGGGGCCAGGGCAGGTGGAAGATCAAATAGCATCATAGGAACTGCTGCTGAGTAATTGACCTAGTAAAAGAGCTCTAGAGCTTGGCTAGGCCAGCCTTTAGATCCAAAATTGAGACGCCAATAAAACTACCCCACATGTTTTCAAGGTAATCCCAAGTTCTTAAGGTTAAGGGTGTTCAAACAAAACTGCTAAATCACCCAAACCGAACAATCCAATCGAAACTGTGCCGCAATGGTGGGTTGAAGGTTGGATGGGCTGGTTTTCGGCTAATTCTTAAAAAAAATAAAATGCTTGGTTTTATACTTTTGTAGACCGCGATAACTCGCTCCCGACCACGCTATATACATGTTAATCTCTGTATAAGATTAATTAAATTAATCTTATATAGTACAATATAGTGGGTCTTATCTTAAAAACTTACCATGCACATCATGAGACTAGTTCTTTAGTGTCTTAGAAATTCGTTATGATTTAGTATGATTGTATATTATGTTATGCTAGGAAACTTGTAAATGCAATGCCGTGAATTCTTTTGATAATTAGTATTTTTTGATTATGGAAAGCAACAGACATTTGATTTTTTTTATTTTTTATTTTTCACTGAAGTGATCAATTGCAGTATAGAAATCAATAACATAAAAATCTATTGAATACTTCAATTATAATTTAGTGATAAGATTTATTAAATACTTCAACTCTAATTTGTAGTGTAAAATCTTTTGAATCTAAATAGATGAGAAGATAATGGATACAATGTAGAGTTTAATTTATAATTCGGAAAACAATAAAGTAAAAATGAGAGTCAAACTGCAAAACCTGCCCCAACCCAAATGAACCACAAAGTGCGGTTTCAATGTTTGGCGAACAGGGCTTGGGCTAAATTATTTTAAAACTACGAACGTCTGGTCGGGCCAAAATATTAGCAAAACCCAACCAACTCGCACCTCATACGCCCTTACTTAAGGTGCTCATCACTTAAATACTTCCTGTCTCAGTAGCGTCCCTGGGGCATATACATTGCTGGTTTCATCAAGCTACTACATTGATGTTCTTAAGGGCCTTATTATTGATTCATAATGCATAGACTGTCTCAATAACTATAAATCAGTGCAAGTGTACTTATGTTTCACCATGCAGGCTAAAGCATCCCACGCAACCCGCAAATAGTTAGCAAAGAGAACTGTTCAAATTGTGACCACTTGTAATCAATATTCCTTAATTTGCAAAGTACTTATCGCTTGTCAAAAATAGTCACTAACTTCTTTAATGACAAATTCTGAGCGTCAGTCACTGCTACTGTAAGACGATATACTAAAAATATGTATTAGAAGTTAAAATATCAGTCATTTACCTGCAAAGGCGCCAATAATTGCATTTTCAGGATCATTTAGATCCCTTCTTGCCTGCAGCATAAGCAATTATAGAAGTTTTAGACCCCAAAAATATGAAGAAATATGATTCAGAGTATCAGAACAAAGGTCAATAGTATCTTAAATTTTCCAGTTATTTTAAGATAATATTTTCCTTTTCAATGTGAAAATTGAAGTCCAAACTCTTAATCTGGTCAAGCTGTGGGAGTCATAAAACACAACAATGTCAGATAGATGTGCTTAAATGTTCAACTAATCGAAGTTGGAGCATATAGTGATGCTCAACCTATCCAAGCTCAAGCATATAAGGAGTTCACTGATAGGCTTATGTACTCCAATTATGTTTCATGGTATATTTAACTCAATGAACCAACTCTTAATTCTTTCCATAAGAATCTCTATTGGTTGTTGAATAAAATTTACTTTAGGTTTGAAAGCCAAGAATTTCCAAGGGTCAGAAAAATATGGGCTCAAATAATTAGACTTCATCTGCAAGTTGGAAACTTCATATTTTTGAACTTGAGCCAAGCAAATTGAAGATCAGGATCAAGGCTTTGTATTTACTTGAGTTTCAGAATTTTTAAGTATTCATCATGGCTCAGTGTATTGAAAGCCAAAATTTCAAGGTAAAAGATACATGGGTTTATAGTATCAGGCGTAGCAGGAGATTCATATTTTTCAACTCGAGCTAAGTTAAGTCAAGAACTCGCCTCATATTTACTTAAGATAAATTTTAAAGTGTCTTGCCTCCACAGGTTATAATGCAGCCATCATTGCCTACTAATTAATGCAAGAAAAATATCTTTATACTACTGATTTATTTTGTCACCTTTGTTTTCCAAGAACATAGTGGTAGTTTATTATCCAGTAACTGGACATTTAATTGACAAAATCCCCATGTTATTCTGAATGTATCAAATTATACAGAATGAAGACAATAAGACTCGCAAACTACATCCATAAACTGAATGTATCAAGCAGCTGTTTTCAATTAGCTAGCATAATAGAGAAAATGCAACACATTTGTGTGAACAAAACTATTTCAACTTACAGCTAACTTATACCCAATTCGAAGCTGCTCATATATGCAGAATTGAATTGCATCAAAAGGCAAGTCTCGCAATAAAAAGGATCCATATCCCTGCAATGTCAGAACAAATCAAGAAGCAGTTGCTTAAATCAGTCTGGATATCAACCCAGTGAGGAAGCTGGTCCAATGGGTCACTGGACCAATTGGCAGGTGGACTGGTTAATGAGGTGTATGGCAAAGCAATATGAGCATATCAGTTTTCCTAAGAACTCTAAAATTGTACAACATAGTGGCTGTAATTATTACAAATTATGTTGTGCGGGATATTGCAGGTGCTGCAATTATGCAGCACAGTTATTGTCAAGTAAAAGCATCATGTAAGTTCAAAAAGAAAATAAAATCTAGAAAAAGCACCAGCCCTGCTGTAACAAAGGCTAGACACTTCCTAGGACACCGAACACTAAATGTGAAGGCATTTTAAAAGAAAGCAAAACCTTTGATAAATTTGTTAATAAATATCATACTACATACCGCATAAAGGCCTCTAAAACCCTCCTTAGCAACTATAAGACGAACAGCATCAGGTGCTGAAACAAATTGACCCGTCTGAATCCTTTGTTTAATAACCTGGTGGAGATTTACGTCATAAGCCGTAGGAACATAGATATACATTTTATACATGTAATATATGTCCTACCTTGCATAATATATGTATACATAGATATATGCACATATATATACATAAATGTATATGTGTGTTTGTGTAAACAACAAAAAAGAAATAAACTTGCCTCAGTAGGAACACGAACAATAGAAGAAGCAGCTCCTCCAACAGCACCTGCAGCCTATATGAAGTATAAAATATTTCAACATAATCAGAAGAGGCACCTACACCTTGCAGAAAAGCTTAACAACTTTTTGTTTTGCCCCTTGATTAAAATAGAGACTCGCCACAAAGCGTAGCTATGAGAAATATTCAAAAAGTTATTTAGCCAAGGAGACAAATTATACAGATGTAAAATCAAGAGAAATTTTGCGATGATTTGGCAAGGAATGGAGTTGCAGAAAACTATCTTCATCATTATAAACTATATCAAGAAGTAAACTAATGATTTTGCACATCAAACCATGATTAATAGATTAATAGAGGAATATCCCATAATCAGTCATATTCTCATCAGCTATTGTTACCAGGTGTGCAATGGCAGAGAAGTTTTCAGGAAGCATCTTCAGCAATTTCTGCTTTGTAGGTTCGTATACGCCAATAAATAGTGCTGATGCCCTGTAAACAGTTAAGGTTCATGTATAGTTAGTGAAGTGTTTTAGTCATCCTCAATCACTCAAACTAATAAGAAACTTCTGAAGATATCCATCACAGAGAATAACAAACATAATCACCCTTAAATCTTAATGAAATATTATATGAACTCGTTTGACTACAATATAATCTTGTGATAATGGGAAATTTAGGGAGATATGGTGGCCAAAACTGAGACGCAAAGATTGAACCATACTGGCATCAAGTACAAAAAATAATAATAATAAGTCATTTCCTAGTATCTGGAAGAGCAAATTCAATTTTTCTACATAGGCAGGCAACAAGCATTATAACCAAACTCAGTTTCCATCAAGAATTTATTGGTAACTTAAAACATTTCTTGTTTTACATGTTAACTCCTTCAGGTTTAACACAAAGTTCAAGCAAATCTATGTCTGCATTCAGTAGTCCTTATAGCATGAAAACTAAGTGACTCGCAACACTCTAGGTTGGCATATAACTAAATTTTAGTTAGCACTTACTCAGTGAAGTGTTTCAACATGGTAAATTTTGAAGTCCCACAGTAGAAGTAAAATAGGTGCTCCCAGTTTGTACAGGTTGCAACTTGCAGTAATTTTTTTCAGAGAACTTGACGTTTGTACCAAGTATTTTGAGTTGTTAATTTTTTTCACTTAAAAGTTATACATTCTTCATAAGTACTCTGGATCATCCATATTGTCAAACTAGCTGCACTGCAATGCACTCCCTCACTCAAGCCTGACTTCGTCGAACTGTGACTTTAGTTTCATCAAATGTCAGGAAAATTTAATTGAATTTCTAACTTCACTAGTTTTATAACACTACATAATTTCAATGACAAAAGAAAAAAAAAATGTGGTCTCTTTAGAAGAGAACTTGCGGTAAGGAAAAGGCCGTCAACTTTTTCAGCCAAACTAATGCTGGTGTCTAGGGTGATGGACTTGGTTCAGGTCCCACAACCAACATGCTATAATTCAACTGCTAGCAGGATTAATTACAATAGTATATCTAACATGGAGGATACATGCAAAGTGGTCTTCACTTTGGTGAAAGCAAGAGTCGAGAGAAATCAGGAAATTTTTCCTAATTCAAATGTCTGAGTGACTTAGGAGATGAAAAACATCAGTGTTGTCTTGGTATTGCAGCGTGCAAAGTCTACATGATCTGCTGTCTACCTCACAGCAGTGCCTTAATCCAGCAACTGCGATTGCAGAAAGCCCAGCAATTTAAGCAACCTGGAAATGTGGGATGCAAAAGGCACATGAATGTGTATGTTTGCTGCTTTGAAGTCGCAACTGGTAGGTGCATTCACTGGGCTGCAACCAGTAGCTATGCTACTGTTCCCAGCATATATTGAATCGTAAAAATGAGTTCACGTTTCTTTTTGTGCTCCTTCAGTTTCAGATATTTGGCATATGTAACTAAACTTGCATCTTTCGAGAATTAATCAATTATTAATTGCTTTGTTTTCACTAACTCCCCATTTTGCTCTAAATTAAGGAAACTTTCAGAGATGACCACACTTCCAAGCTTCTCTTTCAATCTCACTTCACCATGACAAGAACTTTTATTAGCAAAACCTACCATTAAATGAAACAATGGTCTATATGCCACTCTTGAAGGATGACGTCTAAATTTAAAATGAAATGAAAGCCAAAAAAATCAAGTGTCACCAATTGTTGGCTTTTCCGAAGTCAGCATCAAGCACAGAAGTTAATATTAGAGACTTTGTTATTTAGCATCATTGGAGCTAATTTTTTAATATATGCTCGATAGCATACGAAAAATGAAATTCGAGGCATGACATTCTGATAGATCAAAAACAAAATGGAATAAAATTACAGATTAAATCTTGAGTACTCAAGTTCACGAAAGAATATTCAATGTTCACAGCTTACGGTATAACACCAGCAAGATTTCCAGCCAATCCAGAGTAGAGGCCCTTCAAAATAATTTCACCCCCACCACGAACTGCCTAAATAGAAACCACGAAAGAGTTCCAATAAGCAATTTAATATCAAAAAAATTATAAGTGCAGACAATATAAACCAAAATGGGCTCTATGCATGCTTCGCAGTCAATTAAGTGCCAATAGTATTTTTATTGGACTAAAAACATTCAAGCAAAAGTTTGCCTTTCATGGAAATCATAAAAGATAACAAGTTTTTGTAACTAATGGATCACAATTGGAACCATTCAAAAATTTACAATTGAAAATTCAGATGGATGAAATTTTACAACACAGGATGAAAGCAGGATAGCAGTGGAGTAAAAATCTAATTCTGAACAAGTTACGACATTGTAAACAAACTAGGAGTACGAAATGGAAGCCAATACCCACATATGAGAAAAATAATATATGTATATACATAGATATATATATTATGAATAAATTAACCTGCTTGCAGTCGAGTTTTTATCGTATCAATTGGATACAAAACAGTTTCCACCACGGCACCAGCAGCAGCTCCTGCCACAGCACTCTCTGCACAACCCCTATCAGAATTTTAAACTGAAAAAATACTAGAAAGCAATGTTTCCGCCTCAATATTAGATGCTTCAGATGAATTTATCCCACATAAAATTAAAAGTAAATGATTCAAAAAGCATCTCAATTAAGGCACATTGCACTACTCCAAACATGACAACAAAGATCAAATTAAATTACTCAAATTTGAAAGATGTTTAAGTTCATCAGTTGCCAAAACACTGATCACATAAAGGTGATAAACAGAGGTCAAATAGGCACCCTAATCAACACCCTAGACATGTGTACATATTCACTAAAAACTTCCTCTCATATATTAGTCTCAATTTCTAGTGGTTTCTCACCCTTTTCCTTCTCCCCAAACAAAAGAAGAAAATATTTACTACATCTCCTTCTTTTCCAGTCAATCTGAAATCCAGCATTTTTGAAACCCTAAAGAAAATTGAAACCAAACCAGTGAACTAAAGTATCACCACATCCACCAGCTCAAGGCATTGATGATACTTTAAAAGAAAGGTTGCATAAGAAACTTGTTACTTTGGTTTTCACATATTTTATTTCGTTTTATAGATGAACCTTCTTCACTTTTCCGTTCTGCAAGACTAAAAAGTGGGGCAGGAAGTTGGGCTACTAAGAAACATCGGCATAAATTAAATAGATAAAGATGAGAGTGTTGTGTTTTATTTGCAATAAAAGAAGAAAACAGAGTGATACATAAGCATACAACGGATTGGAGAACTAGCAGCCTCTGTAGACAAACTGCATCAGAACCAATTGGGATGATCAGTACATGTTCAGTATATGCTGCCAGACTTATCGAATTAAGCATGAACAAGGCTTTGTTAATTTGAAGCTACGTGGCTTTAGCTTAGGAGATTTCATTCATAGAGCAGAGTCCAAAATGAGGGCCAGTGTAGCCTACCCAAGTAAGCATGAAGAAGGCTTTATAAATTTGATTTCTTCTGTAAATTTTCAGATAGCAAGCTGGAGTATATTGTATATTGCATCACAAAAATTTCAAAACGCATTTCAAATACAAGCTCCCTCTTGGAATTGAAAGGATGATCTCTTAATCACAACACCCCTATTCAGTTTCATCTTATCCAAAATTTTCTTTTAATAATCTATTACCAATGGCATTTGTCATATCATTAAAAATGAACTGACAATAGTGATGCAGATATCAAAAACAGCATGAGAACTTAATGTACCATTCATAACACACAATTTTCCATTCCTTCATTTGCCTTTGCACTCTTCTCATGCAGTTACATTGCAAACTTATTTTAAGATCAAAAATCATAACTTTTAAATTTATGACACAAACTCAATTATGAAAGTTTAATTACAATATACCATATAAGACGCCCAAAAAATCAAATGACTTGTGTTGTGTGCTGCCTGCTGCTAGACTCATATATTCCTTATCCAGAGAACTGGATGTCGCGAATCTCAACACATTTTCTGCAAGGATCAGTTAATTCAAAAACAAATTAGTTTCCCTAATAAAAAGTAAATAAAAGAAAAAAAAAGCTTAAATCAATCATATTCGTATCAAATAATCACTCATAGAATATCACAACAAAGCAGCATAAACAAGTCCCCATACATGCAGTAACCTACAAACCAAAAACATTTTAGCCAAAAGTGGTTCAAAAACTTTCTACATAATGTAGCTCAATAACCACGAAATTAAGAAAGACTAAAACCCGTTTTTCTTTTAAAAAAAAAAAAGACAAATTTACAAGCGCTTATATTGTAATCACATAATAGTCACACAATATTTCCCTCAATTAGCCCAAAAAAAGTGCAAACTTTTTGTGGGTTTTTTTAAAAGTTAACAAATTAACTTAAAATATACTTCATAAAAATCAAATTAAATGAGAGCATTACCAGGTGACTCAGTCTTCGCATTCCTCGACATTTCTTTAGCTGCATTAAAATGCAAAAAAAAAAAAAAAAGAATTAAAAATTCAGCTCTATGAAGATATGAAGGATTCGCATACGAATTTGGAATTATAAGTGTTAAAAATTATTGCTAAAAAGCAAACCAGTTACCATATAGATCTCTTGTGCGTGCGAAGACAGAAGCTAGTGTTGTTGTGGTTTACAAGTGTTAGTTAAACCTTCTTTTTTAGTACTAATAAAAGTCACTGAAATTTTAAATTTTTTTTAAAGATTTTATATTTTCATAACACAAATATTCTCAAAAATTTCGAGCAAATATTTTGTTTGTTTATGTCACAATTTTTTGCCCTTTTGTATCATAATTCAAGTAAAAGTAAAATGATGGAAGAACAATGTTACGTTTTAATTTGTAATGTTATTTTTTTTTTTTTGTTTATTTTAGTCAAGCAATTAAATATTTTTTTATATTTAAATATTAATTAATAATTAGTTAACAAGCATCATTTATTTTTTTATAGTGAAAAATCAAATTACGTTTTAGATATTAATGAATAAATAGTTACCAATCATCAATTATTCTTTTTAAAGCAGATCAAATAGATATCATTGCATCTATATATTAATTAGTGAAATAACCAAATTACATTATCAATTAACAAGGAATTAAAAATCATCAATCACTATTTATTTTTCCTACATTAGTATATTTAAATATCAATTAAAAAAGTTAACAATAATCAATTACGATTTATAATCAACTATCAAAAAATAAATACTATAAAAATAAACACAATATTCATACTTTTGTGAGACTTAGATCAAAACCTCAAAATCTTTACCCTAACAAAAGCAAAGCTTTCTTGCTCACTTTTAACTTAAAATAATGTCAGTTTAAAAAAATATATTTATCAAATAATATACTTTTTACCTTTTGCATATTGACAAAGTAAAAATGTATATATAATTGTCTAAATATTTTCAAATTATGAATTTTGTTGAGGAATTATGTCAGAACAACGAGACTTTAATTAATTTTTTTGTGAATTATATTAGACCAAAAAAAATTAATTAATAAGAAAAATCATTGGCCACAGAATTGTGATTGTTCAATAAAAATTAAATAAATCTAAACATCGACAAAAATCAATATACTATTTTACTTGTTAGTCTTTTTTGTTGCCCCTCATATGTAACAAGTATAAGATCTATCATGGTTCTTCACAAGACTTTCTTGGAAAAATTAAACCAAAAAAAGGAAAAGAAAAAAAATATCAATCAATGTCAAATTTGGAAGGAGAAATACCATATTGAAAAATCTTGATCAAATCCAACTAATCACATTGTAAGTATTATTGTACTGATTATATAATTACTATTTACACGCTAAGTCAAAATCGATTTATAATAAAATTTCAAAAAAAAAAAAAAGAACAAATATCAGTACAATTAGTTTGTACAATGGTTTGAGGTATGACTCATGGCAATACTTTCACATATTGAAGAGGGCATACACATGGGCAATAGTAATAAGGTTTTCCAAGTTCAACACGACATGTTTTTTTTTTCTTTTTAAACTTATAGATGCACTCCCGCTCATGTATTTCAAATGTAACATTTGACCTTTTACACAAAAGTGAGAGACGATATCACAAAATCATATGATTGATAATCAATACGATATGTTCCTTGAATTAGATCATTTATGTGTATTTCAACACACGTGTTCATATAAAATAAATGTCATTTGGATCATTGATTGTATCTTTCTGCCTTCACCAATTTGTAGTAACTCCGGATAAACCTCTTCCTTCTGCACCACATAAGTTTGAAAAAATAATAGATATTTTTTGCTAAAAGTCGTATCTACTTAAGCGAAGATTCGACATGAGTCGATAAAAATATAATATTGAGGTAATAATTGAATTGTACAATAATACAGAAAGATTGTTCAAAATGTTTGAGTGTTCATATATATAAAGATTGACGTGTTAAAGATAAATAAATGAAATCATCATTCATCAATGAAGATGATAATATCTAGAATTTCCCCATCTTTACACCCCTAATAAAGTATTTGTGTGGCCAAGACTTTGGGATGTCTTGTTTTCATACTGTGTTTGATATGAGTATTTATCTTTTTTGATTTTTAGGCATTAATTGTCGGTTTGAAAATCATGGTGTAGAATTGTTCCATATAAGATGAAAAATGCATGACAATGCTTGAAATTGTTTTATACAATTAGTCAAACTACGAGACTTTTATGGCTAGATTATGATGTTATTGATTACAATCGTATCCTTCATTATTATATTAATCGATGGTCATATATACACTTAATTAATAAATTTTTACACATAATAAATAAATAATATAATATATTAAAAAATATAATATAGATCCTATTATACGATACGAATATAATTTTTTATTGTAAATCAATATTGCATTATCTATATTTGATTCTCGCTATATATATATTTTATGAATATAATTTTCTATTATAAATCAATATTATATTTTCTCTCTTGATTCCCGTTATATATATATTGAGGATAATATTTTTTTATTACAAATCAATATTGCATCATTTTTACCTTGATTCCCATCATATATATAAATTTTGCGAATAAATATTTATAAAAATAATTAATATAATATAATAAAAAAATATAATAAAATTTATAATAAAAAATTATATGACAGTTTGACCAGTCAAACTATTATTCACCGTTAAAACAATTCTCAATCCAACAACTTTTGTAATAAATGCTGTGGAGCCGTTATGCCGCTGGCATGAAGTCAAAGATGCGTCACTCGTTAGAAAATTATCATAAAGAGTGTTTATTGATATTTTGACTTATCTTATCATTTCATTTTGATAATTAGGAAGACTTTCACTTTGCCTCCCTCAACTATATATTTGGTGTCATTTTGGTCCTCAAACTATCAGAATACACATTTTGCTCCCATAAAAAAATAAAATATAATTTATTTTTTAATTTTGTCACTCTTTTCAACATACATGGAAAAATATTGAAGTTAAAAAGGTAAGACTATAAAATTTTAGTTGTACTTAATAATTTAAAATAACTAATTTAAACTAAAATATAAAATGACATAGTCAAATTTTATACTTAATTTACCATATAAGAAATAATGTTGTTTTAACAAATTAATTATGTAACAACTATTTATGATAATTAGATATAAATTTAATTTTTTAATCGTTGATGCCTCTTTTTTGACATTTATCCACAAACTATCATAAAACGAACAAAGAACTCCAAATTTCGAGCCATAGTACTTTATAGATTGGTAGAGTTCCTTAATTTTATATAAAACATCTTATATATTAAATTTATTATTGGATTGATTTTTTGTGGATTTATTTTCAATGTTAAATTTAAATAAAGTACCTTAAATATTTATGATTTCAATGCATGTGGTCGCCTAAAGTTTTGTATTAATATATCGCCATGATGCTCTTAAATATTTTGATTTAAGTTTTTTTTCTTCTAAAGAAGCATCATGAACATCAGTTGTCTTAATAATAATACTATCCTATAAAATGCATGTTTTTTGAGAAAAAAATCTCATAAAAAAATAAACTATTATTGTTAACTATTAATTATTTAACAACATATATGATGATTAAAAATAACATTATCAATTAAATAAATATTATTAGTTTATATAATAAACTAACAACGATATTCAACCATGTCATTTTATAATTACTCTAATTTAAATTAGTTGTTTTTATTATTAAGTGCATATGAAATTATAAAGTTTTGATATTTTCCAAAATATATTGAAAAGAGGGTCAAAATTGGGATTTATTTTTTTATTTTTGGTTGGAGCGGCAAACTGTATATTTTCATAGTTTCAAGGGGCAAAGTGACACCGAATATATAATTGAGGGGAGTGAAATGAAATTCAATACAGTACTTGAAAGATTTGATATTGAATATTCAAAATATCTATTGCAATACCAATTTATTTAATCATCAAAAGTCATCGAAAGAACAATTGATGCAATTTTTCATGGCTCATGGGTTGGGCCCCAACCCAAAAATAATTACAAAAATTGCTGCAAATCTTCATAGTCCATTGACAGTGATTGAGTAATCAATCATTAATGAATTGATGGTGCTCCAATAATCTACTTTGGAATCTGCCCTTTTTTTCAGTAAAAAAAAAAGAATATCTATTTTCAAGGATTCTTAATTAAAAGCAAAGAATCTGCATCTTATAGTGATTTAAAATATATATATAGAAGTTTTTTATTTAAAAATTATCAAATATATAACTTGTAGGCATTTAATATTTTATTGCAATTATCTTAATGGACCTCTAAACTATTATTTTGAATCGTATCATCAAAATATTAATAAATGGAGTAACAGACCCCTTGCCTACATGATAAAAAAGACAATAGAACTTATAATTCCTTTTTTCCATCCAAATTTAATTGTGTTGTGATTGCTGTTTACGTGTTTCAACTTTCTATCACTTTGTTTGTTTTTCCTCGATATTTATGGTAATATTTATCCTAATTTTATAATAAATAATTTTTCCCAAAAAAAACCAACCATCACTATTTGTGTAGTAACATTTTTTTCCATCTTTGATCCTTGTCGTTGTCCATTTGCTATTTTCATTTAGTACGATACAATTAATTCAAGAAAGTATATCAATATATATATATATATATATTAATATATTTCATTTCAATTTAAAAGTGTAGAATGAGTTTATAAATGTTACATATTGTATATATATATTTAATATATATTCATTATACAAGTGTTTTATTTTTTATAATAGCATAAATATTACCTGACGTTGACTAGTATTTGACATAAATAACCGTCCACATAAGAAACGCGGATTGCACGGTTGGGATCGTTCCAAATATATCCAAAAATGCAAAATAACACGTGTCACAAACCCAACGGCGGGATGATCAAGACGGAAGATATAGTTCCGTACCAGCGTTAGTTTTTGGTCGTTTAATTGTAGGTGCTCCAGTTTTCCCGGCAAGTGCACCACTGCAAACGTGTCCACTTCCCATTGGTTCTGTAAATGCCAGTACGCGTTTCAATGCGTGTGATTAGCGCATCCCCCAGATTGATACTCTTATTTAAAAACTCAGATACGCTGACAATTTAAATTTTCTTCACACCAAAAAAAAGAGAAACTTTAAAATTCGTTGCCAGAGCAAAAGCAGATTCTTGGTTTATATGATTGTTTCTATAGAATAATACCAGTTGCCATCTTTCTTATTTTTTGCTATATATATAAATACAGAGATTTCTTGCACGGTTTCAGCTACATTCAAGAAGTCCCTGTTGAAAATTTTCTCACGTTTTGATTAATACCAGCACTGTGATTTTGTGGGATAGTCCTTTTCTTGGTGAGTTTATTGCCATTTTTGTTTGATTAATTTTGGTTCTTGAAATGTTTGATGATTTCTTTCAGCTGGGCTTTTTCGTATTTTTGCATATTGAATTAGTTTCTGCAGTTTTGTTGGATGGAGTTTGTTTTGGTTTCTGGGCTGACTTTGAATTTTATATGCTGATCTTTTTTGTGGGCTTTTGTGATTGTTGACCTTTTCTTTTCCTTTTGTATTGATAATGGTTAGTTTTGATGTTCATTTCTGGAGTGAAATGGAATACTAACTAGAATTGAATCTTTTTCTTGTTAAAGTTTTAAAGAAAGTGTTGATTTTTCGATGGCGGTGAAGACGAATGGATTTCTTGAAGGTAGTCTGCCTGAGGAATTGATGAAGCTGCTACTATCTCTTGCTTCGAATTGGGGGGATGTGATTGATTTTAGAGCTTTGAAGGTATTTCATCTGAGCGGTGCTATGACTAATGAGGTATATCGAATTAGCTGGCCAACAAAGACCGAAAATGTTGCAAGAACAGTTTTGGTTCGGATTTATGGCGAAGGGGTCGAGCTTTTCTTCAACAGGGATGAGGAAATTCGGACTTTTGAGTGTTTGTCGATGCATGGTCACGGGCCTAAACTTTTAGGTCAGTTCCGGGAGGGCAGAGTTGAGGAGTTCATTCATGCAAGGGTATGTGAAAAATCAGATTTAATAGGTGTTTCTTGTTCATTTCTTTTACTTTCAATGTTCATTTGATCTTTTGGAAAGTTAGAAGCTTAAGTTTGTCCTCTGTTTCGGAAAAGGATGATTTCTTTTGCAGTAGAGCCCTCCAATTTTCAGTTGGATGAATTATTCAACAATTAGAAACACATGTTGATCTGAGATTCAGTATGTTCTTGTTTGTTGAAAGGCTAGATCTGACCAAACTCATGGGTTAAAAAGTTGTTTATCAGCACATAGATTTAGACATGTAATTCTAATCATTGTCCCCTGTTTATCTATTTATATTCAATAAGTCAATTTGAAATTGCTTGTCCTAATAGTTTTAGTACTATGTAGTTGCCATCCAGAATCTTGCAAGTGCAAGATGGGTTTAATTACGTCATATTTCTTCCATGCTATGTTATTTTCTTGAAAACTACAAACTATTTCTAATATTTGGTTTCTTCTGTTGTCCAACTTGCAGACTCTATCAGCTGCTGACCTTCGTGATCCGGAAATATCTGCCCTCATAGCAGCAAAAATGAGAGAGTTTCATAATCTTGATATGCCTGGTTCGAAGGATGTTGTCTTGTGGAACAGAATGAGGTACCAATCCCATGCCAAAAAGTAACGAGTTAACTAGTTAAGATTGAATGCTTTTTGATTGTTTGTACGTTTTCTGCAGAAACTGGCTCAGCGAGGCCAAAAATTTGTGCTCTCCTGATCATGCAAAGGAATATCGCTTGGATAGCTTAGATAAGGAGATCAGCTTATTGGAGAAAGCAATATCAGGGAACCACCAAGAGATTGGTTTTTGCCACAATGACCTGCAATATGGTAACATAATGATCAATGACAAGAAAAGATTCATCACTCTAATTGTATGTTTTCCTTCTCCTACGAGCATATAACTGGCAACACACGATATAAGTTTCTCTGAAAATTGCTTTCTTACACAAGAGCTTCAAGAAATAATATTTGCAATGGATGGTTTCCTCCATTTTCAATTTTCTAAAAATATACTTATGGGGCTGAATCCTGCGGATGATGCTTAGCACTAAGACAACAATATTGGATACACCACTCGTCTTAATCTGATTTAAATTGCATCTATGTTTTTCTTTTTTTCTGGATTACAGGATTATGAATACTCGAGTTACAATCCTGTTGCCTATGATCTTGCAAACCACTTCTGCGAGATGGCTGCAGATTATCACACGGATACACCTCACATCTTGGACTATAGCAAATATCCTGGTTAGTAATTGTTAATGCTTTTTTATTTTTCGTGTTCATGTCTGTGAACTGGGATCTGTATTTGATTGCCTTATTTTTCACATTCCATCCAATATAAAAATAAGATCAATCTGTCTGCAATAACGATCACTCAGCTCTTCTGTTCAACTTGGCAACAGGTCTAGAGGAGCGCCAAAGATTTATAAAGCATTACCTCGGCTCTGCAGGTTGGTGTTTTCAATTTATTTGCTTAAATGTGAAACAGAGATTTGAATTTAGTCCATTCAGCAAAGGCTTTTTTGGATGGATGTTCCCGTTCTACTGACGTAGTCGATACTTTTTCTGCTATTTCCTCCATCAACAAATGAATAGATCACCAAAAAAAATGTAAAAATAAATAATTTGACCATTCCGCATACTGTATGTATTATAGTAGTAGTAGTATTTATTAAAGGCATTAATATAGTTTGAGCAAGCAATAAACTTCCCTTCTAAAGATATTAGGTACTAAACATCCCAAGTCAAATATGAGTATTATGTCAGTACGTGATCCTTACGTTGAATGGAGGAAAGAAAATTTCAAACCTAAAGATGGTTGAACTTTCTTCCTTCCATGTGGTGTTAAATTACTAGTTCATTAGAATAAGAAAAAGTGAAAATCAAACTTTTGACTTGGTAGGTTTCAAACATAGCTAAAATCCTCACCGTGGCCCTTTAATTGGGAAAACCTTAGTTTTCCAAGCTACCCACATTACCAGCTTTTTCTTGCCCTTCAAAATTATTTTTGGCATGTAGGGACAGCCATGCTCAAAACTGACCTTAATGTCAAAGACTATACATCAAGAACTTCATCCTTAATAGATAATTTTCCATAAACGACTGAAAATGACCCCAGAAAGCTTTGCATTTCATTACTGTATGCAGGCCATGAACCTAGTGACACAACAGTAGAACAGCTTGCAGATGATATAGAGAAGTACACTCTTGCAAACCACATCTTCTGGGGGCTATGGGGGATAATCTCGGTAACCATTTATCTGCTTTTATTTATTTCCACGTATTTTGTGTACGTGTAGTTCGGTGTAGCATTTTAATATGGGAAATATGTCCTAATCTGCAGGCACATGTGAACCACATCGACTTTGATTACATGGAGTATGCAAGGCAGAGGTTTGAGCAGTACTGGTTGAGAAAGCCTGAGATCTTGAATGTGCAAGAAGACGACTCTCCTAATGGTCTTAACGGGTTCGAAGAGCAAAGAATGTGAGATAATTCTTGAACCCCATTTACAGAATTATGTATATAGTGTACTGTGATCAGCACATGGCACTCTTATTCAGTAATCTGTTTGTAGTTCACATATGTGTAAGATGCGTTGGAATGAAATGAAAAGTAGATGTTCCAAGTGGGATATCATTGATTTCTGTTTACCTCCACCCAATTCTTGTAATGATTTTCATGTTAAAAAAGCTCTGGTTCTTATCAAAAGTGTTCAAAATCTGACTCAATGTTCCATTTTATGGTGAAAACTAATAATGATAAGGACAAAGGTCTCTCAAAAGAGGGATTTGCCACCACTTGTGCTGGGTGACCTTTTGGGCTTGTTTTTCCAAATAAAAGCAATGGTAAGATGACAAGATCAATAAAATGATTCTATGCTAACGCAATGGAGCCTGTTAATACATAGACCTGAATAATTAAGGCAATATATGGATCTAGGATTTTGGTGAAGAAAGGATAAAAAGTATATATATGTATATATATTGAAGAAAAATCCGAAGAAAATGGTACAAATTTAATTATGAGAGATTTATTCAACTATGAATTTAATCCGTGTGTTTTTTCCGTGATACTAAGCACTAGAAGGTGGTCTAAAAAGTCGTACTTCGCTGATAAAGATTTATTGTCATTTTTTTATTCACTTTTATTTTGTGGGATTTAATTTTATTTCATCCTTAAATTCAACAAAAGACACATGTTTCATCACATTGTCGAGTACCAAGTTCCTTGCTCTTGATTCTTGTTGAGATGGGATTCAAAATTCGAAACCTAGTTAGATGATCAACGAGGCAAATTCCATCCATGATGTTTTTCTTAGTCAAAATTTAAGAATTCGCTAATTCACTGGTTGGCATTAACATAAACTATTTTTATTTCTAGTTATTCGACATGAAAATTCATCTAGGCCCAACAATAGGTGTCTGAAACTCTAAACAAAGTTCATTTCCACAATACAGAAAATCAACAATAATTATGACTATAGACTGGACAAAGTGCGGAGGTTACTAACAATGGAGTCTATAGCAGCATGAGAGCCCTTTGTAGCTGCAAATGGCAAGTGCTTAGGTGCTTCGGCTCTGTCAAAATAAAACCCTCCTGATAAGAGCTTCTCTTTCGGTTGCAAAGCCAACCAGATTACTGTATCAGCACCTTCCTCATTTGTTCTAAGTTTTCCGGATAACCTGCAAACATCAGTTGGATATTACTTGATTACAAGTCAGGAGACTTGAAATTTCGTCGCTTAAAGTGACAAAGGAATACATTACAAGCAGCGTAAATACAAGAAGAGCCTTACGATTTTGAAAAACCAGGCAAACTCTTGGCAACTCCAGGTGTATCTGCCCACCCAGGGTGCATTGAGTAGAAGCCGATACCTTTATCCTTGTAAATATCAGCCCATTTTTCTGTCAATGCCACCTGAGAAAAATTTGAGCTTATACCACCTTATTCTAAAAGGTGTCCTTACCATTACATATCTTAAAAAAACCACTAACAGATGTTTTCGTGAAAGAGGGGAGGTTAAAATTTTCATGTCCTAGATTTCGAACAGTCCAAAACTGTACTTACTTGCACTCGCTTGTTCCGGGCATACTGTTCAACCCCGTCAAATTTGTTACCACTGAACTGTGAAGATGAATTCAGTTATCACAAATAAGAAACCATTCTGTGAACAAATTAAAAGGTGACTAACAACTATAGGAAATGTTACCTGTAGATCTTCCATTAAAGGAGCTGTATACATTCCACCTGATGAAACTGTAATGACACGAGCATCAGGTGCTGCCTTCTCCAGCAATGGCAACATAAGCTCTGTCATGGCGTAAGTGCCTAGAACATTGACAGCAAAATTCATCTCATATCTGGTGGCATAGAAAACAAGAAGGTATTGAATCAGTTTATAAATGAGAAAAGCAGAACACTGCACACACTTTTCAAAGTAAACAAAGGCCGCATACCCTTCTGAGGTAATGAGACGATTATTCTCAAGCAAACCAGCATTGTTTACCTTAAATGAAAAAAAAATTGTCAATATCAAATGCGTGCACATTACTATAATTTGACACTTCAGATTCTATCAAGTAAAAAAGATCGGATGATATAGAAGAATGTTATATGTAGAATATATATTCTTCTCTGTTTGCTTGGCTGATATTTAGAGTGTCAACTGCTAGCCGGTTTCATTAAATAACTTAAACCAACAGGATGGTAGACATAGTTCACATATCTTCAAAAATGGATAATTACTCTGAATTTGACAGGCTAAAAAAGTCTATAAAAAATGAAATTACCAGGATATGAATAGGCACATTCTTTGAAGAAAATCTAGATGCAAAAGACTTGACATCACTGATGGAAGAAATATCACAGACCTGCCAGTAAAGCAAACAAGCAATCAGTATTTCAAACTCAAGACAGCAAATAACACATTCATTTATTAAGTTAAGACGAGAAATCAAACCAAACACCTCCAAGTAAACATTTTTATTTCCAGTTGCTGACTGAATCTCTACAAGTGCAGCCTCACCCCTCTCCTTATTCCGACACACCATATATACAGTTGCTCCACTGCAGAGACATAAAACCAATCATAAAATATGACCTTACACATGATCTCATCAATTTGCGAAACAATGAAATATGCAAAGAAAGTTAATAAGAAATCTGCACCGCGATGCAAGGCCCTCAGCAGTTGCGTAACCAATGCCAGAGTTTGCTCCAGTAACAATGCAGTTCTTTCCTTCAATTTGTACTTGCATATCTTCTGATCTGAAATTTTTTGAATGCTCCCTAACATTGAAAAGTAATATAAATAACACATGATCAAACCACAAAATCCGCCCTTCCAAACATAGACTAGACTCCACCAAGAAAACCATTTCAACAATATCTTTTTCAGCATAGCACAATCAAATATATCTCATACAATGACGACTTAGATGAAGCCAAAAGACTATACTTCTAAAGTACAACAAGTTTGATCATATATATTTATTTTCCAAAACGCAAATTTTGATAACTGGGGCATAAAAAAACTCAATTTCAGTAATACGAATAGTCATAAAAATAATAAATGACCTATCTTTCCAAAAAAAAAAATTAACAAAGAAATAAAGACAACTGCAATGATCACAACTGCAAATTCTTGAATTCAGAGCAGAACCCATTACAGGAAAAGATAAATACTTAGCAAAGGGTGGCAGATATTAACCAAATGGGACTCACATCAAACCAGATTTTGTGAAATTCTTGTACCCATATAGCCCAAATGCTAGTGATCTCCATGCCTGTAATCACAGCAGTAAAAGAACACCAAAATAAAGGAAATCAAACAGCATAACATTAGACCAAGAAAAAATAAAATAAAGGGCCATTGAAATTTTCGATTATCTTACCTTGACAAGAAACATGACGAGTGATGTTACTGATGTGATTGATATACGAATATGAATGTGAAATGAGGTTTGCATTTTCCCATATATTTGGAAGGTGTTTGGATAGAGTGGGTAATGCTTGCATGCGTCGACTGTGGGATGCTCCTCTGTGCTAACGGCTCCTATGCTTCCACGTAGGCAATGCTTGCACCATATTTATTGTTGTTAATACAGTAAATCTATTTAAGTTTTAGCATTGACAAATCAATCACCCTTAATAATCAATAAATAATAATAATAATTAATTAAAATAACATAATAATCATGATAATTAATAAACAAACATAATAATAAAACTATTATTATTATTATTATTATTGTTATCTCAATCCCAATTTTAAAACTCACATTTGACCCGACTTGAAATTTAGGTAAAATTGAAAAAGTTAAAGTTACGTGCATCTTTATTTTCCTACTTGACACTGATGTCTCAATATTATTTTAATTGAATGATAATTTCAAAACAAAAATTTCCTTTTATGAGTGTGAATTTCTCAAGATTTTTATTTTTATTTTTATTTTATCATTAAAATGATTTAATCAATATGATTTATTATACTCATTATTATATACTCAAACTAAGCCTCTTTCACACATTGAGCTTTATAACCAAAAACAATAATAATAATAAGATAAGGAAACTCTTTTGGGTTTATTGCTTTTATTACTAACATTTTTTTCCTAAGAACTTCAAATTAAAATGTCTAAATAAAATCTATGCTTGTTGATGAATCTGATTTTAAATTCCTCTAACTCGAGTAATTTGATCATTTCAAATTTAAAACGACTAAAAATTTAATAAATTTTGTTATGCCTAATTTTCACCTATTTAGCATATTATTAAATTATAGCATACAAATAGTATAACTGCACGAACATAAATAATTATTGTTTAACATGCATCATTTCATGAAATATGGCATCAAACTTTACTTCATGATTTAACATAGTTCTTTAAGTACTTATTGTATTGAAAAACTCAATTCTTTGATTAAGGAAGATTGATATTTTAAATTGTTATGAAATGAATTGTTGTGCTATTCAATACTACATACATCTCATTTGATTAAAATAGTTCATATTTGATTAAAAACTAAAATATGCAAAATAGTATCAAAAGTACATAATGTAATGTGTATACTAGAGAATTAGACATGACACATGTTATGATTGAAGTATGATATTATAAGGTCTTAAATATGTAGGTAACAATTGGATTAGAGATCGAATGAATGTTTAGAAAATTAGCATAGGAATTATTTATAAGATCGGATGACCATTGAAATATGATGCAATCAAGAGATAAATATTGAATGGAATATGTTTTAAGCTTGCAAGGTAAGTACAAAATTAGATTTTACCCCAAAACAACACCTCACGCTTGACACCTCATTGTTGAACAGCTCATAATTGAACTCCTAGTACTTAACACCTCATACTTTAATATCACAAGTTTTTTTCATCTTATGTTTTGAAATCACAAATCTTGTCATCTTATGTTTTGACACCTCAAACTCTTGCTATCTTAAACCTTGCCACCTCATGATTTCCTTCATCCTTAAGCTTAGCCACACCTCTTGCTAAATATGTATTCTATTTCACCTTTCAAACCACAACTTAAGTATTCTAGAGTGATTCCAAAAGAGAAACATATTAAAGGAAATAAGAAAAGTGGCGACAAACAAAGTTAGAAGCTCTCTAGCACAATATATCTTCCAAACCATTCTATTGCATCAAATAAATTGGATTTGAGATAAGTGGAAACTTTCATTTGATATATCACAAGAATCATATAATGTTATTCATATTTTAATGTAATTGACATTATTTGTCATATGATGTAATGTTTGATACATTTATGGTTCATAAAACATGATATTATTAAGAATATAATGAGATTTTTTAAAATAAAGTATGGTACTAAATTGATGGTCGGGTAGACAAGGGACGCGGAAGGGACCGACGAACCCAATAAATTGTGGCAAATACTTAGGTTGAAAAATTGATATTGGAAAGCCACAGTGAATGAGTTAAAATTCAGCTAATAGCTAAAATTGAAAAACCAAATATGAAAACCCCGTATTATTTCTCTTATTGGTCAATTATTATAAATCGGTTTTGAAAATCACGGTTTATCGTTATCAGTTAGGTACCACGCTTCAAAGGCTCTGAAGAATGATTTATGAAAGAAAATTAATTAAATTGAATAATGCATTTAATCATTTATATGATTTGGTATGCTACTTGTTATTACATAAGTTTCACTTTATTGAGCCTTTAACTCATTAGATTTATGTGATGCAGGTGGAAATATACAGGTTTAGAGGTTGATTGAGTTTTCACGGTGGCCGAATAGAGATTTATTCATATGCCATGTTTCAAGCTATTTTGTAGCCTATTTTGGAAACTCTTTTTTATTTTTAAATAAATCGCTTTGTTATAGTTTTGTACACAAAATGTACTCAATTTTGATTTATATATATGATGTTTTTAAAATGATTTAAATTCTTTCTCTTATAATTAAAAAAATAAAACTTTTATTAAAATCATAAAAGTTAATATTTCTTGACTTAATTGTATCAATTTATTTAAACTCTGGAGTTAGGTTAAAAGATGTTACAAATTTAAAGTGAAAAAACTCAAAATATGAAATTAAGAGATTCTATTATTTACAAATATAAAGATATTTTTTAGTTATAAATCACATTAATTTGATAATTCTTAGCATGGATTCTACCCTTTATTTGGTACTTCAAAAAAATTTATGTTCACTTAAATTTAGTCGATCATAATCTTTTAATTATGCAAATAAAAATTTGCATACTCAGTAATGCTCAAAATTTTAAAATTTTATAATTTTTATATTATTATAATTAATAAAAAATATACATTGCTCCATGATCATTGATCACTCTTAAGTTCTTAAGCATACACTTATCCATGAGAGAAAATTATGGTGAGTTGAGAAATTAGTAATTTCTAATTGACTTATTATATTATTTATAATGACACAGTTGATAAACATATTCAATAATTAAAAAATATTTCTCCATTGACTAACACACCATAATTATTAAATTATAATTAAATTAAAATATAATTAATTATAAAGCCACAATTATCTCTTAACTAAATAAAAAATAATAATTACCTAAAACAAGACACATAGACATAAAATAACTAATAATTAATCAAGAATATCCAGATATTTTAAAGGTACATACCAACTCCACTAAATTTAGATCCAAGAATCCCTCAAACCGTAAACAAATCCGAATTCAAAACCCGAATTTGAATCGCTTACAGTAAAGAAATAAAAAGAGAACGCTTATTTATACTGAATTACACAGCTTGTCAACCTAAACAAAAAAGAATAAGAAATGCCTCCAAGAAACTAATTTATCTACATCTCAACTCATGACAAACTAAAATGCACAAAACATATATATACATAGCAGAGCCATTTACAGATTAACCCCAATGTAGAACCTCAATGTATATCTGAACAATAAAGAATCAAAAGAATGGATGTTTAACAGCCCACAAGGCGACTTCCAATAGTCATGGAGGCAACCCACAATTTTCATGAGTCGATATCCCTCAACACCCCCGATGCATCCTGAAAATAAATCCAGTAACAGTATATTTAATCAGCAATTCGTGTTGTAATCCAGGGCTCTCATAACAAATGTAGTAACAAATGTCCGTACTTGAAGTTAGATACTCTAAACTGAAGATTTAGACAGAACAAATGTAGAACAGATGTAGCAGATGGGCTTGCTATTTTAAACTTCAGGGTCAAGCAACTGCACAGCATATTGAGCAGCTTCCGAATGTTGTAATACAATAATAGGGAGTGAAGCATATGTTTTAGCAGCTTTTAATGCTCTTATCTCAGATAGGAAAGTTTTATCCCTATTCATATAATTTGTTCTGAAAAAACAGGCCAAATCATTTCTGTTGAAGAAATATGTCCCTAATATCTTATAATTGTTTACCCAATGTATTGTCAGCAAACGATTGGAGTCCCAAAATTACAAGATGACCATAATTTGCTTACCATTATGAAAACTATCTTGGCACTAATTCTATGATAATTAGGTGAGTACCAATGTTATGAATAACTACAAACATCTAGAAATTAACTTTGTTGAGGATTGCTTAGGACTATCTATCTGAAAGTTTAGTTCCAAAGTGGTAAGCTACTCACCTCTTCCGATCGTAACCGGCCCATTCCACCAGCGAGCCCCATTTCTGTCACGATAACCTGTTCTTCAATTTCTGCATCAGTAAAAGTGAGTGCTCTTTGCAACTTTCGAGGTGAAAATACTTCAACTTCCACCATGTAAGAGGCAGTCACAGGGCGGTGGTCAGATAGCTTAAGTTCAGATCTCCTGTAGCTTAGCAACTTCATTCCTGTCCCGAAGGAGAGAATACGATCACACCTGGAGAGAATATCGAGAACTTTGAGAAATGCAACAACTTCTGGAGCTATATGGTGATTACATTTCTGTTGACCGCTAAATGTACAAATAACATACATGTGACGTGCCCGTAAGAGACACAAGATTTACAGATGGATCTATAAGAACCATTAACTGAAGTGGTCAATGATAAAACCAACACTTCTTCATCATTGGCAAAGTTTACTCAAATTTCCTTGAAAAATTCAACTCAGTGAGGATAGATGCATTAAGGGGATAAAATTATGAAATGATAAGATCACATCAATAAGGTAAATCCAGACAAGAACACATCAATAAGGTAAATCCAGACAAGAACACATCAATAAGGTAAATCCAAAAAACTGTAATAAAGCTATGTTTATGCTTTGTGAATCTGATGCCGAGAATTAGCCAGAATACCCTTTAAGGCATGCATAAAGAGAAAACACAGTTCAGCAAATACCATGACACAAATAGATATTAGTTCTGCAACAACTCAGGGGACAATAAGAAAAATGTAAAAGGAGCAGAAATTAGTATGAAATACCACAAAGCAAGAGAAACAAGCAATTTTATCACAATTGGACTGGACATTTCCCAAGACCAGAGTAAATGGGGGAACACAAAGAGATTTACTATGAATGGAAGCAGTAATATTCTGACAAGCAAACTTCATACCATGCAGGTGTTCGTCTCCCAGCCTTTGGATCCTCTCCAGAGTAAGATTCGGAGTTCAATTCATATTTGTAAGTTGGAGCAAAGCTCAAAGTACCTTCAGACCATCCATCAAATGCACGACCTTTCTTAAGCTCTTTTATAAGCTACAAAAGAAGCCAGTTGTCAGTGTATCAGGACATAACACATGCATCAACTGCACTTGCTGCAACAAAAATTAACACGAAGCCAAAAAGTAAACAGACAAACGCCCATTCACAGTTATTGATTACTGATCACACACTAAACAAACAATGTCGTGTTTACATTCAGACTAATGTTATACTCCTTCCCTCCCAAAATTACGTATCGCAATTGACTCGCCCTGGAGTTTTAGATGAAATTAAAAAAGTTGAAGTTTTAAGTATATTTAAAATATTGCCGTCAAAAGTAGTGGTTTCAAATCACTACTTTGAGTGAGGGTATTTTTGGGGAAAAAATTTACATTATAGGAAATAGAGTCTTACTTTCGAACAACACAAAAAGGAAACTGGAGCAATAAATCTGGGACAGAGGGAGCATTGTTCTTTTCTTTATTCATCAATAAATCTTGGTAAAATTCAGAATTGATATTCAGTTAGTTTCCTGCTCATTACCATGAAAGTTTGTGTTTACGACTTCAATGCTTTCTACCCAATGGAGCTCTGCTTAGGTATATTCATAATTTATAGAGGCTTGAGAGAAGGGGGCCCAATTTGGAAGAAGTTCATTTGTTAGTTTCCAGGCTGGTGTTTACAACTGCAACGTTTTGTATCAATCACGATGGAGCTTTGGTTGGGTATATCAGTAGTTCTAGAGGCTTGAGACAAGGGATCCAACAATGTATCAGAATACTGATCAGTATACTCAAGACATTTTATCCAAGATGTAAGGAGCTATATTCATCACTTGACTTTTGCTGATTAGCAATTTTATTAGGAGGGAGAACCAGAAAATATTTTCACCACTCTAAGGAGCTCAAGTAATCTCAAAGCAAACATATAGCAGAGCTTATGTATGCAGGCCACTGGAGAACAGATCTCTCTTTTCATATCAGTTATCCATCAGTTAAATCAGCAGTGTTCCTTTGTTACACTAAATTGCTACATCATAGACTCTAAATCTCCAGTTAGAGTTTTGAAAATGACAAACTCTCATAAGTAGAAAGTCTTCAGAAAATCAAGTCAGCTTTTTAGGGATTCAAGGGTAATGGACCAACTTTTTATTACTACCTAGAAAAGTTAGACAGAGATTTTTATACACTGGACCATATTTGGAACAATGAGAAAATATCAGCAGAGGATTACATGTACACTTTTTCCTGAGGGAACAAGACCTCTATTGGAGGTATATATGCACAAAATGCAAAGAGATGCACTGTGGGTCAAGTGAGTGCACTGTTATTAAAACATATACGCCTTCATTCCATAAAATCTTTCATGACTTGTCAAGGATGGGAAAATCTTGCACGAGGGACCTGTAATTAATGCAAATAGAAAGTATAATGTGTAACAGTTGCATAGTGGTAGTTCTATTTTTCTGTAGTTCAGGTCCCATTTTTGTGAAACTGAATCTTTTAAAATATCTAATCAAAGCAATTCAGTTTTCACTAGGCAAAACTACTAGTTTCAAGAATGGCTAGTTGAAGTGGCCAGTAAAAGATGTATGTTTGGTATTCAGGTAAAAATATGACAAGGATGGATTAGAAAGAGGAATCTCAAAGAGCATAGTGTAACTTAGTATGGTGCATAGAAAGAATTTCTAAATATAGTTCAAATGCTCTCGCTTCCACAAAAATGGACATCCAAATGACATTATACAATATGTATGGCAAACTTATAGCAACAGGCTTAAATAAAATTCGTATTCATATATGTATGCAAGGAGCCTTAAGTGATCCAAATAAAAAAATAATATTGTCAGACTCCCAAACCCAAACAGGCCCAAACCAAATAATACTTAATAGGACTTACTTTTTAGTATTTCAACCAAATTAAGGATAGCACAAGGTGAGAAGTCAAAGTCACCTGATCCCGCTCGACTAACATGGACCAGTCCTTTTTGGATATCAGTTCTCTTGTTTGCTCATAAGGCAAATTGATTCGATAATTTAGGTCACCCAGCCAGATTATTCTCCTGCGACCACGTACAGATTTGTTATGAAAATATTTGCATTTCGAACTATACGAAGTCACTTTTAGAGAACGAAGGAAAAAAAGATCCTTCCTAATTACACATAAATGTGATTTGAGGGGAACAACTAATAAGAAACAGGTAAAATAGTTAAAGATCCTTTACATTTAAGAATTACATTCAGAATTGTATAATGTTTGGTAATGCATAGTCATATCACTATGCTTCCATATGGGGGAAATCTTGCGCACAAGCACCTTAAATCAGCTTTTCAATTTGGAAAATCAGGTAACCAGACAGTGAGGGCCAAGTAATAATGTCCTGACACCATCCCCACTAAAGATGAGACATGTCCATGTGATTTGTGACGGCCACAACCACACAGGTCAATAGCTGAAAGATATCCCCCTCACCCAAGATTTTCGAGTTATAAGTTCAAACACCAGAAAAAATCCCCCATTAGAAAACAAGCAATGGATCCTAATGAGATCACAGCACGAGCAGATATAAGCGTAAAACATACTCTATGATTTCAAGTAAAATTTACAAGACAGAGAACCTTTTAGACATAAAAGGAAGCTGAGGAACCACAAAAGAACTAAGATATTCAACGCATATTAGGGAGGAAGTGGACAATTTTTGGGAAGATTGATAACATTATTTTTTCATTAATTACTGGAACATTTGTGTTGCATTTTCTCATATGAATGGAAATAACCAGTATTCATGTAATAAAGTAATATTTCAAGGTGGGGCAGAAAAGTAATTTAACCGAATAGTTGAGTTTTACGTACTTATTGAAGAAAGGGAATCCAGAAAAGTTTCGAAACTATTTTGGACAATTCATGATAATGGAGGAGGTAGCATGGTTCTTGAGCATCATTTATAATGACCACTTCTTCAACTTTTCTGCTTTGTTGCTCACATTACTTTCAAAGAAGGCAAATTACTTCCACTTGTAATGGTTTCGGTCTCTTTGACACTTGCTTTTTTAGTGATAGATAACAAGCTCTGTCCCACTCGTCGCTTAAAGTTAAAACAGGCCATCCCTAAACATACTATAATAAGAATTAAAGAACGAGAGGATGGACAGGTATACTTACTCATGGTCGTAGATGCTTTTAGGAAGCCCCATACCAGCAAGTGAATTGAAGTGTGTGCGTCTATGTATTTCATGCACGTCAGCATTTCTTTTGACAGCATCCCCCTCTTTCTCACCTGATGTTAGATGAGTACAAACAAAACAGAAGAGCGTCTGATATATAGTCATGCTGACTGATATTGATCCCTAAGAGAGAGAGAGAGAGAGAGAGTTATGCCACTTGAATAACTGAAAATGTGTGAAATATCTGCATATCACAAAAAAAAAAAAAAAGAAAGAAAGTAAAAGATTTGAGCATGACTCGGAATGAGCAGAGCATACTTCAGAAATTGGCCACTCAGAAATTCATAAAATAATACAACAGAAATACAGAATGAACTACAGCATAAACTAATAGGAAAAAAAATAAAAAGAAGAATAAACAGGAGAATATATACATATTTATTTCATGACTATCATGCCAAACAAAAAGTGAAAAGAAAATTAGATCTCCAATATAAAAAGCCAAAACGAGGTCAGAGGATATTGGACTATTAACAGTTTAAGACTGATGTACTTGCATGACTTTCAGTTAACAAGGACAGTAATGGTGGTTACTTTGAGCAGAAAGTCCGTATAATGGTTGTCAAAACGCCTAAGCAACACCATGTGATATGTCTGGTCCATTACCTACGTGAGTTCCTAGGCAACAGGGCATTCGCCCAGGTAATAAGTTCAATTTTTTTGAAAAATTCGATAAAAATAAAATAATTGAACTTTATTTTTCATGATGAAAATTATAATGCATTTCTTCATTATTCTCCGTTTTTCTCATCATTTCATTTGTAATGTAGATTCTCTATCACTGTTAACACAATCTATAATATACCAATACCAATAAGCATGACTTTTTCATTTCTTTTTCAAACTTTTTAGAGAAAAATAGTACTTAAGACAATGACAAATATTAAAATATTATTCTTACAATATCCATAGAACGAATATTTATTAACAGCATAACAAATAAAATGTCAAAAGATGTTGTGTAGGAGACAGCCCATAACAACTCTGGTTCATACCATGATCACACCAATGGTCAATGACTAGCATTACCTTAAAATTACCGTACGGTAATGGTGATTCCTCAAAATTATGTTTATTGACTTCAATCATCTAACATTCAATCAGCCTGAGATCATATTCACTTTATTTGTGACTTATAACTCAAACTGGTGGCATATGTGGTGTCAAATCAATTTAAGCAACATCAATTATCTCTGAATCCTCAGGGTCTATGGCGTGGACCTCATAATTAATACTCTAGGACGAGACCTCTTAAAGTCTTTTGGAGACTGATTTCTTTTCAGTCTCCCTTCTGATCTCCTCTTCAAATTTCTAACTCTAAGCATTTCTTCTCTTCAAATTTCTAACTTGATCAGACTGAATACAAAAATATATCAAATACTGAATCTCATTCTTCTTAGTATCCCACAATTCCATAGCAATTTTGCTCCATAACATCCTCATATCCTTGTAACTTTTTTCCTAAAATTTTAACATCAAGAAATAAAACATCCAAAATATCCAAAAATTGAACAGTAAAGACCTGAGACCAACTGCATTTTATTAAGAAAATACAGTAATTTTGTGTATGAAAAAAACGTATTACAAATGATCTTAATTTGCATCTTACATAAATCAAGAAAATGCATGTTTTTCCTGGTGTGTTCTAAATGGACCTATCAAAAAGACAATAGAAAGTGATAGTAAACTGGCTCAAGCCATTCAGAACAGGTTGAAGGCAACCATCACTCACGTTCAATGGGCATGAAAGTCATAGTACAATTACAAGATATCACTGCTAATACGAGTTAGGATCTATTGTAAGAACAGAAGAGGCTGTTTCCATTCTTTGAATATAAAAAGTATCACAAACACAGTTCGATGTGTTCACCAAAATGCTAGCCAAAGTTCAGAAGAACAAACCTTGTTGCCTATGTAGCCCATGACACCAACACCAACAGTAGACACTTTCAAGTTTTGTATATGCCTTCGCAAGCTCCTGCGAACCCATATGGTAATAAAGATTCCAACCATTTGCTTGCTTACAATCCTAACATATGGGGGCCTTCTCTTCCGGTTTATTAGAGATTCAAGGTCAAGTTCTGCAAGCGAAGCTAAGTTGGATCGCATTCTGTTTTCAATAATCGTGTTTGATTTAAAAGAACTATATGTTCTGAAAGATTTGGAAGCTTTGAAAGATTTGAAGGAATTAGGTCTCTCAAAAACATGCTGAGATAAGAGATGAAGTGGTCGCTCTGGCCAGCTTAAGCCAATCCTTTCTGTCCCACTAAGTGTTTTGGTCAACTTATTGATATACTGGGTATTTGGGGCTTCCTCAATTTCTTCAGAATCCTCTGTCCTTAAGCAATTCAATCGGTCCAGCTTTTTTGGAGAAGAAAATTGTCGTTGCAACTCTTGTTCTACTGAGTTTCTTAAGTTGTCATAGTCATTGGAGACAGACAGATCAGCACAAAGAAAATTTTCTCCTTTGACTATTCCATCCTTGATTTCCTCAAAAACACTTGATTCTTCATTCAATGGGTAGATTTCCTCCTCAACATCACTGTCAGATTCAAGTACAATTTCATCTTCTATGTCTGGGGCATCTTCAGATGGCTTAAACTTTGATGGAGAAGGAGGATCACTGTAGCTTTTAAACTTAGTCACTGGCGGAACTCGGTTCAGAGTTTCACGTATTATGTTTTCCCATTTTGAAACTGGACGACTATCTTCAGCTCCAAATATATTACCAGCGTTTAATGGTATGATCTCCTGGAGGCTGTAGATGTATAACATATGGCATATGAGTGATGTTTTAGTAGACATAAAAATGAATTGAATTCATTAAGACTTCTCAGACAGAGTGCATGATCACACATAACCATAAAATTGATATTGACATCCCATGATAGAATAATTTGCAATCCAGTGTACATCAGTGCAAAAGATGACATGGAAAAAAGCATATCGACTATAGAACCAGAACAAATATTTTATAGCTAGATTACATAATACACTGTAGATTACAAACAAAAGGGAATTATTGGAAAACATAATGAACTTACCCAATCACATAAATATCCGCAGGATCATCAATATCTAACCAACCATCAAGATCTAGGTCATCAGGGGGAACTCTTCCCCCAACATTCCATGTGGCAGCACATATTCTAGTAAAACCAAAAACAAGATAATGGAAATCAAAATCTCACTATTTGCTAACTAAGCCTAATAATGAAAAGATGATTGCCTTTTATAGCAATACTAAGCTGTTTTGATCTTGAAAATGCAAGGGAAAACGTACCCGATTTCCTTTGTGTTAATATACTGAGCTCTAAACGTCTCTGATTTCCGTCTTCTTAACCAGGGAAGAGCATCTGAGATTGAAAATGGCACATATACACAGATTATAATTCAGATTTTGATTAAGAAAGTAAAAGATACATATACTCTACAGCCCTGAGTCAGAGCAGCATAAATGGTTAATGTGAAGAAGAAAACGATGAACATGCAGATATCTACCACCCATTGAAGACAGTCTACAAAGTTTATGTGCTCATCAAGTTAGCAAATAGTATTACATACATAAGAGTGTGTGTGTGTGTGTTATGGTACCTCAATGGGTGATGATTGAAGCCCAGCTTATGACACATACATATACTTAAAACATAAGCAAAGGCAACTTGTCTTTGATGATTTATTTGTTCAAATGAAACTATTTTAGGGGGTTTTTTTCTCCCAAAAATCGGTTATTGTAAGCAAAGAAAGATACAAAAAGTTCACCACATGCTAGATCAAGTGTCGAAAACGGACATATAGCTTCTAGAGAGTGTTGTTTTTCTCAGAAAGTAACACTTACCATATTTTCAGACAAGAAAGCGAGGTAATTAGCTCAAAAATTAAGATAAACTTGCAATCAACAGTAATAACTATTTAATATCTTCCTGTTCATGAAGCAATCTTTCCATGAGTGAATAGGAAATATAGCTTGCATAAAAGTAATCCTAGGTAAAAAGAGGCAACTATTAAATTCCAAAAACTCAATTTGACGGCTAAGTAATTGATGTTTGTAGATTCTTTCACGTGCAATGACAATAGGACAGCATAAAGTTAAAGATTCTTCAATCAGACAAGAACAAACAGTTCAATGAGCAACACAAATATGCCTACATTTTGGGTCTTTATTACTATGAGACCAGTCAAACTTGATCATATCCCTAATGTAGACCTGAGTCTATGAAATAATATAGATTTTCTCCGAAAAGACAACTCCTCCAAAACAAATGAATAAGGCTAATTGCTAAGAACAGTAAAACATAGAAACATCCCATTACATATTTCCACTACAATGTTAGATAGAATAGCAAGTTCTAAATTTGGCACAACTATAATTATGATTCAACCAGAATTTTAACTGAAACTCCAAAATGTAAATACCTATACTTGTGACATATTCAAATTACATTACCGAACCGTAGTCTGCTCGACAATGCAGATACACCTAACATATAATTCTTGTTCGATACAACACTCGCCAAACTATAATAGAGCAAAAAGCACCAGAAAAAGTGAAATCCTGACCAGTCCAACGAGTAACAGTAGCACACGTTTTGCCTCAAGACAATGACCCCAAAAGTTCATAAAATATACAGTACAACATTGACCAAACAAAAAAATTAAAAAAAAAAACATCTTGAGAACTCTGAATTAAAAAACTAATCAAAAGCACGTTACCATTAGCATCAACCTGAACTTCATCTGGTTTTTCATTCTTGAACCGCGATTCTCTGGGCCAATCACAAATTTCTGCAAAACCCACAAAGAAAAAAGAGTGAAAAGGTGGAAGCAGAGAGGAATCAAGCAAAACAACGACGTGGGTGCTGAACCTGGTTCGGAATCGGAGTCGGATTCGGTATCCGCAGAGTAATCAGAATTGCTGGTGGCGATGTTGAGCCACTTGCGCACCAGCACGCGCCGCCACGAGAGCTGTAGGCACGTGCAAGCGAAACACAATATTTCAGCCCAATTTCTCTGCAATCCTTCTTAAGTCATCCCAAAAACCCCAAAAAAAATATAAAGAATCTAACAGTTTCAGTCCAGCAAGAAGAGCCAGAAGGGAGAGAGAGAGAGAGAGAGAGATGATTACAGTACCTCGTGTGGATGGTGGTGGTTTCTTGTGTTCTGCTTCTTCATAATGAGAAACAAAGATTCTAATGGGAGTAGAGTGAGAAATCCCAGCAGATAAAAAAAAAGAGAAAAAATTGGAACAGAATTAGCTGCAAATTCTTCAGGTGGACGGGGTGGGGTGGGGTGGGGTGGGGGGTGTTGGCTGTTTGACGACGAGCAACTACCCCCTAAAGGTCGTTCTACCAGTTCAGCAGATTGCAGAGCACAAAAATAACGGTATCTTTTATTTAACTAGTGAAATTACATATTTGGGTTTTGGGGGGATTGATTGCGTGATTAAGCATGACTAGATGAGTGATTGACAGCTAATTTGTGTTTAATTAAGATGACTTAGTCGTATGAGATGAGGTGTTTAGGCGGTGGATAATAAACTTTTTTCCTTTTTTTTTTTTCTTTCTAAAATTGAATATACATATTTCCTAATTGTGTTAATTATAGGCTATATCAACAATTTTGGAATGTGGGTACATAAAATATTTATTTTGTATTTGTCGAATGCAGTTATGAGATAAGAAATCAACGGACAATCTCGATCCATTGAAAGTACTAATGAAAATAAAAATTTGAATATAAAAGGTAGGACTAAAAATATTTATAGTTAGAGGGGTCGTGACAATTCTAGTCACATTAATACCAATCATTTATTTTGTATCAAAGACATTTAGAATTTTGAAATTTCGTATTAGATGATACTTTTTTGAATTAAAAATAATAATAGAGACAATTATTTTATCTATTTTTATATTGAAATTAAATTTTTAAAATTGACAAATATCTTTATTTTTAAGTGGACTTGCAAGTTTTTTTTCTAGTTATCACAAATCTAATTATAATAAATAATGGATCTATAAGTTAAGATTTCACGTACAATTCATTACGTAAAGGTACTAGCATTAATTAAGTTGGAGTTAATTGAAAACTTTTGTAATGTTCTGAAGTCAAATGAAATGAAATTAGGGATGATAAAAGGTCAGATTTAAGGTGAATTTATCAAAATTTAAATCCCGCCCCATCAAATTTGTTAAGGATCTACACTCGAATTCATTTTAAATTAATCGAATTTGGGTTAGACCCGTTAGATCCACTAGCATCATTTTATAATTTTAAAAATTAAAATTTATATTTTTTAAATATAATACCACTAAATTTTCTAAAACTAATATTTTTCTAAAAATAATATTACCTAAATATATATGTATTTATATTAAAATAAAAAAAAATTAGTTAAAATATAAAATAAAATAAAATAATTAAAGGCGAGTTCAGAACTAGGTGGGTTTGAAAATAAAAAATCAAAATCCACCAATTCATTTATCTTAATTTTAAAAACATGCCCCAAGTAAGGTAGGTCCGATGAGGTTTGTATTTGAATTCATTTTGACCACACTTATAATTTTAAAAATTTATCCCAAATAAAATATCTAGGTTTGGACCGTTCTATGGTCGTTCCTAAGTGAAATTGATTGTCTTGGATGCAGTTGCACATGAAAGATTATTTAGGGCCTTATTTTCATTTCTTACTTTTATTTGGGGTCAATTTGTAAATTCCACAAAGAACTTTAGAGTAATGGGGAAGCATATGAAAACATATGGATCTAATTGTTCACCTTCCAGTTGGAATCAACTGAGGAGTAAAGTGAAATAATTTTTTTTTATGTCTTTGATTTTATTTTATTTTATTTTGGAGGAGAAAGGTGTCAAAAGAGATGATGTAGGTGGAATCCAAGTTACATTCAATGCATAGTATAATATGTGTATGGATTATTATCATATATTTTATTTTATTAAAAAAATAAAATATTTAAAGAGTGAAAATTAAACTCTGATACATTTACAACAATTACAAATAGTTATAATTGGAGGAATAGGGGAGGACATGGGCAGCTGGAAAAGGAGAGCATAGAGTGCTCCTTTTGGGTAGGGAACTTGATAAGTATCACGGCATGCGGAGCCAAAAATAAATATCGGAGGATGAGAATTATTTTTTTATTAAAACTAATAAATATAAATATATTTTTTATTATTTAGGAGTATAATTTTATATATAAAATTAATATTAATTTTAAAAAAAAATTGAAATTGAGGGAGACTGCCGCCACCACCGTCCATTCCCAGCTCCGCCACTGATTAAAGATTTATGTAAGTCAATAACTGGAGTTATCAATTATTATGCTGAGCCAACCGGTATTGTTTAGATTGGTACTTAAATCTCGATTTGATATTTTAAAAATATTTATTTTTAAAATTTGAATGCGCTCGGAGCTTTTCTTGTCACAAATTTGGACTTAATTTGATTTGAGAATAAATGCGAGCTTCAAGTTGAATTCAAAATTGAGATAAAAAAAATAAAAAGAAAATACACTCAAAACTTGTCTTAAAATTGAAATAAAAAAAAGGTGAATTCTTAATTTAAAGACAAAAATAAAGACCATTTATATGGTGAAGCATTGCATGTGGTTGGTGTTAATTGTTATGAGGCAAAATTATTTTTCCTTTTATTTTTTTTTCCTTCAATTTTCTTAAAATAGGCCGACAATAATATGCGGATTCCATGTTTGACTAACGACATATCATGTCCATCATTTGAAAATCTTTTGTCCAAATCAAAGTTTGATTATGTTCAAGTAACTATATAAAAAGTATTATTATATTTATTATATTATTAATCAATCTTTTTAAATTATATAACAATATTAATTTACTCGCTAAGTAAATAACTTAAATTGGACCAAACTTGACTCAAATTTAAAAAGTAATCCAACCAAACATGTTCAGACAGATGAGTAGAAGCCAAACAGGGTCAAGAATGATTTCCTTCTGGTCCATCCAACTAATTTAATGATTTATCATGTCACTAAAATCTCCCCACCCCCCACCCCCACCACCCACCCCCACATTCCTCAACAGAAATTCCTTTCTTGAATGTATTGAATAGTACAAAAGTTACGGTCTTATCTGTAATTATGTCACATTGTCTCATTTTTTCATATATGTCTTGTCTTCACTTTATTAAATATAAGAAAACTTAGTGTTATTTAATTAAAATATAGTTATATAATTAAAATATATTTATTTTATTTTAGATGCCGAAAACCAATCACATGTTGAATAATATTTTGATGAGATAGTCAAGGGTAGAGAAAATTACCTTTATAACCAGAAGAATTTTTAGGTTTTGCCTTGTTGGGCCAAGATGAACACTGCAATTTGGGAATTTAATAGAATTATTCATATTTTCAATGTTCACATATTTGTGTGTGTGTATATATATATATTTAAAAAATTAGGAACATTTTTATTAAAAACGAGAACATGAAGAACTAAATTTAGAGGAGTAATTAAGGTTGAACCAGATACTCTGAAATTAAAATATTGACGAAGATAAGAGACAAAAAAATATAATATCACATAACAAACATGCTTAAATGCTTAATAACTATATTAAAGTGATCTTATGATAAAAACTCTACTTAACAAATGGATCATAAATTTGATAATTAGAATATGGGATAATATAAATTCAAAAGTGACCGAGGTCAGAAAATATAATTAATCAACCCAATAATTACCTTTAGAGAAACTATGAAATTGTTTATTTTCTCTTTTTAAAAATGTGTGACTATGTCTTAAACTATGAAATCTGTAGATCAAATATTTCTCAGCTTTATTGAGATATTTAAAAATTGTTTGGGAATTCATCCCAAAAACGAACTTCTATCATCAATAAACTTACCAGTATTTGTTGATTAATTTTACATGAATTTTTAAAATAAGTCATATCTGTAAATTTTTTCCGAAAAAGTATCTATTTATAGTTTTAATTATTTTTGCTTGCATTTTGATGGGATGATGTATTTTACTAAATATTTAATAATATCTATAAGCATTTTTTTCTAAAAAATAAATCATATTAAAAAATCCATCATTATTAATCAAGAAGTGGAACAAAACGTGTTTTTGATTAAGGAGGATCCATTAATCTTCATCTAGACATTATATATATATATATATATATATATATATTTTTTTTTTTTTCAAATTATGCAGAGAGGTATACCCTTTCATAGAAATTCACTAAAGTAAGCATTCACACACACACACACACACACACACACAACTATAGTGTATATATATTTATGTATGTATGTATAAATATATATATATATATATATATACATATATATAGAGAGAGGGAGAGAGATCAAAATTTATTTAATGAACTTTATTTCTGTCTTCCCTTTATGTTTTGGGTTTAATTATACAATACAATATACAGATTCATATATATATATATATATATATAAATACATACACACACACACACTAAACGAGTGGAGAAGAGATTATACAGAGTAGCTATCAAGAAAAAAAAAAAAAACTTTGAAACATATTAATATTTTAATAGTTAGCTTAAAGAACTTATGATTAATCTATTTTCATCCATTCAAAGCTGATAAGAGACAAGAAAAGCCAGCCCAGCTAACCAGAAACAACTTTTAAGTCGAGATCTAATTCACTGGAAAAGCTGGTTGATGCCACTTCCAAAAAGCTCAAGCTTTTGGAATTAACTACGAACTCATGAAGTACAGTCACAGATAAATTCTTGATGCAAGAAACTAAATTAGACAAGCTTAAATTAAGTTGTAGAAAAACACACAAACACACACTCAGAGAGAGAGAGAAGAAAACATACCTTTTTTGTGAAATTAAGGTGGTTTCCTTAATTCTCTGCAAACTGGGCTTTAGATTTGTCTGTCAGAAGAAAAAGTGGCAAAAAAAAAAAAGAAAACTTTTCTTGTTTCTAAGATGAGGGAATGCACGTTAATTTATACAAAACCTTATCCAACCAAATACCGACACGTGTCATCGAGTATTTATCCTATTTTTTATAATACTTTTTTCAATATTTGTTTCCTGGTTTTGAACACAGGAGAATAATAGTCAAGAGGCAGTAGCATGTGGAATCTTTTATAATAATTAGCTTATTTAATTATAATTTGTTGGCTAGATTAGTAGGTGAGCAAATTATAGTACTTAATACTTAAATTCCCCCCAAATCATTGTATTTTTTTTTTCTTCTAAGCAATTAAACATTCATTACTTTCCAAACATTGAGATCATCATTTTAAATTTGCTTAAGCCCGAAATTTATAAATTAATTAGTTTTGTGGTAGACGAGAGCTTCATTTTGACAGACATTTTGACGGGATTGCGATGGCGGACTTATTTTTAGAATAATAGTTATAGTTCAAATTTAATATTTTATAACAATTGAAAATTATTATACTTTTCAGACAGTAGTTATAATTGTTAGAAACTTTTATGGTCACGCTCAAGAAATATGACTACGTAAGTTGATTATTTCCTATTTTTGTCTTTATTAAAAAAATAAAATAACAATGTCGTGTTTGCACATCTAATTTTAATAAGAAAAACACTTCTCAGTTAAAATAATATAATTTTATATTTTATTATATAATATTTTTCTTTTTCTCACTCATAGTTCGAGTTGTTAAAATCTCATTGCAGTTTTTTTTTTTTTTGGTTGAGTAAAATATAGATAAAGAATAAAAAAATGTAGAAAAATTCTGTTACTCCATGAAATTGTGCCAAGATATAGAGGAGGGAAGAAAAATTAAATATTATATTAAATAGAATAAAACAAATTATAAGGACTTGTACAATGTTGACTTTCATTTCCCTTTCTTCTTAATGTATATTATCTTCCCAATTGTTTTTTTAGAAAAATTTCAAGCTTGCTCATGAGGAGTTGAAAGATGAAAGAAACATAACCTTTTTTTTAATGTAAAATCATTTTTTGTTTTTTTTTGGTCATCTTTTCAAGAATGTTCTTTTTGACAATATTTTCAGAAACCCCCAACTAGCTATTTTCACCTTATTTTTCAAAAAAGTTTAAAATCCATTTCTACATAAGTACTCTTTATGATAGATTAAAATAAATAAATCAATCAAATGTATTTTCTTAAATTGAAATCCAATTAATTTTTCAAAATTCAACTGCTCAAACTTTACAACTCATTGTTCCAAACATATTTTTATTTTAAATAAAAATAAATAAAATTTTATTCATAAATTATAAAAACCCATTTCACAAATTATTTCCCAAATGAATCCAATATTGACTTGGCATGCCTTCCACCTTAAATTGGTTTTGAACACTCAACTCAAATTGGTAAAAGTGAAAAACAAATAAAACAAAATAAACAAATATTTTATTCAAGATTTTGTCACCAACACCGCACTAATCACAAATCAGTACCTCAATGAATAATCCAATCACCACCTGCCATCTGCCACCAAATTAAATACGTTTTCAATATTTTCTTTTCTTTTCATCTTTTAGAAATGACACACCGTTATTTAAATAATAATTTATTATTTCACGATATCACCATATACATTTAATAATTGAGATAACAATCTTTCTCAAAATTAATAGTAATATCTATTTTTTTTTTTATATTCAGGTATCCCAACTTTAACAAATTAATTTTTAATCCTCCAAGCTACATGTCCTTAATATTTTTAAAAAATAAATCGTGGGATGTGGCTCACCTGAATAAGTAATACACAACGTGTCGTATACACTGGTATCTACAATGAAAACACCCCATTCCGACGAAACCCGACCATCTCAATTTGCCTTGTAAAATTAGAAAGGAGTCCGACCATCGAAAGAAGTTGAATCCATACACTGCAGCTGCCAACGATGATTAACAAATTGCGGCATAACCCAATTTAACTGTGCCCCAAAACTAATATCTAACATTTTAAACATTTTAAATACTATACAATAAAATTAAATTAAAAACATATATTATTTCAAAGTCGTTTTCACTTGTCATACTCAATTGAGAAAATTTCGTACTTGCTGCAATAATACAAAAAATAAATACATAGGTTAGTTACACACAAAATATGTGCTCCCCGACAACTTAAATTTCAGGAAGAGGCTATTATACAATGTGATATCAAATCCAATTTTGACAACTAAAAAGAAGCTTCCATGCGCATGAAAATATGCTATAAACATCAAATTTTAAATTATCGATTGGACGAGATACAAATTGCACTTATGGAGGAAGCCTACGGAGTCAACTCGCAGGCCATGGTGGAGGCCAGCGGTGTGGCAATATAAGTGGTGGCGGAGGCCCCGTCCGCCGAGTATGGGCCAAGACAATGAGCTAGGGGGCTGGATTGAGTTGGCAGTCTTCCCCTTAATCGATTATATTCTTAATTTTTATATGTAAAATAAATAAAATAATAGTGATTTGACTTTTTCCATTGAGACTAGAAATTCTAGCCTCGTTTTTCTATAATCAATAAATTATAATCGAAACGTAATATTTGAGTTATTGCGAAGGTACACATTATTAATTCAAAAATTATATTCTTAATTCAAATATACAGTATCATTAATTATTAATTACTATTTTTAAGATAATAATTTAAAATTACAAAAAACTTAATCAATTTAAGAAAATTAGTATATACGTTGGATTAGATTGATTTTGTGATCGGAACTTGAAACCACAAGATCCTTAAACTCGCTAGAATATGCGTTCCTGAGCAAAAATTTCTCGATATTTAAATCGGACTCAACTCGTAAAAATAGCTAAGAACACAGAAAAAAAAATTAGAAAACATAAAAATAATTATACTAAATTCTTACATTGGTGTATTTATAGTAAAAAGAATCACGGTCGGAGGCATGTGTCGTCTCCTCTTATTATCATGATACAAAAAGACACAGATTCTTACCTATTTAAACACTAGTTTTTAACCAATTGAAACATTTTTTGTCCTCTATTACGATAAATCTACGTAATTTTTTTTTTAACTTTCATCTAAAATATCAAATCGAACCAAATTGTGCCCCAACTTGACTAACATATGGTTAGGGCCAATCAAATGGAACAAAAGTGGTGGATGGTAAATTGTCATGTTCATGTAGTATTTTTGATAAATTAGTGTTTTTAAGCAGTGATATAAACGTGTTTTGATTAGCATGAAGAAAAGCAACCTTAAAAAATAAAAAGAAAAAAAATAGAAAAAAAAAATTCAAGACTTTTGTAAAGATGTCATTATTGATTATGATAACTTTTTGAAGAGACAACACGATAATGATGCATTTTTATTTTATTTTTTTACACCATGATTTTATTTTTTATTGTATTATATTTTTGGTCAATTAAAGACAAAAAATAAAATAAAAATAGAGTTTCTTCCAAGAAATTTCATAAGAAGTTGTCCTTTCCAATAATTAAATAAACAAAATAATATTTAATTTTTCATATTTTTTTCTTTTTTCTTTTCCTCTATAAAATCTTAATTTGAAGTGTTAAGCTAAATATTATCAACTATATAAATTTTGTTATAATTTTTTTTTTTATTGAATTGAAGACCTCTAATTTTCGAGTTTGTTTTAGAGTTTTAATTCCATCAATTTGAACTAGATTTTAGTACAACTCACAGACGTTCTACATAAATTAAATTACCGTTTTCTTCTTTTAGAAGGATTATTTCATCGAGTCTGATCAAAATTTTATTATTTTTAAAATACCATATAGAACTAAATTATAATTATTTTTCGATAATAAAACTTATATTTTAATTAGACTTAAATTTGAGTCTGATCCCACTTGTCATCCAACAACCCTGAATTAATCATAAGCCCTAGAAAATCGATGTAACTCAACTAGTAATACATTTCTAATTTTAAAGTCAGACTTGTTACATAGTTTTATCAACAATTATTTAAAAAAAATAATCAAGTGTTGGTTGGAATTTAAAATATGGAAAATTGAATAATTAAGTCATCTTTTGAGTTGAAAATGATGTGGATATTTATATATATATATATATATATAAAGGAAGGAAAAGAAAAAAAAACATAAGATTCTAGTAATATAAAAAAGATAATTATCAAAATAAAGAGAAAAAATGCAAAAAAAAAAAAAAGTGGAATTGAAGAAAACCTGCATACATTATCTGTATGCACATGCCATGAGGAATTGATTCTCAATGGTTTTCTTAGCTTATAAATTATTAGGACATATGATGAAGTTGGCATGCTCAAAGTTGGCGTGGCGTAAATGGTCGTTATCTGCGTAACAATAAGTCGTTAAAGTTTTGAAAGACGTTGTGATTGTTTTAAAAAAAAATTATTTGATACTCAAATTAAAATTAAAAAATAATAATAATTTAATAATAAAATATTCAAAATTACATTAATACAAATGAATTACATATTTTATAAAAATAATAAAAGAGGTATTTATAGTATTTACTAGGGGATCATAATCTGATATTGTATGGTTAGCAAACTAATTTGTTTGACTATTAGAATGAATTAATTGATTTGATTTTTGTAGGTTACTTTATATTTTTTTCTTAAATCTTATTTTATTATGTGATTTTAATAAATATAATAATTGTTTAAAAAAATTATTTTAATAATAATTGATAAGACGTCCATCTTTCAATAACAAGAAGTAGCTTTCTAGAATTTTAAAATTATTTTAATAATAATTGATAAGACGTCCTCTAATGTTGATGGGCTTCCTCTAAAGTTAGTGCTTGTGACATAAGTTTTTATGTAATGCTTTTCTCATGCTGTGTCGGCGGTGTGATAAGGAAGACAATTCCTTGTCCCAAGTTTCGTTCGAGCAGGGACGTGGATCGATCTGCAATAAGAGCAAAGTCATGTCAATAGTTAGAAAGTTTTTTTTGGCTAAAATTCTCTTGGTTAAATACAAGATGAAAAAATTTAATGTTTAATTTGTATGAATATATAATAATTTTTTATTAAAAATTGTGATTAAAAAATCAATGAAAAATATAAAAATGATTAACGCATGGATTCGTAAACGAACGAGTAAAATACGAATGTAAAAAAATTATTTGAGAGCAAAAATACGATTTATTTTAATATTATTTTTATATAAATTGCGTTTGTACTTATTTTTAAATTATGCAAAAAATATTTTATAAGTAGTTTTATATTATTTATTTTATAATTATGACATAAAATAACACATAGTATATTCATAAATTATCAAAAAAATTATTTTTATTTAATGATATTCATCAATGCTTGTAATAAGTTTTGAAAATATTTATTAAGATAAAAATATTATTCATCAAATATTATACGAACAAATATAATACGTATACGGGTAATTGACATCTTTCACCCTTCACTTATATCCATTTGGCATATTGCACCCTAAAATGAAATATTTGGCAGATTGCACCTTTAAATTAACACTTTCTTGGCATAATGCACCATAAAGTAATTTTTAATCAAAATTGGAGAGTAAAGTTGTCATTAATTGTTAATTCCCTCTATTTTCTCCTAATCTTCAATTCATTTGTAATTTTTTAATTTTTTTAAAACATAATATTATTTTAGTTAAATTAGTTCAATTAATACTAACAATAATGATATTTCTTAATTTATTTGTAAAACTATAAATTACTTCACATATATT
This sequence comes from Paulownia fortunei, assembly GCA_019321725.1. Classification (NCBI taxonomy): domain Eukaryota; kingdom Viridiplantae; phylum Streptophyta; class Magnoliopsida; order Lamiales; family Paulowniaceae; genus Paulownia; species Paulownia fortunei. The sequence continues at coordinate 18,277,560 of CM033119.1, read as the reverse complement.
AATATTGTTAAAATATAGCTTATTGAGATGATAATAAAAATAATAAAAAATGATAGTAATAATTATATTTTTTTAATTTATTTGCAAAATTATAAATTATTTCACGTATAATATGTTGTTAAAAATATAGCTTATTGATACGAAAAAATAATAATTGTTTTTAGCTTACATATGGAACAAAATATTTATAAATAAAATATTTTTATTTTTTTATATTTTTTAGTATTTAGTGGTTGTTTTTTTATATGGATATGAGTACTTAGATTTGTAAAGTATTTTATTTGATATAAAACTCCTAATAACCTTATTCTTATAAAAACAATCATTAAATATTACAAAAAATATAAAAAACTAATATTTGTGATATATGAGGTATTCTATTTACAAATTTTTATTCTTTTTGTAAAACTAAAATCTTTTGTTAAATAATTTTTATTATGTATTTTATTTTTATATATTTCAATAAACTATATTTTTAACAACGTAATATATGTGAAATAATTATTATTTTGAAAATAAATTAAATAATATAACTGTTGTTAATATTAAAATTAGATTTTTTGAACTAATTTAAATAAAATAATACTAGGTTTTAAAAAAATTAAAAAATTAAAAATGAAGGGAAAATAAGGAGAAAATAGAGGGAATTAACAATTAATGACCATTTTGCCCTCCAATTCTGGTTAAAAATTATTTTAGGGTGCATTATGTTAATAAAATATTAATTTAAGAGTCTAATCTGTTAAATATTTTATTTTAGGGAGCAATATGCTAAATTGACATAATTGAAGGATGCAAGATGCCAATTACTCTACTTATACTAAATATTTCACCTCAAAATAAATACTAATTCAGAATGTATAATACCGATTATATCTTAATATTCATAATCATAATAGGCCTCCATCAATGCTTTATTGAATTAGATTTTAAGGCTTTAGGTCCAGCGATATGAACAATATGCAAAGGGGTAAAGAGAGAAGTCAATTTAATATTTTTAAATATTCGTACAATATATATATATATATATATATATTAACACCTTTAACCAAAAGGGTTTAGTAAACGTTGATAGTCTAAAAGCTTGGGCCACGGCCCGGCTCTTGGTGGACGATGGACCAAGTCCATAAGATCTATTCTCCCCAAGAGTCCAGCTTAATAATGAGAGGGTTTTTCATTTTTTAAACAATAATATTAATAGGATTTTAATTGATTGGCAATGAAATATATGAAAATGCATATAATATATTGTTAAATTAAGTCTTATATTGTGTATGACTATGCAATATATATGATTTATATAATCTGTGTATTTTTATTGTCTTAGATGTAATTCATAGTAATATTATTATCTAGCAATAATTATATTTTATTTGTACATATGACATAAAATATCAACATATAATGTAATATATTTTAGTATTTTAAAGATATTAATTTCGATTCAAGTATATTTTTATTCCAATACTAAGATTTCGATTCCTTGATAGCAAATGATGGTAAAAAATACTTGGTCATAGCTTAATTTCAGTAATTTATGAAATCAATATGGGAATTAATTGATTTATTTAAAATGAAAATACATATAACTCTTTTAGAATTAATCAATATATATATATATATATCACTAATCTACAATAATCACTTCTATTCAATTATTTTGTGACACGTACTGGTTTTATTGATTCGAGTGAAAAATCTAATTAACGATTTTTATTTTTTAACAGATTAAAATAATAAGATAAATTTTATTTTACTTATGACAAAAAATAATATTTTGCACTTGCAACTTTAGTACTTTATCAAGACTTGCTAATAAATGTCCCCCATCACAAAGTCCATCAGCTGCCCATACCATTTCTAAGTTGAAACCACTGCTATTAAAGTTGTATCATATCCTTGGAAAAATACATGAAGTACAAAATATTATCATTTAAAATAATATTTTTTTTCTCGTTAAATATCGAAATATAACCGAATTGGAACAAAAAGATAAGAGAAAACAAAATTATTTAAAATATGTAGCTACAAAATCAATAATGAACTTTGTGCCCATACAAGAATGGCTATTAGCCTTTAGGGCATGGAGAGTTTCGTATATAGTTATTGAAATTAGTTGCTTGACTTGTTAGTTGTGAACACCATATGTTACAACTATTGTTTAATATGTTATAATAGTGTAGCCCACCAAATGCAATTGGTGCATTTCAAACAATGATCCGTTGCTTTTCCTTCCTTCTCCACCGATCAGAAAACCTACAAAATAGACACAAGATTGGTCCGACGTAACATGTCTGACGCTCAAGTCAATTAAGTACTTGAAGAAGGAAGTGAAAGCATGCAGATAATATATCATATATCAAGAGTGTGACTTGATTTTTAGAGTAAATCATCTTCCTTATGCACGTTAAAATAAGGGTAGAAGGGAGATTTTAGACTTCAATTTATCATAATTGCCTCTTGTACATGTCATCATTTTCATTGATTTACCCTAAATAAAATTATCTACCACTTTCCCATAATAACCGTTTTAATCTCTCGTTGCGCATGATCTGGCTCGACCTGGAGATCACTAGTCCCTCTAGGAGGTATGACCTACCCAACAGTATGTCACACAATATGTAGCTCATGCAACACACTATCAAGTCAGACAATAAGTAGCTCATATCATATGCATAATAGGTTGCGCACATCCCCAACTTATATGCCGAATAAGTAACCGGCTAATTGTCTGTGCTTTATTCAAGGCGACACATCACTATTTCCTTTTAGTCACTGATTCGAGTTACATGAGTTAATCCTGACTTACTCCACATCAAATACAAAAATTAAATAATTTGATTTTTTTACAAAATTATCAAATTGATTTTTTTCGACAATTTTAACATACTAAAATTTCAAATCCTAAATTCTGTTATTATATAATATTATTCACTAGGACTCAAAAGTAGTCAAGCTGGCTGGTCAATACCACCAACTGACTTATATAATTTTGAAATTGATGAAGTATGATTTTAAATTGGGTTTGGTTTGAATCTTGTATTTTTTTTTTCTTAACATGCGAAAGCCTAAGTTTTAATTAAAAAATAAACCTCAAAAAATCAAGATTTAAGTAAAAAAAAAAAAAAATTCAAGTCGAAAACGTGAGCCTTAAACAAGCTCGACTCGTCGATTCGATTGACACCCTAGTAACATGTTAGTGCTTCTCCTTATGTTATGGCTTACTATCAGAGATTTTGGCACTGCAACAACAACTTGGGAATCAATTTTTATTAATGTACATCGTGTCATAATTAAAGTTGAACTAATATTAAATTACCAAAAAAAGAAACAGTTCACTTTTAGGATTGAGGCAATTTAGTCTATGTTTAATTTGCAGAAAATGTCTAATTAAATTCAAGTTACAAAAGGTGGCACCCTCAAGACAAATATGCTCATTGGAAACAATTCCCATTCATAAGTATCATATGCATAAATGCTACAACATCCCACATGTCACTTAATTATTCATCATTCAATGATATAATATTTCGTCGTTAAGTGTTAGTGCGATACTCTTTTATAACGATGAAAAATATTCGTCGCAAATATGACTTGACGACGAATTTTGTCATGATAGCGACGAAATATTACGTCGCTAAAAATCATATTTGTTGTAGTATATATTCATTTATTATACCAATAATAAAACAATATAATTTTATAGCAATTTGCAAGAAAAGTTTTAGGGAAAAAAGTAGGTGGAATTAGGATGGAGTCAGAAATATTACACTTTGTTTGGTGTTATTTTTAATATTTTGGGAGAATATATTTTAGTAGTGGGATAGGAGAATGAAAATGTGTTTGGATGTTGAGAATGAAAATGTGTTCGGGTGATTTATTGAAAAATAATTATACAATTTATTTTAAATAGTATTTTCAATTATAAATATTTTGTTAATGTTATTTTATTGTAATTATTAGGGAAATAGTAATTGTTAGGAATATATAAATAAAGTAATGATTGATAAATATTTTTATGGAATAATTTTCGAGAAATGCTATCACCAAATACGTTTTTATGTTGGGAGAAGAAAAATGGGTTGTGGAAAACAGAACCAAACACACCCTTAATTTTAGAGACAAAATAGATATTTTGGATCACACATAGGAGGACAATTTAAAAATTTAAAGGGACAAAATCTTGAATTCCATTTAATTTAAATATAAATTTTAAATCATAGGCAAACAAAGAGACGACTATCGAATCCAACCCCTACTCGCTCTGTCTGTGGTGGAATTAGTTTGTTAGAATTTTGATTGGAATTTATTGACCAAAAAAAAAAAAAAAGGGTAGTGGGTGAGAAAAGTGTTTGCACATTCTTAAATGCATTATAGCAACTTGAACTCAAAAGGAGCTGCATATACCACTGCATGCAACTGCATATACAAGTTGGTATTATTGTTCTTAAGTGGATACAGCTAACAGATAGCAATTATGTATGGCCAATAGTACTTATAATAATAATTTGCTTTCTACCAGTTAGTTATATATGTATACGTATATGTGTATGTGTGTTATTATAGGGATGGTAATGGAAGAATTTATTAGGGTTGACGGACAAATTTTTAAAATTATAAACATGTTCGATATGAGTTTTGATTTTTTTTTATCTTCAAACTTGTGCGCCTCACCCAAAATTTATCCGTCATATTTAATTTTATTTATTTTTTATTTTAATATATATGAATTTGTATAATATTTTTTTAGTAGTGTTATTTTTTAATATTTTAAAATTATAAAATAAGTTTAGAAAGTCCGGAACTTTAAAAATTTTGGGGGCGTATACATCCGCCCTAAACCTGTCTTACTGCTATTTCTAATCCCTACTCTTTTTTCTTGCTTCTCATCCCGTTTTGCCATTCCTAAATAGTATTTGTAGTTGAAAGATGAAATATCAAGAATTTTTTACTTTATTTATGAGAGTTTCACGTTCCATCAAATAGTTGAATCATTCATATGAAACTCATGTGGGATTATATATATCGAACTCATACGATCTATAAACTAATATAGCTTACACTGCATCTAGAGCAAAGCTCGAGGGGCACTATAGACCTTTTCCATAAACCCTAAGGCTAGGGTTTGAGTTGAGGGACACTTTGCTTGTCAACCTTGAATCATGAATGGCCCATGCTGGATTCTTTGCAAGGTTGTTGAGCGCTATGAGACAATGAATGCAAACTTAGTATAAAGAAGTTAAACTAGCTAGTTATGACTTATGAGCCGCTATATATAAGTCCATCTCTAAAAGTACCATCTAAAAGCAGATCAAATTCAGTATCTTTCATGTATTGGGGTACAACTCAACTGATAGATCAATCAACATATTTTTCGCTTCTAGTGGTAGGGTGGGGATTCGAATCCTGGCAAGAACCTGCCACTGAATTTCGATATGGAGCAATTACTGTGCTGCCACTCGGACCCTACGGCCAGAGTTTGGTATGGAGCAATTACTTTGGAGGCGGCTCCTTGTGTGTAGAAGTATACAGTCATGGAAGGAACCTGTGATCCAATTGAGACATATCCCGCAATTTACCTCTTTCTAGGTGTTTGGACAGGTGGTTAAGAGGTCCACAACTAACTGGTGTAAGGCAGGAAACTGAGTATAAAAAAAAAATCAGTATCTTTCACAAGAAAATTATTATTTCTTTTAATTTGGTCCAACGTAACTAATTTTTACATGTCAAGATCCATTTTATTTTTCTTGAATTGATAAATTATCATAAATTGCAAATAAGTCAATCACAAGAATAAACCAATTGCCTTGTGTTTGGCTTGTGAATCTAGCCATAATTAAGAAGTGATCTCAGTTTTTTCATCGGGTTCGGATAGATAACAAAGATCTTGAGTGATCGATCCGGCAACAACTCAAAGGATAAGAAAGTATCATTAATTTAAAAAAATACTTTATATATTTAGCGTGATCGACATAAAATATCAAATTAAAATAGATGATTCGAACTGATGAGAATGGATTGTATATCTATATCTAGCCAAACTAGATCTAAGTTTACCAACTCACTTTATGCTTGAACACTATTTGAAGTAGACTTCAAGTGTGAACTTCTTATTTAGTAAATTTTGTAAATAATATAGGTAGAATTGGGGCTGTCAGAATTCAAGGAACTGACATTGAAGGATTAACTAGTATAACTGGCCCATGCTATACAGATTGAGCAAAGTTGCAAAAAATAAACCAGTATAAAAGCAAAGCATTTTAAGACCAAAAAAAAGAAAAAAAAACATTCTTGAATATCTCAATGTGTAATAGATCACAAGAATGATTTTAATTATGTCAATATAACTTTCTATCTCATAAATTTGCTCACAAGTGATGGAATTTGCCTGTGTCACTGCACTCAAATTTAGTCTTATTTTAGTTGGGCTATTTAATTAAATCTTTCTTCCATTAAATTATACGACAACAAAAAATACTATTTTAATCACGACCCAAGTCAACTTTGACTTATTCGAATCAAGTCTACTCTTAGAATATCGCAAAAAAATTAAAAAAACAAATAAAAATAAAGTAGAACTCCCCAAAATGTATGAATTTTCCCATTCTAGTTTATTCATTCTACCATGGTAAACTAACCTTTTGTGCTAAAAATTCAAATTGTAAGTGAGAAATTAATGCTACGCTCTTTTGTTCCCATTTCTATACACCCTCAAAATGTATAATAATTCATCCAATTCCTCCTTCAAACTGCAAGTCCTGCAGAGAATGATTTCTTGGATTATTTGTACCATTTATCTCTAAGTAAATAAGAATCATTTATTGTAATTAGTATTTTTATCTCCTATTGTAATACCACATCCAAAATTAATGCATATTAGATACTTAAACGTTTATTGTATGTTTAACATGTACTAATAATATTATAAAAAAAAACTTTTATAATAAAAGATTGGAGATTTGGAGTGAAATAAATAACATCAAATATAAAAAAAAATTACTTCCACTTCCCACAAACCACAACTCAGAATGTAGCTGTTAATGCCAAAATGAATTCATCCCAAAAATCAAATGACCTCAAATGCCTTCCTCTATCTGTCCACAACACCCCACCCCCCACCCCAACCTCCCCCGAAAACAGATGCATTTACATTTATTACTCACTCCCAGCCCACAATATTTTTATTGTAATCTGAGCACACTGATTTTCTCTGAGGCTGTAAATTTCAATGCCAACCAAAGTTTTTGAGCTTTCAATGCCACCCTACCCCTACCCCTACCCCACTCCCCACTCCCCACCCCTCAGTATATATATGTGTGTCTAACTCCACTTCCTGATCATATTCTTGTTATTGCAAACCTCAAATCTTGAACAAGAAAAAGAGAATTCATTTCTATTTTAGAAACATGAAACCACTAGTAAACGTCCAAATCCTCCAAATCTCGTTCCTAGCTCTTCTATTCTTCACCTTCCTCCTATCTTCCACCCCTTTAGCCGCCACCTTCCGCCTTCTCTCCGCCAACCTCCGCCTCTCCCTGTCCTGCGCCGCCTTCGCCTTCCTCCCCATCTTCTACCACTTCTTCACCCGCCCCCACCCAGTTTTCCTCCTAAACTACTCATGCTACAAGCCGCCGCCCCACCGGAAATGCTCCTTCCAGGTGGGGGAGTCTTTCGTGCACCGCAACGTGCACTTCCCCCCGGAAGCCATCGATTTCATGCGCAACATCTATCTCAAATCCGGATTGGGTAACGAAACCTACGCACCCCCGTTCATTTTCGAGAAAGAGGGCGTCCCCATGCTTAAATCCGCCATCCTAGAAGCTGAAGAAGGGATATTTTCCGCCATTGATGCCGTTCTTTCTAAAACCCTAATCGACCCTTTGAGCATCGACATTGTTATTGTTACCTGTGGGAGCTTTTCACACTCTCCCTCTCTCTGTTCTCTCATTGTAAACCACTATAAGCTCAAAACCGACGTGAAAACGTATAATCTGAGCGGCATGGGGTGCAGCTCCGGCGTTATCTCCGTCGACTTTGCAGCTAGGGTTTTACGCGGTAGCCGAAAAGTCCAGAATGCCCTTGTTGTCATCACTGAGAGCATCACCTTGAACTGGTACAAAGGTGATAGCCGCCCAATGCTTGTGAGTAACTGTATCTTTCGAGTCGGCTGCGCCGCCGCGATGATCACCAACGACCCGAGTCGCCGCCGGGTTGCCAAGATGGAACTCGTCGACTCCCTCCGGACTCATCATGGGGCCGACGACAGTGCCTATAGAGCCGCGTTTCAGGAGGAGGATGACAAGGGCATTACTGGTATTTCACTCACCAAGGATTTAATAAGGGTGGCTGGGGTGAACCTGAAGCAGCATATCAAGATTCTTGCACCTAGGGTCTTGCCACTGAGTCAACTCGTCCACTACGCCTACTCGGCGGCTGCTGCCGCCGTGTCCCACGGCGAGCCCTCGAAGCCCATTGTGCCGGATTTCACGAAAGCCTTTCAGCACATGTGCATACACACCGGCGGCAAGGCTGTGATAGAGAACGTGGCTCGAGTTTTGAAACTCAGTGACGAGGTGACTGAGCCAGCTCGTATGAGTTTGAATCGATTCGGGAACACGTCAAGCAGCCTCGTATTCTACGAGTTGGCTTATTTCGAAGCCAAAAAAAGAGCCAAAAAGGGTGATAATATGTGGATGCTAGCATTTGGTACAGGTTTCAAAGTTAGTAGCTTAGTTTGGGAATGGCTTCAAGACTCCACCCAAGAATTGGATAATCCATGGATGGATTGCATCCAAGATTACCCTTTGAAGGCTTGGTGAAATTTTCATTAAAATTGCAGATTCTTCCTTTGGGACATCACCACTTAATAACTTGGTTTCAATGTCGATACTACTAACTTGTTGTAGCGACCATATTAGTATAAAAAGTTACCATTAACTAAAAATTATTATTTTTGTAGTGAAAGTTTTATAATTTTTAGGTGGTGTTGGTTTTCAAACCTTAAGATAGAGGGTGTTTATTGTAATTTTCAATTGTTTTTTTTGTTTTTTTTTTGAGAAAAAAAAGAGCAAACATATATATTTCCTAAATAGCAATCTATTTCTTTTGAAGAAAGTATGTTCATGTTTAGATTGAATAATTAATATATTTTATTTTATTTTTTTCAAAAAAAAAAATTGAGTTATGAAATAACTATCTTGTCTTTCCCACCAATTTCATTATTTTGTTGTCTTTTTTATTAATTATTATTTTTTATACACAACTACCAATTTGTTTTGTTATGTAATTAGTGTACGAAACTGACTCACTCAATAAATTCCCTTTGCTTTGTTTAAAAGAAAATCTAAAAAGCTTCCAATGATAGATATTATACATCCCTTCATTCATTTTGATGATGATGTACTAGATTATGTCATGAGCCTTGTAATTTTCAGTTTTCCAATTTGAACTAATAATATTACACTGATTTCCATCAGAAGGAAATAAAAAAAAAAAAAAAAGGGGGTTGTGCAATGCCAAAGCAAAATTCATGATGCCAGATCAATTTGCACTAAAGAGACAAAATTACCCTTGCACTTCAATTTAATTAGGAAATTCACTCTATATATCCCTTCCCCAAGTCCTAATAAAAATCTTTTAAAGGATTAATACATGTAATATTTGATTGCTAATTGATTATCACGAGCGAATTGAAATCAAACTGTATTCTCTATTTTAAATAATATTTCATCTCATATTTTAAATTCTATTCAAAATAGCATTTTATTTCATATTTTAAAAACATCAATACACATTAAGTGTATAAAATAATATCATTAATAAATACTTGACATAAATTAATAATATAAAAATAAAATATAAAATACCATTTAATTTGAAATAGAAAATCAGGACCAAAATAAAATAGTTATTGAGAGAAGTAAATTGCCAAAGAGAAGTAAATACTGACATAGAGTTATGGGCCTGGGCTTTAGATGGAAATCTATACACTTTTATAAGTACGATGGCCAAGAGTTTGAATTTGGTCTTCTTAAGTGTTTTCACAAAACAGTTTGTTATATTCTTCATTCACTCCTTCAATTTTTACCACTTTAGTATATTATCCTTTAAAAATAATTTAAAAATATTTTATTCCACCAACTCATATTTATTATAATATTTTTATACCTCAATGGAATTTTCAAGCTAATTATTTATCAAAAAATTATTCATTCGCCTCCTTTGCACCGTTCGAAATTTTGGATTTCAAGATATAACCACATAAAAATTATGTTCTTCATTATTATCAATCGTAATCATTTTACATATTTCTTATATTGTGACTGATATTATTTTCAGTAAAAATATCAATTTATTCCCAAAGAATTAACCTTACTATAGTATTAATCCCCCCACTATAGTATAATTGATTCTCAAGGAATTAATTAACCTTATGATACAAAGCTTATAATCACTAACCTCCTTAAAATTTTCATGAGTAGAAATCACAAATTTTTGGAAAAAAGAACAGAGATAAGAAATACAAAAATTGTTGCAAAAGTTCTCAAATTCATAAGTTTGTTTGTTAAAAAATAACTAGGAATTATTTATAAAATTAGTAAGATTGCTTCCAATAATTGCAATCTTTCCCAATAAATATTTTGAACTATTTTATTTGAAAGGGGATAGAATTAAAATTCAGTCCATCTCTTTCTCGCCCTATATTATTTTTTACTTATTTCTTTCTTATATGTATATAATAGTAATATATACATATATTTATCGAAAATATTATATTAAATGTGAACTATAAGTTTTTTTAGGCTTTTCCTCATTATATGAAGAATTCACAATCACTTTGCCTGTCTCTCACAATAGATATCTAGCAAAAGTACCACTATTTATTATATTTTTATATTAACAATAATAAAAAAAATATTATCAAGCCTTTTATTTGACTCATGAGCATGAAAAGATAGGAGGTAAGGACTGAATAAAAACTTTTCCAAAAAAAATTGATTTGAAACTTCTATTAGAAGCAAAATACTATAAATTCTGACAGATAATTTCTAATCTGTTTTCATATACTTTTCCCATTTTATGCTTTAAGTAGGTAAAGTATAATTACTAAGAAAAAGAAAAAAAGAAAAACGAGGGTGTTGGCAATTTTTTTTTAAAATGAGAGTATATAATTTATATTCTTGAGAGAATATAAATTGCATACTTGAAAGTCTATAAGATGTTTGATAGTGTTTTGCAAAAAAAATTTAAACGAGAGCTTATAAATTCCTATTTTCTTAGTCAAACGAATATTTTTTTTGGCATTGAAACAAATTTAAACTATTAGCTAATCAAGGACAATTATTTGTTTCTCAACTATGGAAGTCTATTCAATCGACAAATTTAAATTAAAAAATTATTTAATTAAATTTTTTTAAAATTAAATCCCACCATAAATTTCTTTACTCATCTAAGTTGATACTAATTTCATATGTCAACTTTGTTATACAATTACTTATTTTATTTATATATATATTTAATTTTTTAGTGAAAAAATTATTTAATAAGTGGACAAATTCTTGTATTATAGTCAATATGATATTTTTGAATAGGGCCCATCTCCACGGCGCACAAATTAAGCACAAACGAACGGATAAAAAGAAGCGGCAAAGCAGCAAAAGCCCCGTCGACGACTTGCGCAGGATAAGCAGAAATGCCAATCCTTATTCACCATCCCTGTTATAGTATCTCCCCTTTCCTCAATCCATCTGTACCCTTCACCAATCCTACCCTCTCCACTGCCATCTTCCCGCTGGCTAAAACTTCCAAGCCCTACTCAAATTCTTGCAGAACTTTGTGTTTTTCTTTCAGATTGCCAAAATTTAGACGGGCCCGTGTTCCACTATGCACTAAAAATGGAGTCTTTGAGGAATTTAAGGACACCCTTTTGCCCAAAAGGCCTGAAATTGAAGAATCCGAGGAGCTTGAATTACTTAGCAAGCCTTCTCCAAAGCAACTGAACAATGGGTCTGTTGAGGAAATAGAAGAAGATGAACTGAAAAAACCAGATGAAGATGAAATCTTGGAGCCATTTTACAAGTTTTTTAGACCATTTGAGGAAGAAATGGATCCAAATCAGAGTTCAATTGAGGAGGAAAAGGAAAAGGTCAGTGTGGAGTATTATGAACCGAAACCGGGTGACTTAGTGGTGGGAGTGGTGGTTTCGGGCAACGAGAATAAGCTTGATGTGAATGTGGGGGCAGATTTGTTGGGGACAATGTTGACCAAAGAAGTGTTGCCTTTGTATGATAGGGAGTTGGGCTATCTGTTATGTGATGTGGATAAGGATGCCGAGGAGTTTTTGGTGCGAGGGAAGGTGGGAATTGTGAGGAATGATGAGGCAATGAGTGGCGAACCAATGCCGGGAAAGCCTGTTGTGGAGCCTGGAACTATTCTTTTTGCTGAGGTTCTTGGGAGGACTCTTGGTGGCCGGCCATTGCTGTCAACCAGAAGGCTCTTTAGACGCATTGCTTGGCACCGAGTGAGGCAGGTTTTTTTCTTTCTTTTTCTGTTCATTACTATGGAAAATTTGATTACATTAAGCTATGTTTGCTGGATGCTTTGTCATGTGGTTGGAGTTGGATTTGGATTATCTATCTGATGGTCAGAGTGAAAATTTGAGGCTAATGCAATTGAGAATGGGGAAAGCATAAATGGTTAAGATTGGAAGAAGAATAGGCAACTGTCATTAACACTGCATTCTCACATAAATTCAAAATAATTAATCCTTGGTGGGCATGTCTTAGATATTTTTGCCATTAAATTTTGAAACTTTCGACGTTAAGAAATTGTGATGACCAATTGATAAGGTTGAGCAAAGCATTGATATCTTTTTTAAATTACTTAAAGGCATACCCCTGCAGTGCAGACACTTGTTCACACCATTAACTGCTTTTGTTCTTGTGGACTCTGAACTGAGCAACTTGCTATTCCTTTCATATTTTTTCATGGCATATTACCTTGCAGTCTCTTGCCATTACCTTTTTTCATTGTCAGTGTCAGGCTCAATATGCAATGGACTTTGAATTCATTTCCACTGCACTAAATCTCAGGGAGAATCATTGTTTTCATTATGTGAACATAAATGCATTTGACTTATAATCTCTGAGACTATTATTGAATGTGTAATGTTGTGTCTCAATGTGAATGCTGTTTCATTGCTCGACCTTTTGGGTAATGTAAGTTGCCTTAACTTATCTTCTGGTAGTGGGATAGCAGGTTGTCATGATCATTCTATTAGAATACACCAAGGTTAAAGACCAAGAGTTTCTGTTGCTTTCACTCCTGATGTAAATTGAAGATAAAGAATTCTCGGCGTTTGCACAGCAGGAAAGTACACCTGGAGAAAAGGTGTACAGTTTCTCCGACAAAACAAAAGTAGCTTATAATTGTCTAATATAGTTAAATAGTGCCTACAGAAAATAGTTAATCTGAAACTGATTAGACAAGCTGTCGATGCCACATGTTTGCTTTCTTTTCACTTTACCTTCTCAATCATGTAATTTTGATGACAAAAAAAAATCCTTGCAGAGTGATGTAGGACAACCTTGCTGAAGCTGTTTAGGTACTGTCCAGGAGTGGACAGCACAGTGAATGTTCGCAATGAACAGTAATTTAGGGTTCCAAGGCCTTTTTTAGTTGCCTGTGGAATAGGGAAGACATGGAATTTTTATCTTTATTTGAGGAATAAAGGGTTTAAAGTTTTGAAAATTGCAGAAAAGTGCAGAAGAAGAGAAAGAGAGAGGGCGTTGCACCTAGAAGTCCTAGGCATCACACTGAGGATTTGGAATTGCATCAGACAATCCAAAAGAAGCTCAAAAAGCTCTTTGAGAACTCAATAAGCTAATCCATATTGAACTATACTGAAATAAGATCATGAAAGTATTTAATGACCCTGTGGACTACTCCTTTCAAAAGGACTTAATCTCCAACTTGGAAACAATGGTTCTAATTAATTCTAACCCTGCTTTAAATAACCAAGTACTCCAAGTATAACTCAAGCAACAGTTAAAATCCTAAATAAAGACTAATAACCAAAAACTCCTCCAAATCAGATAATTACCTAAATACCATTGACCTAAAGCACGTCAAAATACTCTTTGGCATAGTAAATTATCTCCAAAAGGGCCTATCTTTGAGCTGTAAATTCGCCCTTTGAATTTGCTTTTTCTTGAGTCTTTGCGCATCACAGAATCAATAGAAAGAGGTGTATGAAGGTTATTTGGTTGTTTGTCATAGGATAGTGGCTAATTACTGGAGCCTAATTGTGGTTCATTAGCTTATATCAGAAAAATCTGTTTTTCACCCTTGTTTTTCAGTATCTAAATGTGGTCCTAGTGTCAATTTCATGTACTTGTATCATTAAGCTTTCAGAGTCTGTAAAACCTATAGCTTTCACCATTCTCGAAGCTTATCTTCTCCTTTTTATGGGTAATATATGAACAGTTCTATTGGTTTATCTTGGCAGGTTAAGCAACTAAATGAGCCGATTGAGGTTAAAATAACAGAGTGGAATACTGGTGGTCTCCTTACAAGAATAGAGGTGAACTCTGTCTCTTTCGCAGATGCATGCTTAGCTAGGAAATTACCTACCTAAATCCATTATTCTATGGGATTTGATTTTGCAGGGGCTGAGGGCTTTTCTTCCAAAAGCTGAATTGATGAATAGAGTTAACAATTTCACAGAACTGAAAGAGAATGTATGGCCAAATATCATTTCACAAGTCTTGCCTCTTTTCCTGCACTTTCTTTGCTTTTAAATAATAATTGTATTTGTGCTTTGGTGTATGAGTATGATTATTATAAACTACTTGTCTGTGCCAGTTAAAGTATGCAAATTATCAATCTCACCTTGCTATGTCTAAAGTCAAGCTTCACTACTCATCAAGAAAAACCTCATCATAGTGTCAGATTGCCAATGCTTTTTGAAATTAGATATGACGTTGTGCAAACTCAACTTTCCTCGTAACCACCACAACAATAACAATTAGCATCCGTCCCAAGACAATCTCCTCTCTTCCTGACAGCAGTTACTGGTATATGGTATTTGACCTATCCATTTGGAGATCAACGAATCATGTGTGCTTTATAGTTTATTTTGAAAGAAAAAGAAACTTATTTCAGTTTGAGTGATGATTTCAAATGTGTGCTTCTTCTTCTTATGTTTCTTAGTGGAGATGGAATTCGAGTTCATTGATTGGTACACGAAATTAGTTAAAGATTTAAAATAAATCCAATTTTGGGAGGTAAAAGCCAGTCGTATATATACTAAAAAATGCTTGATAGTTTGGATTAGACATTGGATACACATGATAACACAAAACCAAACAAATCATTGCTGTGAGGATTTGGTAAACAAGGATTTTTAATCAGTAGTTCCACATTATCAATCCAATAGACCCTTACTCCATTGTAGCTACTGCTTAGCCTCCTCTGCTATAAGCTTTCTTGTATGCATAGCATCTTGTTTCTATTGCAGAATCATTCATATTTTTCATTTTCTGAATTGAAAAGTGTATTACTGGTAGAATCAGCCCAAAGCTTCATGTACATGTTGGCAACTTTTATGCTATATAGTTAGCCCGTTTTGCTCTATTGTTTATGTACGCAATGATTTAATCAATTTTATATGTAATCATTCCTGTGTACTCTAAGACAGGAAAATTATGCACATTAGAAAATGGATGACTATAATCTTTGGATGCTTTGAGAAGTTAGCAATGAACACCAGTAACATGAAAAAATGGAACACTGAGTCTTATGACTGAGACTTCCCCAACAGCTCAAGCTGCAAGTGCTATTCGTGGCCTGGAAAAACTCTACATGAGTTCCTCAATTGTTTCCCTGTTATTTAAGCTTTAAGCTTTACTTAAAGGGCAAAGAAGAAAATTATGGAAAATAATTAGTGAATAAAGTAGATACATCAAGGAATATCAACTATCTGCTATGCAGATACTTTACCACGAAAATCCATCAAATACTTTTAGGGCATGCCATGTTAACCTTGCAAGTCCTGCCAAATCCTATATGTTGGAATCGCTAATTTCATTCTAAAATCTCAACTAATGAAACCGAAGTAATGCCCTTTAAGGAAAGGGATTGTCTGGTTCTTTTTAACCCCTGGAAATTCTGTTGGTGAAGCACTTTTATTGGATTTGATGCTGGTCAAATACTTCTGAAGAAATAAATGACCATCTCAAATAGTAAAAATCCTGTTTTCTTTGTTAGTGATTGAAAGAATTAGCACTTTAAAAAGTACTAGGAAACTATCCCCCTGCCAATGATTTTCTGTGTGGTAGAGATGTTTCTTTTGCAGAATGGCATCTAATATTGGTAGAAAAATCAAACCTTTGTCAATTTTTTGACTCACATTTGCTATTCCATTACTGTATGGTGTGTTGTCTGTAGGTCTTCCACCAACTATGGCTATACATTGAAAGCACCCCCTTGGTGCCTACCTAATGAAATATTTACCTTTGAAAGAGAAGGTATTTACCACCTATTGATTAGTGATAGGTGAAAGTTACCATCACTAAGACAGCAATATAGAGTTCTGACCTGCCACATGTTTTCCCTCGTTTAAAGCAATAAGTATGATTAAAAGTTAAAAGCTATTAGTTATTCATAAATCGTCGAAACTTGTGTTAGAAAATGTGCTTATCATCAGAGGTCAATTTATCTTACCCTCAGTACTATGTAAGGTTTAAACTTCAAGAAGAAATTTTTTTCAACATGAGCATTGCGATCCCTGGTAAAGAATCGTGGATGTTTTTGCTTCTTTATATGCTTCTATATAAAAATAAGGACAATCTACTGCATCATATTCATCTCTGCTCAACTGGTGAGATGGGTAGATGAGAGCCTAGGTTGAAATTATCTTTTTCTTCTTTTGTTTTGGGTGGTTGGGGGGGTTGCTGTGGTGGGCTCCAAAAGGCCCCAAACAACCTCAGGCCTTAATTTAAGAGCCATTACTTGGTGAATAGGTCTATGTACATCCTATCCTTCTGTGGTAGCAAATACAGCTAATTTTTTTCTCAACTGAACTTGAGGGGAAAAAAGAACTATGTTGACAATATGACTGATTAATAAATGGGTCCAATAACAGCTGCAGATACAACTGAAGCATTATTGAAGTTCAAGGGGTTGAGTTGACATATACAGCCATGGCATGGCTGATGTAGATGATATCTCTTGGCTTTTTAAGTTTCTTTCGCATGCATAAGTATACTTTTGTATTCAGCTGTGTGCCCACTCATAATTGATATCTCAATGTTGCAGGTGGGACGGAGGATACGTGTGCAAATTACTAGAATAAACGAAGATACCAATGACTTAATACTCAGCGAGAAAGAGGCTTGGGTTTGTATTTTCACTTAAAATGATTGTCTACTGTCTTTTCATGTTTGTTTCTGGGTTTCTTGTTCATATTGGATTTTCCTAATCTGTCTTGGTGCTATTGACTTCTTTCCCTGATGGTATCTTTCTTGGCTATTCAATGTCATAGGAGATGATGCATCTTCAGGAGGGAACTCTTCTTGAAGGAACAGTGAGGAAAGTGTTTCCATATGGTGCACAGATACGGATTGGTGAAACTAATAGGAGGTGAATACTACATTTGTAAATTAGATTTTTCCTAAAATGTAGTTTGATAAACGATCTTGATGATTATTACATGCTTGTTCATTGGTGTTTTTCTCTTGGTTGTAAAAGAGCTACATTTACTTATTCTATAGATTATTTAAACACATGCTAGGAAGAAAAGCTTTCCTGTTAACTTCAAATGGAGGGAAGTCAAATTGATTTCTGCATGTAGAGTAACATGATAGAATTGAGAAGAAGAAGGCTAATATGAGCTTTCTATTTTCCAAATCCCAGACTAAGATTTTTCATAAAATATTTCCCTGCGTTGTGGGTCACTCGTGAATTTGATGTTTAGGACTTTGAAATGGAGGATATTGCATAGGGAAGAAAGTTCAGTAAATCCAGACCCCTGTAAAACTTTCTAATACACTCAATTTGCGTTGTATGAATCTGCTGCACCAAATGAATTGTTGCTTCAAAGAGTGATGATTCTTTATCCCAATCAACCAGTGTTTTTTTACCCAAGGCCTCTCAAAGCAAGCTGAAACTAGGAACTTCCTGTCATTGGATGGGAATGTGTGCTGTAGGCTAAACTCTTATTTCATCATTTGAAGTACTAGATTCCATTATTACTGTTCTGTTTGAAAGATTATAAATGTAAAAAGAAAACCACTGTCATTAGAATATTTCAAAAGCACATCCTTCTGTCCCTTGAAAAACAAAATGTGGTAATTGAATTATTCTAAAACAGAAAGTCTAGTGAAGTTTTCAATAAAATGTAATCAAATAGCAATATAAGAAGAACATGTGAGAGAAAGAGAAAAGCCCCTTCTACTTGATTTAAGAATGTAGGATGACAAAACAATCTTCTTGATACTTTGTGGATGTCCTTCTTCTTGCTACATTTCACCACTCCCCAAATAAACACCTGCCATTATCCTTCCTTCTCAAACAACCACAGGATGTATGCGACTAAGTTTAGCACAAAATTGTCCTTCTCTTTACAGAAAGAATTTATCTCTGATACAGATGGAGACTTAAAAACTTACGTTCCTTACTGTTGTTTTTCTCCCTAAAGAACTTCTCTCCCTTTTTTTATCTTCTTAAACATTCCCCTTTTGGTCTAGATGTGTCTTCGTGCTTAGTTAATGGTGTTGTGTTTTGTGTTGCTTCATCTTAATTTTTGAAAGTGGTTATAAAAGCAGTTCATCACACCCAAGAACAAAAGTTTTTCCTTTTAAAGTGGGGAGAATTGAAAAGTAGTTGGGTTTGTGGTTTTCGACTCTCCAGTGTGTAACAAGAATTTTCTTTTCACTGCATTATTACCAGTGAACATTTTTAACATACACGAAGAGTTTACTTGCACTCTTAATGATATTACCAGTGGCCTTTTATGTCCCTACACACAGAGACAGAGTTGGGCACCCTTTTGCGTGCTCCTGAAGTCTCTCCATTTTCCTCTTTGCAAATTATTGGAGTAATAATCCCTAGCCTTATTGATCTTTTGCAGTGGATTGCTGCACATTTCGAACATAACTCGAGGTAAACTTACTTCTGTTAGTGACCTACTAGCAGTTGATGAAGAGGTTAAAGTTCTGGTCGTGAAGTCAATGTTTCATGACAAAATTTCTCTGAGGTATGCTGATTAATGACTTCAATATTTGATTGTTTTGCAAATAATTTTACTTTTCTTGTTGCATGTGATAGCAGGAAAGCCTCATGGCTTTTGCGCTCTGCTCGAGTGGATTCTGTGATGATCCATCTCCGGGACTCAGCAAATTGGCTTAAATAATTACTGATACTCTGTCAGTGAGAACATTTCCTAAAAAATTGTAAAAATGAAAAAATGTATCTTGATAAGTAAATGCATAAAATTGTAACTAATGGATGCCAATGGAGGGCAAACCCATTGAATACACTACACCTATCAACTGTAGGCTATAACCAACAGGTGGATCAGACTTCCAACTAAAGCACACGCATAGCGATCAAGATGGAGACACTTAGCATTGAGTGAGATTGCAATACTCCCCTGGCAGCACAGGGAGAGTGAGGGGCATGTTCAACTTAACCCTCATGCCTTTTTTTTTTTCTTTATATCTGGTAGATGTTACAAATTTACCAAACGAAATGAGGGATGTTGGTGGTAGTTTTTCAAATGTTGGTCAAAATTTCTTCCTCTTCCGAGTTTAACTATACAAATTTGATCAGACGATAGAAGATCTACATGTTTGAATCTTTCTTTGTTCCGATGCTAGTTAACTTCTCTTATTCCTGTTAAATTGGATCTTTTGTCGTGCAGCATTGCTGAACTTGAAAGTGAGCCTGGTCTATTTTTGTCAAACAAGGAGGTAAACAATATAAAGTTGTACATTCCAATTGCTTGTTCCATTATTCCATATCATAAAAATATCTTTTAAAACATTTTAGCGCATCTCCATTTTATTCAGAAAGTATTTTCTGAAGCTAAAGAGATGGCGAAGAAGTACAGGCAGAAAATTTCAGCTGTTTCCGCAACACGAAAGTTAGAAGCCCTTCCCATGGATGGCTTGCCTTTTGAAGATGAAGAAAGATTGTATTGCAACTGGCAATGGTTTAAGTTTGAGAGAGACAGTGAGATGAATCCGTGACATTGGAAATCTGGACAGAACGAGAATTATCTGTAAAAGAGGATGGAGTGTCTTCTATCAAACCTCTCCTTCCTGATCCACATGCTGAAAATAAATATTTTCCAACATGAAACTTGGCATTGGGATGACATTGGTCATATCAAGGTAATTTGCAGTTGGCATGTTCTCCATTTTGGATTAAGCCCATAAAAATACAGAAGGAAAAGGCAATTGCTGAATTCTCTGTGGATATCGAACCCCCTTCTGCAATTCTTCGGCATGATATATGTTAAGGGTCATTTACCTTCCAACGGCCAACCTAACATCAACTGTGTCTTTTAATCCCAACTTTACTTAAAAGAGATGGGCTTATAGTTACTGCAGTTTTGTAACTGTAAACTGATAGGACTTCTACTAGACACTTTTCTGCAAAAAATATTTATACAAAAGATTACAGTGTCTAGAGCAACTGTTTGTTTATTTGTTGTATGTCACAGCTTGAATATCTTACAATTTTCTCCCAGCAAGAGAAAGTGCTTTGGCATTATGAATGTGTCCATTTAACTCCCATTTACTCGTTGTGATCACCTAAAATGCTTGGCCTGAGGCCTAATATTTCCACATATATACCATCGATTGAAATGAAATTCAACTGTGTCAACAGATTTTCTTTGAATTATTCTTTTTCCTGTTTCTGGGATTGAGGGATCTTGTTAGTCACAGGTGATGAAGGTGCTGTAAAGTTTACTGTTTGCCGCAACTCCTTTTGTTTGTTTAGTTGCCAGTATGTGGTATTCCAATTTTTCTTGAATGGAGGACCTATGGCATTATTTGGATATGATCTTGATTTGTATTCTGAAGCTCAGGCCTCAGTGTCTCATTTTTCTTTGAACTCATGTTCATTTGTTTGGTCTGCACGCTTATGCTGGCATGGATTATGGAATCCACAATGACTTTTTCTTTACACCAACCTTTTGGTTTTCTTTTTAAAGCTTAGATCTCACTTCATCTGAATATGACAATTAGAATCTCTTGGCTCAAAGCAGGATCCAATAAAAACAAACCTAAGAAAGGGGAAAAAATAAAATAAAATTCTATAGTCTCATCATACATGGATGGAAAGACTCTAAAGTTGCTTCACCACTTATCTATAATCTCAAATTTTGTATATAAATTAATTAAAATTCAAAATTGTGCCTCTTTCATATTTTTAAATTGTCGTTTTGAATATGAGTCAAAATATTTATATCGTTTGCTTAGATACTAAAAGTTTTGGTTCCATCCATATCATCATGTTATGACACATGAAATTCCATACTAAGGTTTTTTTTTTTTTGGGTGGGGGGGGGGGGGGGGTGTTGGTAGGGTAGAAGATACCCATTATGCTATCTAAATTTTGTCTTCTTCATGTTTGGTTGGACACCTTTTAATTTTCTGGGTTTTGCTTTCTTTAGAAGGTTAGCTTTATATGGGGCAACTATACACTACTGGAGTCATACCCTACACTGAGTAGGTTGGGGGCTCCATGAATCCAAAAACCAAATAAAATAGCAAAGAAAGCTAAGTTTAAATCAGGCCAAACAGTTCATGCCTCAATTTATTTGTTCTCTAGTTGTTTTATTAATCCCTGAAGCTGGTCTACCTACTAATTAACACACTACTAATATGACTTTCTGCTAAAGGATGATTTCCATATATTGTATTCATGCTTGAATTATGAGCTTCTTGGATTTTATAAGTTTTGCATGACTTTTTACGCTTGAGAAAAAATGTTTAAAGAAGTGGAGAGAGGGCTTGACTTTTTTACGTCCATAGAAGAAATACTATATAAATATATATATATATATATATAATTTAGGTATTCGCACTTGATTGGATTAATTTTGAATGTGGTCGGTCTTCCTCTTAGTTCGACTATTGAGTAAATGCTGATTTGACAATAATTTATATACAATCAAAATGAACATTCGACACGTTGACTCCTGTTAAAATACAATCGCATATCTTACATGAAATCCAAAATCAAGGACTGAGAACTCATCTGCCAACTAGCACACTCAAAGGAGATAAAAGTAAAATCTAAAGATTCGAACCACCAATCCTTCATAAAATATTCCAAATACTTTACTACTACTCTATTTCAAGAAGAGATCGAAAAATAATAAATTTACGATATCAAAGCAATGTCAATGATCAAATTTTAAGACCACACTCAATCAATAGGAAATTAAAAATATGCTGTCATTAACTCTAACTTCAGTCCTCGTATGCATAGGATTCGTCTTGGGACAAAATCAAGTTTAATATATATATATATATATATCAATTTAAAATTGCATAAAATATAAATCGGGTCACAATTTGGATCCCAATACATGACATTTGGACAAAGCTTTGAGTTAGACATAATTCAACAAAACTTGGAAGTTTCAATCAAAGCAAAAATCCACAGCTTAATTTAAGTCTAAATCAGAAGTTGAAAGTTCAAACTTTATGTAAGTTTAAGCAATTTTTATGTCATATAAACCAATCAAATTAGAATGCTAAAATAAAGGTATGCATCTTTGATTTGAAACCAATTCTTCTCTAACTTATAACACGGAATCAATTATATTGTGAATAAGAAGCTTAGACAATACATTATTAATTGATATTTTATGTGGTTTTGGATCTTCTTCCATATATATATATATATATTGAGTACCGAAGCAATTTAATTTTAAAAGAAAAGATTGTGAACGCTCGTTCACATCTATGATTCAAAAAAATACACGAATCTAATTGTAAAAGGGGCTGTCAAAACTTCTCGATTCCTTTCTATAGTATCAAATGATTGGATCTTGAATTAAATTTCAGAATAATTCAGATATTATTAGATCAAAAATTAACTTAAAATAGATTGATAATTATTTATCATAGAAGTATACAAATACAAATATGAGATCATGGAATTTGGAATTATAATATTTGTATTTTTTATTGTATGTATATATTTGTGCATGAAGAGTAATTTGAACCTTTTATTGTAATATTATATTACATTTTGTATCGCATATCAAATATCTTCATTATATGAATAAAAATATTTATTTAAATATATATTTCAAATTAATTATATATATATATGATGATATATAATATAAAATACATATATAATACAAATTATAATATACAATTATAATATAAAACCTTAAATTCCTAAAGATAGAACGAATTTATGGTCAAACCCACCAAAAGTCATAACATAACACTATAGTGGGATATGTCTGGATAATTCCTGGGATATGTAGTGGCTGTGTCCCCTTCAGAGGGAGCTTGCTGGACCCCCTCAATACATTTTTCTTTACACAATTAATAACATCATATATTTAATTTTTTTTCTTTTATTACACACTAGACATATTCTTCATCCCTCTTATTACATGATTTATATGTCTTTATATATATTTGGCTGAAGTGGTTAATTTTATTATTATATAAAAAAAATTAATAAATATATAAATAAGTACAGCCAACGATCAAGTATATCGAGTTGATCGGGGTGGGAGTGGTGTTGGGAAGAAAATTGAAAGTAAAGGTCTCAATTTCGAATTCGTTACACCACTCGATTTTTTTTCGTTGCACCGGCTAGAAGCTTGTCTAGTGTATTTTACTCTTCTGTGTGGTTTGGGAGTTATTGCACGGAAGCGAAATTTACTCAATACACATCTTTAAATAGTAGTTATAAATTTCTCGTTATAAAAAAAAATAAAAATAAAAATGATATATCAAGATGAATGTAACTAGTATAATTGAGAAAATTAAACTTAAGGAAATAGGAATTCTTTATATTATAAAAAAAAATCCAATAACTAATTTTTTATCATCGCTAGAGATAATGGATTCTATGGTTTATTATTTATTAAAATAACTATTTGTATAAGAAATTGCAGTTTTGTTAATGCTACTAGTAGTAAAACCTTTTTAACATAAAATCCCAACTCTTTTTTTTTTTTTTTTTAGAGAGATAAAATCCCTTCTTTTTTTTTTTTTTTTTATGAAACATAATTCAAGATCTTATATTAATTGTAGAGTTTTCGGGCTCAGGCAAAATATTTCTTGACAAATATTTTATGCTTTTTATTTATTTCTTCTTACAAAATAATGTGATGAGGATATAATAATAAATTCTTGGTATATTAGTATGAGAATATAATTTAATTTTTGTTTTGTAATTTGTTTCGAGGCATCTATATATAAAGACATCATCTTTTTTATTGAAATGTACTTATATGCCGGTATATCTCCAAATAATTCAAGAAATAAATATTATTTACTTCAACATTAAGAAATAAATTTTATCTTTTTAATAAAATAGTATCTTGTAATTGACAATGCATCATGCTTCAAGTGGAATTTTAATTTGTTATATATAATTTTTCTCTTAGTTGTAGATTGAGTGAAATAGACACCAATGTCTATTAATGAATTTAATGCCATTAATTATTCAATCCAACAATTATTTATAAAAAAAGATCTAACTCTGAAGATCAATTTGAGGTCACCTAATATGTATACAAGTCATACCAAATTATATGTAAGTTTTTATATTCTATTTAAATATACATTGATCTCTATTTTTTTTTTTTTTTTGAGGGAACAGTCGAAGTATCATTTATTATATTTAAAATCTACCAACAAGATCAACTTATCATGAAACTAATATTAATGCATGAAAAATAAATAAATGATGCTCTTATATTTTCAGTAAGACTTGAATGAAATATTTTCGTTCTATCATTATAATTAGGTTTCATCAAGAATCC
Source organism: Paulownia fortunei (assembly GCA_019321725.1). NCBI lineage: Eukaryota > Viridiplantae > Streptophyta > Magnoliopsida > Lamiales > Paulowniaceae > Paulownia > Paulownia fortunei. Next base: position 18,252,527 of record CM033119.1, on the reverse strand, counting down.
GATCATTCTATAGTCGTATTTTATTATGAGAGCGTTCAAATAAAAAAAATACAAATTATGTATTTTACAACATTTAGAATTAAACTCTGAGTTTGATCAAGGTTAAACAAAATACTTTTATTATATTATATTTTACAAGCTATTTAATTTGATAAAAGACTTATATTGTGGAAAGTTTCTCTCAAAATATGTATACTTAATACATTTTTGGAACTAACACATAGAATATGGATAAGAAAATTGTTTTTTTTTTTTTTTTGTGTGTGTATGCATCAAAAGGAGCACTTAGGGTTAGGGTAATAATGTATAAAAATCCTCACTAATTACATGAACAACAATTTTGTTTTGATATAATAATAATTTTTATAAGATTAAAAAGGAAATTTGATGACAACAAAATTATTGTCATATTTGACAAATTTTTGTTATCATTGAGTAGCACTATTTAAGTGTAATTGTTTGTCGATTAAACATAATTTCTATTACTTTTAGGCTTCTGAAAATTAGTATTTTCACAAAAATAAAATTTCTCGTCACAATATATAATAAATAACAATTTTAAAATTCATCACAATATATAAGATATAAAAGACATTGGCAAGAATTTTCAATTATGAAATAGAATCACTATTCATTGATCATTTTTCGATATATTGTATATTATATTTTTCAAATATATAATTATCAAATATTTCAATTCTAACAACTTAAACTTTTATAAACGAGTATCGATATCCAACAAGAAGGGCAAAATTGTATCATACTTATTTCTCTTTTCTCTTTGACACTAAATAATATCATTAACCAAAAATCATTCACTAAAATAGAAAATACAAATCACAGCATCTCGATTTAAGGGAGAAAAAACCCAAAACAAATTAAAAAATTTAACCCTTAGTACTTTAAAATAATAATTTAATTTATCATGAGACCATTTTTCTCCTTTCTGGTACACTAATTAATTATTGAGAAAAAACTCATTGAAAAGCATAAAAATTTAAAAAATTCAACAACTTAAAACCCTAGCTTGTAAAGCCCCATTCTTAAAACCCCAACACACGCACACACACGCACACACACACACACACACACACACACACACATATATATATATATATATTGCCTCAAATTCATAAATTTCATTTTCTTTACAAGATGTTCTGAAAGTGGACTACATTTCTAAAATGGAATTTTTTTCATAATAATTCTTTCAATTAATTTAATATAATAATTTGACACCAATAATTTTCAACTGTTATTTTTGCGGTTCAAATCTTTTATTATAATTAGTATTACATCTCGTATTACATATTATCAATATACAAGTATTATAACATACTCTATTATAATTAATATTGCATCTTGTATTTTAATACCACAAATATACAAATATTATAATAGGACATGCAATATCAATTGTAATAAATAATCTAGAATGCTATTTTAAAGTACTATAATGTAATATATTAAACTTTAATTTTTTTAGCTCTCGTTATCGAGTCAAATAATTTTTTTAAAATTAAGACGGAAATAGTATATATATATATATATATTAGATAATATTATAATATTCTACACACACACACACACACACAACCAACCCCTGTCTCTGAGTCCATGTGACACTGTATTTTACTGAGCCCTACTCCCAAAACACACCCACTAGCCCTTCCTCGATAACCCAAATCACCCTATCTCTCACTCATTTTTACCATACACAGTAAATTAATTTATAACTACTGTTAAAAAATTCCTAATTTCAACTTTAACTTAGTAAAAACAGACAATCCAATTAAATTTTCCGCTTTATCCAGGTCAGGTTTTAGACCATATAATTAATTGCAATGTTATTATTATATAGACATGAGAAAGAAAAAGACATGGAATTGGTTGCTTAATCCAACCTCTTTTGCCTTTCACAATCCCCTAAGCAGCCTATCTCCTATTATCATCAAAATATGGTCTTCCCAAGGCATTTTATTTCACCCCCCCCCCCCCCCCATGGTAAATTCCAGTTGAGTACAGAAATTACTATGCCTTTAATTTAAAAATATTAAGTATGAATTAAAAAATTATTTTTAAAATTTGGGCTATTTATAAAATAATTATTACAAATACCCTATTATATTTATTTCTATTTTATAAATTATACCTATTGAAAATGGTAATTATAAAATAAAAACGATATTTGTACTTTTCAAAGAAAACTGAGTTTTTTTTATAATTATAGTAAATTTTATGAATAATTTTTATAATTTATTCAAATATTTATATAGTTCAATGACCAGAATGAAATTGATTGTGTATAAGAATGAACTTGTTCACCCAAAGGATGAAATGCAGTGACAAAAAAGGGGGAATATTTATCTCTTTATATACCAAAATATTTTGATTTTAACAATTGAGTTGATCAAACTTATGACATAGAATAAAATGGCACATTAATAATGTAATTAAAAAATAAAAAATGATATATATCAGTAAATTAAAATTTACATATGGATTAAATGATATATTCTCGTATTATATCAATGACCATAATCTTAAAAATTATTGGTAAATACATTGTATTTATAAGTTAATTCATCATAAATTCGAGTCATCTGATGAAAAGTTGAGAACCAATTAATATCTTCTTTGAAAAAATAAAAAAAGTTGAATTAGGAGCAACAAATATTCTTTATTTTTTCATATGCTAGTACATAAATGCCCCTACAAATTAGGAAGAAAATTTCAAGAAATAGGAGAAACATCTCAATTTTTCACTCCTACTTTTCCTATGCAAGAAATTTTATACTTTTTTTCTTGTGCATAATCTAAATATCATGTAAGGGCAATTTGGGACATTCAACAATTCAAAAATGACCTATGAAACAGTGTCTAGGAAGCAAGAACCATTAATATATATAATTAGTTGCACCCTACTCTGTATTATATAAAACTAAACCATTAGTATTCAAATGAAGCATTTGCTCTTTGAGACTTTGAGAAACTCAAGAAAAGAAATTGTTGCACAAAGATAAAGGAACTTAGAACTCAAATCTCTCCAGCCCTCCAAAAAAAAATAAAAATTGATGAAAACATACCAAATGCAAGAAATGGTCACCATTAATGGAGTTCAATGAACTCCACAAGAACTTGGAGTTGAGTTTCATCTGTTTTTTTCTCAAATATCCCACCACCAGTGCTGCCAGCTGCACCGCCGCGTACGGAGGAGCTGAGAGGAGGAGGAGGAGGAGGAGGAGGAGGCTTTATCTCTGGTGAGAAGCTAATATTAACTTTTTGTTCACATGCATGGATTTTCAACAGCACCACATAGTGTGAATTTGAAGCATTCCCTACCACCACAAAAATCTCTTCTCACATGCATGTTGTCTCCCTAGAGTGGACTCTCACCACCCCTCACTGCCACCGCCGCCACCACCACCACCACCACCACCACCATTTTTGACCTTTCACTGTTAAGAAGCCCATTTTCAAGGCTCAATGGAGACTAAAACCAGTCATTTTGCTCCTTTTTTCTTCATGTTTTTCCTCTGGTTTAGCTTAAGTTTTAGAGCACTAGAAGTTAGCTCTCTATCTTCTGATGGACAAACCCTTCTCTCTCTCCTCTCAGCCGCTGACCCTTACTACAAGAAATCATCCTCTGTTCTCTCTTCTTGGAACCCTTCAAGCTCAACCCCATGTTCATGGCAGGGGATAACATGTTCACCCCAAGAAAGAGTTATTTCCCTATCTATTCCTAATACGTTTCTCAATCTTTCTTCACTCCCCTCAGAACTCTCTTCCCTTTCCTCTCTGCAGCTTCTTAACCTCTCCTCCACCAACATTTCTGGTTCAATCCCTCCATTTGGCTCATTTTCTCAGCTTCGCCTCTTGGACTTGTCTTCAAACTCTCTTTCAGGGCTTATTCCATCAGAACTAGGAAGACTCACAGCCCTTCAGTTCCTTTTCTTGAACTCAAACAGATTGACTGGTCCAATCCCACAACAGCTTGCCAATCTTTCTTCACTTCAAGTCCTCTGTCTCCAAGATAATCTCTTCAACGGGTCGATCCCATCGCAGTTAGGCTCATTGGTATCCCTCCAGCAGCTTAGGATTGGTGGCAATCCGTATCTAACCGGAGAAATTCCTCCACAGTTAGGCCTCCTGACCAATCTTACAACATTTGGTGCTGCTGCAACTGGATTCTCTGGTGTTATCCCACCTACATTTGGCAATCTGATCAATCTACAAACCTTGGCACTTTATGATACTGAGGTTTTTGGTCAGATACCGCCTGAATTAGGCTTGTGCTCGGAGTTGAGAAACCTGTATTTGCACATGAACAAGCTCACTGGCCCAATCCCATCTCAACTTGGCAAGCTGCAAAAGCTAACTAGCATGCTTTTGTGGGGCAATTCGCTCTCTGGTTCAATCCCGGCTGAGCTTTCCAATTGCTCGTCACTTGTTGTTCTTGATGTGTCTGCAAATGATTTGTCCGGTGAAATTCCAGGTGATTTGGGGAAGCTAGATGTTCTTGAACAGTTACATTTGTCTGATAATGCACTCACCGGCTCAATTCCATGGCAGCTGAGCAATTGCACGAGTCTAACAGCTCTTCAGCTTGATAAGAACCAATTATCAGGTCCAATCCCCTGGCAAATTGGTGAACTGAAGTACTTGCAGAGTTTTTTCTTGTGGGGAAATTCAGTCTCTGGAACCATACCTCCAGCATTTGGGAACTGTACTGAACTCTATGCACTTGACCTCTCTCGGAACAAGCTTACTGGTTCCATCCCAGAAGAGATATTCAGTTTAAAGAAGCTGAGCAAGCTGTTGCTGCTAGGGAACTCCTTAACCGGTGGACTGCCGCGCAGTGTGGCAAGATGCCAATCTCTTGTGAGATTGAGGCTAGGCGAGAATCAACTTTCAGGTCAGATTCCCAAAGAGATTGGACAGTTGCAAAATCTTGTGTTTCTTGATTTGTATATGAATCATTTTTCTGGAGGTTTGCCTTCTGAAATCTCTAATATCACGGTTTTGGAGCTGTTGGATGTGCACAATAACTACATAACAGGAGATATACCGCCTCAGTTGGTGGCCCTTATTAATTTAGAGCAGCTTGATCTTAGTAGAAATAGTTTCACTGGTGAGATTCCTGAGAGTTTTGGTAATTTTAGTTACTTGAATAAACTTATCCTAAACAATAACCTCCTCAATGGGGAAATTCCAAAGTCCATTAGGAACTTGCAGAAAATAACCCTACTTGATTTGAGCTTCAATAGTCTTTCTGGTCCAATCCCACCTGAAATTGGCTATTTGACCAGTTTGACGATTAGTTTGGATTTGAGCTCTAATAGATTCATTGGTGAAATTCCTGAAACAATGTCTGGTTTGAGACAGTTGCAATCACTCGACCTCTCACGTAATGTGCTCTATGGAAAGATCACAGTTTTAAGTTCTCTTACCAGTCTCACATACCTGAATGTTTCATGCAATAACTTCTCAGGTCCAATACCTGTGACGCCATTCTTCAGAACTTTAACCCTGAATTCTTTCCTTGAAAATCCCCACCTTTGTGAATCTCTTGATGGCTTCACTTGCTCTTCACGTCTCATGAGAAGAAACAGATTAAAGTCTGCCAAAACCATAGCTTTGGTAGCTGTGATTCTGACTTCTGTGGTAATGGCAGTTGTGGCTATCTGGATTCTAGTGGCACGGAATCATAAATACATGATCGAGAAGTCAAGCATGTCGAGCTCCTCTAGGGAAGAGGATTTCTCTTATCCATGGACTTTCATTCCATTTCAGAAGCTTAACTTCACAATTGAGAACATTTTGAACTGTTTAAGAGATGAAAATGTTATTGGAAAAGGATGTTCAGGGGTTGTATACAAGGCAGAAATGCCGAATGGTGAGTTGATTGCAGTGAAAAAGCTTTGGAAAACGAAGAAAGATGAAGAACCAATAGACTCTTTTGCCGCTGAAATTCAAATTCTTGGACACATTAGACACAGGAATATAGTGAAACTACTGGGCTATTGCTCAAACAAGAGCGTTAAGCTTCTTCTCTACAACTACATACCTTATGGAAACCTCCAACAGCTTTTGCAGAATAACAGGAACTTGGATTGGGAAACTAGGTACAAGATTGCGGTTGGATCAGCTCAAGGTCTTGCTTATCTTCACCATGATTGCTTGCCAGCTATTCTTCATAGAGACGTGAAATGCAATAACATACTCCTAGATTCCAAGTATGAGGCTTATTTGGCTGATTTTGGTCTTGCAAAGCTAATGAACTCTCCGAATTATCAGCAAGCAATGTCCAGAGTGGCAGGGTCTTACGGATATATTGCACCAGGCAAGTCTTTCTTGAACGTGCAAGACGTTCTCTTTTCATTAGCTTGTATGTTTTTTTCCTACTTGAGTACACACTGTTTTCCAATTTTTCTTGTCTACAGTTCTACTATATCTACTATCATTTTGTTGCTCAGAAATCATTTGTTGACAAAGATGGCTGGTATTCGATAACTCTAAGTTTTCATCACTAGCCAAGCATTAGTCATTTGTCCCTTATTCATTTAATATGCCGCCTGTTGTTCTTGCAGAATATGGATACACCGTAAACATAACAGAAAAGAGCGACGTCTACAGCTATGGGGTGGTTTTGCTTGAGATACTAAGTGGACGCAGTGCTGTTGAACCTCAGATAGGCGACGGGCAGCATATTGTGGAGTGGGTAAGGAAGAAGATGGGAAGCTTTGAACCAGCTGTGACCATACTCGACTCGAAGCTCCAAGGTTTGCCAGATCAAATGGTGCAAGAAATGCTACAGACACTTGGAATTGCTATGTTTTGTGTGAATTCATCGCCAGCCGAAAGGCCAACCATGAAGGAAGTGGTGGCACTTCTAATGGAAGTGAAGAGTCCACCAGAGGAATCAGGGAAAACTTCTCAGCCTTTGATAAAACAGTCCTCAAATCATAGCTGATTGATCCCTTTTTTTTCCTTCTCCTGTTTTTTTGGTCTTTTTACACTTTTTTTTTTCTTAGTGTTAGGGGATTAGTGATTGATTTTCTTTCTAGGGGAGTGCAAGTTATTATGGGAAGCCAGATGAAAACTCTGCTCCTTGAATTGGACAATGCCTTTTGGAATTTCCTTGTACAGTTTTAGTAACATTAGATTTTTCAAAATGGCTTTCCCTCTTCTTACATTAGTTTATATTTATTAATCTAATTAGTTATAATATGGAAAAATATTATCAAAAAAGATTACTGATAATATCAAATTCTTCTGCATCATATGTAACATGACACAAGAATACAAGAAACATGAAAAGAAGTTGAGAGTATAATTACTGTAATTTAGATAATTAAAATGCATTTCAATACCATTATAGAGCTTCAAAGCTATTATGGATACCATTAATGGACTAATCTACTTCATTTTGTTCTTGAGGTGATACCCAACACTTTTGTTTCTCCTTCCCAATTTCTCCATTTTTTGACTTTCTCACAAAATTAAAAGAATTATTTCACAAAACAATTTTCCCATGGCTAATTTTGTCTTTTTCCCATTTCTCAAATTCCACAAATTCCAAAGCTTCACATAAAATTTTGGACTAACTCTATCAATCAAGTCTTGATATCCATGAAATGGGACCAGTCCTTTTGACTTCAATTCTACTTAAGTTTATAAAGCCCCTGCAACATTCAAACAAACATTTTGTACTTTTCCAAGATTTGTTTGTGCGTAGGTGTGATGAATTATATGTGACAAAGTAGACCCATTTGGTCACATGCACCCAAAACATTCTAGTTGGTGCATCCACACTTGATTTCCACATTAGGTGATAAAATTATAAGGGAGTTTGGGATACTCTTATCTCGTCTATTTAATGATCTCTGTATTTATACCTCTCATGTAGTAAAGTGCATTTCGTCACGTAAGGATAGAAACCATAGAAAACAAGATGAAACCATCGAACGGGGCTATGCTAAAAAGGTTCCTATAAAGAAAGTTATTAAAATATACTGTGATTGTTTGTCCTCTCTTTTCATTCATTTTTATTTTAGAAGAGAATAGTAATAAAAAAAATTTAAAAAAAAAATAATAATTTTGAGAATGTGATTAGATGTGGGATAAAAATATTATAATTACAATTGATGTGATGATTTTTAGAAAAATGATTATTAGATTTGATTGATAATTGAAAAAGTAAGTGTGAATGAATAGTGTATTATTTGAAAATTTATAATAACGATGATTCATGAGATTTTTTTTTTTTTCAAAAAAATAATAATTGAATGTGATAATTGATTGACAAAATAAGTTTTAATAAAAAGTGTATTATTTGAAAATTTTCACAAGTAATCATATGTTGGTACAAAAAAGTTTCCCTAACGAAAATTATACAAAAATTTCTTACAAGCAAACACAATCATAATTTTTGCGTTTATACAAATGCATCTCATCTGAATCCTACGTATACGAGAGGCAATAAACCATAAAAAAAACGAGATGAAACCATGGAATCGGGCTATGGTTAACATGTTCTTAGTAAGGAAGTGCTCGAGATTAAAGATATATGTACATGTTGCCATTATGCAAAATGGGGGACACAAGGGAGCAGGCCATGATTCATCTTCCATTCCCCACATGGCTTTGGGGACAGCCAAAGAGATGTCCTTCAAAACCTGGATTGTCTCCCTTTGTCGTTTGGATGCCATTGTGGAGAACACCACTCTTCAAAAAGGAAACCATGTGGTATTGCTTCCCATTCAGTGGAGAGAGGATGAACTAAGTAGAGAGGATTGTTCAACACTAAACGAGCATGATAATTCATGCCAGTAAAATATGAATCTCATTGTGACTTAGAATAAGATGACAATGAAGCAGGTTTGAGTTGGGTTTTGTCAAAACTTGGGGCCCCTCAAGCTATGATTTTTAAGGAAACTCACTCCCTCCTCTCACCCACACACACTATAGGGGATCAATGTGTCGAATCAAAGCCCCCTCCCACCTACACAGTATGGGAAATTATCATCCCATAACACGAAGAATCTTGATTCTGTCTCTAATGTCATATTAGGAACTTGGAAAGAACAATGAGCAATAATATTTATAGGAGCAATACTTTGACATAAAGAGCAACAAAGCAATGCTAGCCATTAAGTATCAGTAAATAATTATCTGCTACGAGGGAGTGATCAAAATAAACTAAGGTTGCATTTGAATGAAAAAATTTAAATTTTAAAGAAGAAATTAAGGAAAGGATTACAAATGACACAAAATTCATCGCAATGACTCAAAAAATAGTTCAAAATAAGAAATCAATATTTAAAATCCATTATATCATGAGATTATTCAACAAATTTAATAAATTTATTAATATGGAGTTAAAATTTTAAACTTCGAATCCATCAATTCAAATGGTGCATAAGCATGGGACAAGATTTTAGATATCATTTTTGCCAAAGCCAGCAGGCATATCTTGGGCACCTACAAGATAATTTTGGATCAGAACATATGGATACAAATATAAGAAAAGCCCAGAAGAGGGAAAAGCTCAATGGCTAAAAAGAAACATTGGATATCAATCAGATTAAACAATCCACATTTGTGTAGAAACCAACATTAAGCAATCATACATTTGCAAGATATTCTATTAATTCAGGTAAGAGTTCTGTAATCTTGGATATTTACTAGGTGAATAATGCTTTCTCTATCCCAAATTTGCCAATTCTATTTCTATTTGAGTCGTTTCTTAACTGATTTGTGTTTTCCAAAAAGGCAAAAATAAAAAAATCTTACTTAAATAATGATATGACATCACTAAAAAATAATATAAATGAAAATACACAAAAACATCCACTTAGTTGATGTAGAGATTATTATGAGATATTGTGCTTCTTTTACACACACAAGTATTAGATACAAGACCATTGAGTTCTAAGATTCCAGCTGAATGTTTCTATTGTACATATTCTATGCTGCACTAAGCGATGCACATTAAGTTGTTAGCATCCACATATTTTGACGCCAATATTTATTAAATACATGGACATCACAAAAGTGATTATATTATCAATATCAAAATATATTGATACTAACAACTTAATGTACATCACCGGATATAACATAAAAAAAATCAAGCTTTACACCCACAAGCAGTAGCTTCGGGTGGATCCTTTACTATTAAGCATATCAAAGATCAATCAGCTGCTAGCATAAATCATATTTATTACTTTCAGGAATGATGATCTATATCTGTCATACCTTAGTTCAGCCCTGATATGATTATGCCATTGAATTCAAACAACTTAAACTTCCCATTTGAATGTTTATTCATGATATGTTAGCTATTTTATGCAATTAGTTTTATGCTATTTGTGTTAAAAACCAATTACAAGAGAATAAAGGTAAAATTTCCCTTGGTTTTTTCTGCAAAAGTGATAACTGAACCTTCTTGTTCTCTCCATAAATACAAACATGATCAGTGAGCTAAAACAGTTTTGGTACTCACCAGACAGAAGAATAATTCTGCTTGCTTTTAGTTTCAAACTGATGGCATTTATAGTTTACATTCCAGTCAAATGCATTTTCGGTCGATATATCACAGCAGCTGCTCTAATTGCTGAAATCCCAATAGGAGTTGCTCTCCCCTTTTCCTAGTGTAAAATAAGAATTTTCTTACATATGTTTAGCTGATTATTCCTCAACAAATAAGACACTCTAAGATCTGTTTCCAATTACCTCATAGAAGCTCAGGCAAAATCCTGTAATTCATACAGATGGATACCCAAAAATTTGAGAATTTCAGGGATAAAAAGATAAAATCCTACCTATTTATTAATGTTTTCAAAGAAACAAATAATCAATCTTCATTCGAAAAAGAAAAATAACTTATCAGTACCAGCTCACCACTCCCCCTCCCTTCTCCCGTCAGCCTCCACCCCAACCCTGCCCCTCTCCCCACCCCAACCTCCCCGCCCCAGCCCCTTTCTCCCTCTACCCCCAACATTACCATGCATTACAACTAATCACTATAAATGTTGCTCTGGCAACATCTCCACATGGCAATATCTCCATCTTTACTAAAAACACGAGAAATCCACACCAAAGTTAACTGATAGTCGAAATGTCAAAATGTCAGTTCTCAGAAAGTTTCTTTTATCATTATTAATACTTGCAATATTTTATCAAATATGTACAGAAATGTGTACATGTTGAAGATAAGTAGTTTTCCAGGATTTTTAATGAAATCACTAAAACAAAGTCCATAATTAAGAGCAAGTAAATTTCACTGAGTTGAGAGAAAATGGTCATTTATGTAATTCAGCATGAAAGTAAATATTTTAATTTAGCATATAATTTTGTTTTGGATATATAAATGATTTTGATAATGTTAATTTGCAGTAGACAAGAACCACATCAACAAAGTCTAACCAAGATTTGAAATAAGAAAAGCTTTGAAAGAACAGGTACAAAACATAAGCAATTCTTAAGCTGAAAATTTGCATGAATTAATTCCTCAAATACCACCCCATTGTTCTACTCCACATAGACCACATGCCACAGAGGGTGGCAAGCTTTTGAATTAGTTTGGAATAGTATCAACTCATCCATAATGCACTTACATTTTAGTGGCAGACGAACACTTAGCATAACCTAGGAGTACTCAATACACTGACAAATATCATAATTCCGAAATAGAAGGGCTTAACAGAAGTAGAATTAAATAGATAAAACAACTGCCACAATTGAAAGAGTAAGCCCATCATTTTATGTTCTGTTCTCTGTATGTTTTCAAAAGGGTCTTTTTAATTCTAAAAGTATGATTTAGTGTTGGGTCCCAATCAAAATTGTGTCTGGAACTTGAAAATGCATTTGAATGGAATATTTTGTAATGCAATTCGAATTCGAACAAATTACAGTAAGCCTGTGAAGAGCAAAGCCAACCATCTCAATCAGGATAATTAGATAATTATGCCATTCAAATTCATTAAGTCAATATCCAAAAGTTTCTAAAAAATGTTTTAGATTTTATTAATTGTCTTCCTTCATCTCTCTCCAGAAAGTTCTTAGATTTCATTCAAGTGCTTAGGGATGAGAAATAGATGTGAGGAGTGCCTGTGTGTCCAAGACTAGCAACATCTTAGAAAGCAAGGCTGAGGGTTGGGCAGTAGCAACAAACTGGAATAGAGACAAGAGGAGGAGGGAGGGGGATGGAGGATGTTTTGTGTTTCAGGTTCTGGATCTTAGGGTTGATGGCTGCACCAACAGAAATCTGGCTTTGAAATTTTTCATGGCGGCAAAGAAGATATCTAGTGAGTGACGAAAAGATGGTAGCAATAGTTGGGGAGACGATTAAGGAACTTTCATTTTAAGAAGCACTCATCGAGTGCAGTGGAGGTGATAACTATGACAGCGGTTGTGGGAAGCTCTTCTCACAAGAAATGGAGGGGCGGTGAAGGGTAGCAACGAGGGGGGCTTTGTTTGGGTGATGATGGAAGGGCAGTGACAAGTTGGTCCATATTGCCTTTGACAAACGACATGCAGAAAAGCAGATATAGGGGTAATGGTGGCGATTTAAGCGAGAGGTAGAGGGATGAGAACAAGTTAGAAAATATTTTGATAATATTTTAGACAGCGAATACTGGAAGGATGGTTGCAAAGGGATCAGGAGGAGGGGAGGATATAGGGTTTGACATTGGAGGTTGTGATGGTTATAGGAGCTACTGGACAAGTGGCTGGAAGATGGGTGGCACAACTACTGTGGTGGGTGGTGGCTTGCGACAATGGAGAGAATTGGAGTGAATAAGGAGACAATTATTCATTTCTACCTTTTTTTTCTGTTCTTGATAGATTTAGTTGTAGAGGATCACATGGTTTGGGAAATCATTCTAGAAAGCACCTTTGAACAATCTCAAGAGTTTCACCTTATTTTGAACTAGGATTTTCAAAACAAAACAAACCAAACAACTTCACCAAAATTCAACATAAAGGGCCCACATAGGCACAAATATGTGTTTTTGAAAACAAAAAGCAACTCTAAAAACCATGGGCTATTTATCAAAGGCAGTCACTCAAACAAAATCTAATTAGGGAAGAGAGGTGGAGGAGGACAAGAATTAAATAGAAAAATTGTCGGAAATGTATGAACTTCAATGAAATGGCATGATTATCTTGATTGATGAAAATCAGTGCACTCCCATGCACAATATAATTTATTTGGAATACAACATTTTATCCAAATACATTTTCAAGTTCCAAGTTCCAGATATAATTATAAGAATGGAACTTAAATAAATCATGCTTTTCTAAACCCCTTTCAAAAACACCAAAAGAAGGAAAAAAGAAAAAGAAAAGTTTCCAAGTCACGGTTTAACAAATGCATCCTAAAAGACCCGATTCTCAGACCCTTTCCAACAGCAAATTTCAGAACTTATCCTATCTTTCGTTTTGCCTCTCCATAAGCCACAACCATAAGGTTCTCAACACCTACCACATTTCAATCATCTCTCTCCCTCCGATAATTAAATAGAGTGATCCTTGTCCAAAGTATTCCTCATTCAATGGTAAAATCCATGGCCATTTACTGCACAGGGCTGGGTTAACAGCACCCAGAGTGCTTACCTCCCAACTCTCCTAGTTTGGCAGCATTTTCACTAACTCTTTTTCATCCCTTCCCTCCCACGAGAATCCCACTGTAACTTCTCCAGCTCCTTGGCAACAGAGTTAGGAATAGAGAACAAAAACACCAAAAAGTTAAGAAAATAAAAGGAGCCAAATGAAGTTCACTTCACCGCATACAGGATAAGAATAAAAGGAGACCTTGGCAGCTTGAGGTGCCGTAGGCAACAGCTGTACTCCACTACTAGTAAAAAGTTACGGTATGCCATCAAAGTACTTCACATTTGTAAACAGTAATTCAAAGAAGTTTATCAAACTATCACTATCACAGTGACAATTAACTATCTTGATGATTAACAATACCACATTACTGACTCCATTATTTAATTATTCTGTGCTCAATACCAAAGTTTGATACCGCCACAAAATTTAAATAATCGACCCACACAGTAGCAAACTAGCTCCTAACAACCCAGGATACTAATCATTTAGGAAATTAATGAAAAATAAATTCCGAAACTCACTACTCATTCAACTGTTCAAGCTCAGCCTTCAACTGCTCAATCTTGAGCCCCATGGCCCTCTGTATCGCCGCCCTCTCGCTCTCCGGTAGCTTCCCCAACAGCCCTTGATACATTTCAAGAACTTCACTGACAGCTGCACGCGCACACTCAGCTTCCTCATTAAAATACACAGTTTCTTTAGACTCCATGGCCGACTCTATCTCCTCCCTAGCTTCCGCAAACTTGAGGTTAATTTTATCCACTTCCTTGTCAGTTTCAACAGTGTATTGCCTAAAATCTTGGAAAATCTTGAAACGGGTCGGCGAATTTATACTCTTTGGACCGTAAAAATGATGGGGTTTCTTGGGATTACAGTATGAAGAGCATTGGTTTGAGAGATTCGCGAGAGGTCTTATTAGAAACGAAGATTTGGGCTGTGAAGATCTTCCAAAAGGGTGTCTGAAAATTAATTTATGGAGATAAACAGATGAACGATGAAGCATTTTGTAGATTGTAAGCAAGAACAAGGGGAGAAGAGAATCAGGAGTAAAAAGGAAAAGAAACCCTCTCAGGAATCAATGTATTTATCAGGTGTTCATCATCAAAATGGGCTATTGGACTTGATTACTTTAATGGCCTTGATGTTTCAAAGTGTGTTTAGAATTGGGCCGATAGTTAATGTTGCAACCCAAGGGCAAATGTAAAGCTTTCCAAGATCCGGATCCAAATTATACACACACACACACACACACACAACACACACACACACATATATATATATATATATATCTCACAAATTCTTATTTCCAGGTTAAGTTTTATCAAACAACAAAATTTGTAATAATTTTTAAATTAAAATTGGTTTTCGAGGTTAAGTTCTCCGAAGAACATCATCGGACAATGACCAATTGAGTATCTAAATTAAAATTAAACTGAATAAAAAAGAATACTCACTTATCTCGATTTAATTAAATTCAATATTACAAACATAACGTGTCTTGAAAAAAATTAATCCAAATCCTCAGCCGACCAACTAAGTATATATATATATATATATATCTCATGTGAAGTGTAAATCAATTATAATTCGACACAAGTTTTCTTATTACAAAAAACAAATCATATTGATATGGACAAAAAACAATCCTTTCTTTTTCTTGTTTTCATTTTCTTTTTGTATTTGTGCTAATATTACTAAGTTTTTATCTGTTCATCCTTTTTCTCAATTGGTACTTGGATTTACTTAACTATTTTTTTTTTCTTTTTTGTGTTTATTGGTAATCAATTATGCTGACCCCTAAACTTAGATTTCATTAAATAAAGTCAATTCCTCACATCATTAATTGTTAACCTCAAGGGGTAAAATGAAGGTTTCAAGGGTAAAGTGAACAAAAGTGAGTTCAAATTCAAGAGGGTTTAGTTAATTTCCCCTACTGTGATTGCTTAAGAATTAAGGGCTAAAATTAACCAAGAACTTTGTACCATAACAAGGCAAGAAAGCAGAAAGAATACTGCTCAAGTGCCAAAATTATAAGGTTTTGTTTCATAGTAATTGATACTTAACTATATATTATTATTTATTAAATACTGATCAATAATTACTATAATTGTCAATGATTGATAATCATAATGTAATGATAACATAATCAATTTACTCAAGAAGAAGCATAAAGAATTCTAGTAATGAATACATTCCACAACAAAGGGAAACTCTTTGGAAATGATCTCAGTAGGCATCACACAATCAAACAAGGTTGAAATCCACTAGCATTTTAAACCCATGCATATACTAAGCATTTACATACAAAAAAGTTCCATATTCTATTTTTGCTTCAAGTGATCCATATCAAGTTCTAGTCATTGACTCAGGAGATCCACAGGCAGAATTCTTCAAGAAATAGTATTTGACAGACACTCGGGCACACAAAAGGAAGGTCAAATGAGGGTTGGATCAAACGTTAGATCATTCGCCAAGAAAACCCCCAACGGAAGACAACAGAACAGCTGCAAATACATACAAGCAGTGGTTTTTTTATGTCCTGATAACTATTCATTTCAGGCCAAGTAGCCTTAGCTTTCTCTCCAGCTGCGTTCTTCTCTCAGGCTTCGCCCTCTCCTGTACTCAATTTCCGCATCAGAATTTGATGAACCAAAATGACATTTCCTGCCAATTCTGGGAGCCCCCATCTTAGAGAATATGTCCTCATCATCACTCAGAATGTGGGTACTTGGCAAGCTTCGTCCAGAAACATCTCCAAATCGCTTCTGTGGGACTTGATCTGAGATGTGAAAAAAAGTAATGTTATCGCCTTGAGGAGGCAGAAGCAGGATACAGGAAGATAGGAAGGATGAACAAGCAAGCTCACATACTTGTTACCAAGACTCAATCAAGCACAAACGAACAAACGCTAAATAATTCCAATAGACTTTATCAGAGAACATAAAACTCTTACTACCAAATTTCGTCTCGCTCACCTTCTCAGCATTCAATTAGTGGAAAATATAGATAGCATTTGCTAGTATTCTGACAAAGATCATTAATTGTATTGCAATTTGATGGGAGGAACACTATAAGAAGACTTCAAACAATCTTTAATAAAGTAGAGATTATATAAATGTGATAGTGATAGTGATAGTTCACCTTCAAGAATATTATATGAACCAGGCACTCCAGAATGCATCCCCTCAGCATGAGAAAGTCCTGCTTTACCGAGCTGTGGACTAGGAAAATCTTCTCGCCTTTTCCCTGTTTCTACTCCCTCTTTTGATGGTGCAGTTAAAATATGTTCATTTCCAACAGACTTATTCGAAGTTAGAGGTGTCATGCTAAAGGAGTCCTCTAACACATCCGATATCTCGACATAATGATTTGTAGTGATGATTTCATCAGCACTGAACCCAAAGGATGCCCTGTAAGCTTCTAGTTCCTCAGCATCAGGTTTACAAATTTTGCTCTGCCTGTTCTGATGACCATTTCCACCATTTGAGTAAGCATCTGATTCTCTGGAAATACTTAATCTACCACCAGAATGAGAAAATGACGACTGGTCCAGGTAGAACTGGGCAAATGTCTCTGGACAGAAGAAATTGGAATCTTGGCGTGACTTGGAGGCACCAGCTGCCTGGAGCCCAATAAACCTGCCTGATTCAGACTTCGTGTATGCAGGCTCTTGTGATGGAATTGAAGGATTCCATTGACAGGGAAACTCCTTTTCAGTAAATGAAGATGATAAACACTCACCAGACGTCCTTGAAACAGGTGATCTGAGAGTACTTGCAGGACTTCCAGGATAGAGTGAATATGTTGCTTGAAGATCATTTGCAGCAATATAACTGGTCTTATTAGTGCTTTTTATATTGGCAGAAGATGAAAGGAAATGAGCATAAGGCACATCAGGGGAAGAAGGAGTAGTTAAATGTGCTAACTCCGGTGGAGGTGTTAAAGGAGCTGTGGATGGCTCAGTTGTGAAAGTCGAAAACACGGGAGGAGATACCAGTTGTGTCTCATGGGCATATGGACCTGTGACATACATAGTAGACGAAGGACCTCCAGGAGAATTGGCAGACAAGAAACAGCTGGGTGACTGAGCTGTAGATGGGAGTGCAGAATTCGAGAAAGAAGCAGGTGAAGATGGTGGAGCATAAAGAGATGGAGCAATTCCAGTAGTCTGATTAGGCAATCCACCAGCTTGAGGTCCATTTGCCTGATTTGAAACAGCATTGCCTTCAGGAATTCGTGATGCAGGCACAATACGCTTTCCACCTTTTTGTTTACTAAAGCAAGACAGTCCGCCCCAACAACCTCCCCACCTCTTGCGCTGCAAATGAAATAAACCATTTGCCCCAATCTCCACACAAACAAATGCTCTTAACTAGATCAAAGTCAAAATAACAATATGCAGATATAGAATCCTAATTAAAACATCAAAGCAAAAAAATCGAAAAGAAGCAGCCGCGAAAAATAGGTGTCTTTGGAAGCAAGGTTATATGTGAACTTCTGAGTTATAAGATTATCTTACCCAAGTTTGTTAATCATTTTCCATAAAATTATGGTTTCTTGTAATTTGAAATGATACATAACTTTTTACATATAGCAGCTATGTTGCCACAAAAAGAGGCCATAATAAAATCCTACTTCTAAATGGTTCACACCAACGGTGATTTGTGTCAACACAATCATAAAGTTATCATATTAATCAATTTATTGCATTATAGTCTATAAGCCATCATAACTGGCTCCTTTTCCACATCAAATTCAAATAATCCATGGCTCCTTTTCCACATCAAATTCTATTCCTCTCCCACTTTCACCCCTAATTGAGCTGGTGCAGCCAAACACTACATCTTAGAAAAGTAGCATGGAAGATCCCCCAGACAAAAGATAAAGGGTTATTGACAGGACACTGGAGTAAACCACTCCAAACATCTATTAATTTACTGTAAAAGGATTTCACCCCAAACCCACCCATTCTAAGCAACACTTAAGGATTCAAAATCAGAAGGCAAGACACCCTGCATTTTGTCCACCCAATTAGGACTTCGTTTTCTCACTTCAAGAGAACAAGTGGTGAGAGTGGGAGTTCCATGAGCTCAGTGTTCTTATTGATAACCAAGACTTCCACCTCTTTCATTTATTTCAATATCTCTCACATAGTACATAAACATGGGTAAAGTAAGGGATCATCCGTCTTATTGAGCTCTTTGAAAGTACAAGAGTCGATTATGTGTTTATTTAAGCACTATGCATGTATAAGTTATATGTATAACATCTTGTAGCCGCTTCATAAATTTGTCCCTCAACATAGTCCAGCTTAGTGCACCTTCTCTGACTCTGACTCCATATTCAATTTTCTAATTTTCAGTTATTAATACTATTGTTAGCTTAACAACTCTGAAACACATCAAGCTGCAGATTGAATAGATTCATAGGTTTTTGTCCCACATATTCCTAACAGGAGATATCAAATTAAAATTCAGAGTAAAGCAACAAGTTTATTCTTTAAAGCCAGTTCGGAAAAATAAATTTACAGAGAAAAGATTCCTATTGGACATAAATTAGCAGTTGACCTTTGAATACAGAAATGTAATCCATAATTTAAGGCTTTTATGATGGACTCTGTATCTTTCAATCTTACAAAGGCAGTGTGAGAGATGCATTACTCAACCATAACACTAACTAACATAGCAAAGGATGTAAGATGAATTTTAACCATCCCATCAACTGGATTTTTATGACCGGGCCCACTCATGTAATTATCTTAGAGAAATTACAGATGATAAAGTCAGGAAACCAATAAGGCAAAAGAACTTTGTAGTTAAATGCTTGCAAGAGTCAATTCTTATATTATATTCAATGAATTTACTTGAGTTGACTGAGAACAATTCTCTCTCTCTCTCTCACATTGGAGTCACAAGTACGTCATTATATGGGAATTGGGAAATAGAGGGAAACCACTCCAAAAGTAAATTAATAAATCATGTACAATTCTATAGTATCTTGAATAACAAAAGACCATACCAGTGACGAACTCTGCCACTAACATCAAGAAGACAAAATGTATATGTGACTCCAGACAGCTTCTAAGATCTAATATGCCTATGCTCATGACAACAAATGTTTCATCAAGAGGGGACCATAAGTGTATATCTTTCCCCCAAGCATGCAATTGATTACATGGGAAATGAAGAAACGCTTAGATTCATAAAGCAATATACCCGAGGTGCAGGTGCTTGCTGTGGCTGCAGAAATCTATTCTGCTCCGACCCCATAAACAAGTTGGTTTGTGGGGCAGCACACACTGAAACACTGTACTTTTTATTAGCAATAAGTATCCACCTACTAACAATTCAAACAAGGACTCTTTGCAACTCTTCTGCTCCTGCCTGTCCATTCGAATAATTAAACTTTACTAAGTACACATTCAACCAACAAAAAATTAGAACGAAGTATCCATCAGTCAACAAGCCTCAAAAAATCTAACAAGATTACACATTTTGCACAGCCAGCAGCCTATTTAATGGAAAAGGACCTTAAACTTTCTATAGAATCCTGATAATCGAATCGCTAGTAGAATGGCTATAAATGTAATCAATGTAAATCAGATAGCGGATCTAGTCGAAATAATAAAGAGAGATGCATAAATCACAGATAAAAGTTGTTCTTTTTTTTTTTCCAACATCCTTGGCATGATTTAGAAAATGGGTCACAAAAAGTAAGTTAAAAAATACCATTTTTTTATTTTACAACAAATAATTCCAATTCCAGAAGTTCAGATACTTCCAATTCTAGCCCATCAAGATTTTGGAATTTTTCATGCTGTTTTTGTCAGTTCTAAGAACAAATAATTCTTATCCATTTTTGGACGCAAATATAAGCATAATTTGTAACTAATATACATGAAAGCGACCCCACTAAAAGAAAATAAAAGTTCTTGCTGCCGCCACTACCCAGGTAAATTAATTTTCAAGAAAAGAAATGCTCACCAACCTCCAACAAATTCTTTCCAGCATCACATCACTATCCAAAGACATAAAGAAGAAAAAAAAAAAAACACACACACACACAGACAACGGTGTCACACACTTAAGCTCCATGCTTCAACCAAAACTTAGAAAATGAAAAACTCATCAAAGAAAACACAAAGACAACGAGGCCCATCAAAGAAAATTACCCAAAAAAGCAAACCCAGCAAGAAAAACAAAGAAGAATTGCAGTACCTGAACTAAGAAATATCTACATTTCCATGACGAGATCTGGAGAAGCTGAGTAACAATCAGCTACCGAAAAAAGACTGTATTTGTGTGTAGAATGTGTGTGTTTTTTGCGTATGAAAGGGAAAGAGAAAGCAAAGGCCAGATCTAATCTGTAATCTGGTCTTTTTTTGATTGATTGTAGTGTTTGCTAAAATTGCTTTTCTTTTTCTTTTTTTTTTCTTTTCCTTTTTGGAAAACAAAAATTAAAGTAAAGTAAAAGAAAAGGAATGGGAAACATAACGGCGTTACTGTGTGTACTTTTTTACTCTTTAATCAGGTGTAGGATGAGGTGGCAGATGGGCATTGGCCAGTTCTTGTCTATGGGAATATCAATTTTTTATACCCACATTTTATTTTTCTATTTTTTTATTTATTATTTTCGTTATAAATCACATTTTTATGGCGAGATATTTATTTTTAATGATGTAATTTTATGTGATATAAGTGATTTAGAACTAAGAGACATACATATTAAAAAAATGATGCGTTAAGAAGGTAATATAAATCATGAATCTTGTTATTATATATTTATTGATTATATGTTGTATTTACAATAAATATAAACAAGACAATCTAAACAATTGTGGACCGTATAAACAATTTAAAAAAATTAATTCAAAATACATAATTACTCGAAAATATATGAGAATAGTAGGTTAGCTAAAGTTATGAAGTTAGATGTATTGAGGGTCTACTTACATTTTATTTTTTAATTTTTATATTTTATTTTTTTATTATAATTCACATTGTTACAACGAGAAATGATGTACGTGTGCAATTCATTTATACTAGAAGTAAAAAACACAATAAGAAAGTGACGTGTATTTACAATAATATAGGTCATGAATCTTGTTATTATATATTATATTTAATGTTAATTATCTGTACTATTTATGATAAAAAAAATAAACATTTGAAGTTGAAAGAAACCTAGTTAAGTATATGTAGATAATCTAAAGCTTACTTTAAAACAAAAAGGTAAACTAAGCCATGAACCTAAGGGTGTATTTGGGTAGAAACAAGAAATATTAAGAGAAAAGCAATTTGGGGAGAAGAGACAAAGTTAGGGTTTGAGGGAGAAGTCGCAGGAAGTGTGGCTAAAGAGAACAAACGGGGTCAAGATTGGAGGGTGTGGGGTTGAAGTTGAGGGAGAAAAGAAGATGGTCATATGGAAGGTGAGACATCATAGACACACACAATATATAGTTTTAATTAGTGGACTTCATATATTTGAATAATAATTGTAGCTGCTTTAACTCAATAGCAATAATAGTTCATTTACACCTTTATTACTCATATATTTCGTTTTTGCCCTCAATCACGTGGTATAATCAATATATTATGATAAATAAATTAATTATTCTCAATTGTTGAAAGTTCATTCCAGCATCCCTTAAGGGATCTTTAGTTAAATTTCCACCGACTAGTTTCAACTGAATTATCATAAGTAAACACATAAACTAGAAGTAGTTAGCTACTAGAGTAAGAGTGTTGGATTAGTTTTACTTTTCCTTAATTATTTATTTAAAAAAAAATTAATTCATCGTTAAATTAGAGAATACAAGATTTATCGGTTTATCCAAGAATTACCCTTCAAATTCTTAAAATTATTAAACTTACGTCTTCACAAATCACGGAAATAGCTCCAAACGTGATTTGGGAGCCTTACACCTTAGTTGTATGACCTCTAATTTTAGTTAATAGAATTATTATTAACCAAAAGTATGCAAATTAGGCATTAGTCCAAACTCAAAATTAAAAGGATATATATATATATATATATATGACCTCAAACTTTAGTTAACAGAATTGTTAACCAAAAGTATGCAAATTAGGCATTAATCCGAATCCAAAATTAGAAGGCTGAATTATGGACCTATTATCTTAGCCCCTTGCCCATGAATGTTGGGCAGCAGATTTATTTGACTAATGGGCCTGTTATGTTGCCCCTAGTCCATGGATTTGGGCTTAGGCTTTGGCCCACCAAAATACTACCCGAAACCCAAACCACAAATTGAAACCCAGAATCCAAACCCATAAACCCGACTTTAAAGAATGAAAATAGCTACGCTCTGGAAATTCAGTTCGAAAACCCTTTTTCCCGCCAAATTGGCTGAGCTCCTCACCAAATCTCTCTCTCACACACACACACACAACCACTGTAGCAAAAATGCCTACGACCTTCATCGCTGTTCAATGCTTCCAATGCTGCACTATGCAGGCAATACTCTCTCTTTCTCTCTCTGTGTGAAAATAGTTCTACATATGTATGTGTGCGTGAAAATGTAATTATTAAATGTGGATGCAGGTGAAGCAGCAGAAGAAGAGCAGCAACAAGTGGGGCTGCGTGGTTTGCAATCAGAAGCAATCTGTGCGCAAGGTGTTCTCCCAGGGTGTCATGGCCAGGGACGTACGCAAATTCGTCCAGAATTTCAACATGTCTCGTCAATTATCCGATCAAAAACAGTTACTCTCCGAGGAACTCGAAACCTTCAATTCTCCGAGCGGCGGACATAAGACGAAAAGGAATGATTGGTCTGAGTATGTTGATGATCAGGAGGAATATTGCGGAAAATTCGATAAAGATGAAGATCTCGCTGAAGGTGTTTGATTAAATTGATAAAAGTTCATATTTTTTATTTTTTATTTTTTTTTGTAATTGGTTTATGTTTTTTGATAATGATTTTGGATGAGCAGGGGATAATAGACTCGAGCCGATGGTCGTGACAGAGGTGCCAAAGGCGCTGTTCAAGAAGCCGAAAGTGAAGGACTATTCTTCCAATGGATATGGCACCGAAAAGCTTTTCAAACCACTGTTTCCAGACACAAGTAATGCCAAAAGGCATCGGAACGATCATTCTCAAGGTAAATCGAGCGCCAGAGGAAATTGGATGCTTATTTATAAGATGGATATCATAGTATATAAGACAGTTTTTGTTTTGTGAAATTGATGGTGGTGATTTTTGCTGAAGTGTAGATGTACAGTTGACTGAATTTGAGCAAACATCTTGTGAAAGAGATTCCAAGAGGAGTGAATACTCTATGAGAGCTCAAGACATTTGTTCTCATGAGGAACCTGTGACCTTACATCCATCAGACCGGGCTCCCAAATGGAACCGTTTCATGGCACAAATTCAAGACAATAAGAGCAATTCGGCTAACATAGAGGAGCCATTCGTAAAGCAACCAAGAAAAGGGGTCAAGGGATCAATTTCAAAGTGGAGTGGTTACATAACACAAGACGATGAACATAATGGAATTGGAGTGCCAATGGTAGGGTTACATCATACAACAGCAGCCAAGGGACCAGTTTCTAAGTGGAGTAGCTTCATAACTGAAGAAGACGAGGATAACTTAGAGAGTAAAGGGCAGAGAGACTCACGGGATCATGTTAGTCAACGGAGCAATTATCTGTTGGATTCATTGATGAATGAGGAAAGAGTAGAGGATGATATCCACCCTGATTTCCTCTGACCTCCTCAATTTTCAATTGTATGATGGTTACATTTACTAGTAACTCGTAAGATAAGAGTGCTTGGCGGCTCACTCATGATTTAACGTCCTTTAACGGTTAATATAGATCTATTTGAGCATTATCCATATGGATGGCATGAAATTTCCCATTGTGTAGGAAAGGTTATATTGCCTTTATGCTTCTTTTGGGAGTAGTGAAATTTTTCTGTCAAACTAGAATCTCTTTTACAATGGTCGCATTGCTTTTCTGGTGCCCTTTGATTGCTGCAAAATTTTACCATTCAATTTGATAGCTAATTGTCCTGGTCGCTGGGGTCATAACTGTTGCAGTGTGCAATCCTTGTTGTTCGGATCACAACTACCAGCCAGTTCTTCGGATCACAATTCACAACTACTAGAGAAATTATCTGTAGAGTATCTCAGACCTGTTCAACAACTTCTTAGAGACAATTATCTGTAATAATATACAACAATAGCTTTTAAATCCGAAAATCATGCAGATGATGTTTTCTCACATCTGTTTCCATTAACTGATAACATATTAGTAGCTACTGACACAAAAGGCAAGTACATTACAAAGAGAAAAAAAAAACACCAGGACTTATTAAAGTTGTCAATATGTCATTATTTACTTATTTTAACATTTTTGAGCCTACAAAAAATTGAAAAGAAAACAAGAATCTGCTTAATACAACGAAAAAGGGATCCAAGTTATGAAAAATAAATAAATAAATAAATAACCTTATAATTATCTAGAAGCCTATAACTAAATTCAGCTATCAGCTTGAACATAAATTTGAGCTGTCTATTCTAGAGAGGATAAAGACTCGTCAAGCCCCAAGAAAAAAAATGCTCCAATTAAGGACAAGGAGCCTTTCTTCTTAATTTATCATAAAGAGCCGAGTTGATCACCAATGTCAGAACTTGATGATGCTAAAAGAAGCACATCCACAGCCTCAGCGACTTTCTTCTTTAGAGCATCTGGAGACTCAATGAGGTGAAGCACCTCTGTTTGGTCCATCTCCAATAACATACCAGTTACTTTTCTGGCATGATTGCGCTCAAGACGTTCCACAAGTGGGTAAAGTTGTTCACCTAGCATCTGCAGAATTATGACACGTCAGGATGTGACATACACTACAAACAATAACTAGGCATCACTGGTGAAGTTTACGAATGGTAACAATGAATTAATCATGGGAAGAGAAGCCAAAAATTGGACTAACCATGCGCTGATTTTCTGGAGAAGCAGAAGCCAAAGCAGAAGCAAGTGTTGACCTAGATAATGGCACTGAAAGCGGAATTTCCAAAGAACCTCCTGGCACTGCAGATGCATCAAGAGGCAGTGGCACAATTGGTCCCATTAGACCTTGAGGCACCATCGAAGGATTGACACCATTTCGTGCACTGGCGATGTATCTGCTGAGACCTTGATTTGAGTTGAGCTGCATCAGACACATTAAAATGCATAAACAAAGAGACCATCATGAAGTCCATAGGAAATCTAATTGTCAGATGACTTTGTTATAGATTTCCCAACTGCAAACAAAGTCATATAGGCATCCCACCAAAAGAGAGAGGAGAACCCAATGAGTCTTGCTTAAAGCTACACATATGACAAAACAGAAAAAAGTTACAAAACATGAAAACATGACAAACCTGTTGCTGATGTTGAGAATTTCCACCTCTCCTTACACCCAATCGCTGCCCAGGCTGACCTTGTCGTTGAAGTTGGAATGGCATGACAAAATTGGACGGAACACCTGGCTGTAATCCGGGCAAGTGCTGCTGCTGAAATCCATATGCAGGTGCCTGAGGAATGAGTCCAGAACCAACCTGGCCAAAATAAAGCTGCTGGTGGGCAAGCCTAGGTGTGCCAGTGTGAAATCCTGGCATTCCTGACAAAGGTGACATCGTACCAGGTGTTCGCATCTGAGCAAAATGTGCCTGAACAGAAAGAAATGTTGTTATAAAACTACAACCAAATGGCATGAAATTTCACAAACTCAATCTCATACACAACAAATACTAGAGAAATGAGCCAGGAACAAAAAAAATTAACTGTTCATGGAAAACTGAAGTGGTCCTTTTATACACCAAATACTCCAAGGTATGGAGGATTCTTGGATACGGATAGACCACACATAAATAAGCAGCATAATCAGGGTTGTCCTTGCTGCAAAAAACTATCACCACCATCCTCTCTGCCCAACCACCCATCACGAACAACACTGTGCCCCCCCCCCCCCCCCCCCCCCCCCAACAAAACCCCATTCCAAGAAAAAAAAAAATCCTAAAAGAAGACACAAATTCCATCCCAAAAGGGAATATATTATGCAGCATATTTAAGTAATTGAAAGAAAATAGGTAAAAACAGACAAATTTCAAATTTTCCTTTCACTTAAAACCCACCATTTCTACTTAAAAACAACAGAACGTACAAAACCCATTATCCCTACTTAAGAAACCTCAGAAAATAAAAAAGAGTTGTTGCATAGCCATGAACACGAGCATGATACATTCATAAACAATAATAAGAATATCATAGGATGAACCGTAGCTTTGTTTTTGTTCAAAATGTCTTATATTCATGTGAAATAATCAGTTCTTGAGGCACTTTTCTGTTCAGAAACATAACATATGTGGCATGTAAAATTCAGCAACTAAGTCACATATATAACCGAAATTATTTGCAAAATATGTAAGCACAGATAAGATATCCTAATGTATAAGTAAAAATGCCCACCCAGATGCCTTCTTTTGGAAGAATGAGAATTGCTGGACACCACCCCAAACCAGAGAATAACAGAAGCATGCAATTAGAAATAAAATGTTAAGACATCCTAAATTTATTACAGATGGTATAATGCAGAAACAATTTAAGTACTTAATAAATTTGCGACAGAAAGTTTCTTATAAGTCTTTGGGAAGTGAACTGAGCATTTTGAATGTTATTAATTTAAATTAAAACTAGAATGTACAAATCTACAGATTAAAATACATTATTATCTTGTGCTATTGACTTCATATATCTAGTGTTCTTCTCACATATTAATGACATTAAGAAAAAAATAATACATTACCTGTAGCCAAGCCTTCCTTTCTTCTTTCCGTTGAGCTACCGCAACATATAAAGGTTTCCTCCCTATCATCTTCCCATTCATTTCATTCAACTGAAAAATGATTAAGAACACATATCAAATGACATCCAACATATAAAGGAATAATGCACGAAACAAACTTCGTTGGAGAAGCAAGGAAGAGGAAAGCTTTGAAATTGAAAATCCTTAAGCGCAAAAGTATCTTACGGCTTTTGTAGCTTCTTCAGGGTTGGAAAAGGCCACAAAACCTGCACCCTTGCTCACTCCATTTGGATCACGAATGAGCTAAAGAAAACAATGGTGATACGAAGTAAGAAATTAATATTACAGGAAAATGACAAAGACAATAACATCAAATCTCTTGGACAAATAGAAACTATTACAAATCTCAGTGGAAGTACAATGTCCAATACCTTGCATGATGTAATGGTTCCAAACTCTGAGAATAACTCCTTCAGCTTTTCATCATCTATGCTATCATCAAGATTTTTCAAGTACAGGTTAGCGTCTTTTAATTTCTCAAATCTATTATTTCTCTCCTGTTCAAATTTGGCTTTCAGTTCTGCCTCCCTTTCAGCTTTCTTTTCAGCCTTTCCAACGTACAATACCTTGTCATCTAATAAGGATCCATTCAAATTCTCAACTGCAGCAGCTGCAGAATCAGTATTTTCGAAATTAACAAAGCCAAAACATCTGGATTTTCCATTTGCATCTTTCATAACAACTGCACTAGTGATGGGACCAAACTTTTCAAATATTTTCTTAAGGTTCTCATCTGTAGTACTTTCAGATAAGTTCTTCACATAAACATTTTTAAATTCTGGCGATCCTTTTGCTCGATTCCTTTCTTGACGGCGAACAAAAGTGCCAACGTAGACTTGCTTATCATTCATCAGCATGCCATTCAACCGCTTGATTGCATTTTGTGAAGCTTCCTCCTTATCAAACTGCACGAACCCATAGCCCTTTGATTTCTCATTGTTGTCAACAGCTACCTTGCAAGAAAGCACAGTTCCAAAGGCAGAAAAAGTTTCATACAGTGCCTTATTGTCTATTGAAGGATCCAAATTCTTAATGAACAGATTAGCATATCCACTTTTCCGGAGGCTAGGATCTCTATGAGAAAACATAATCCTTATAGGCTTTCCATTGACATGGGTAAAATTCAGAACATCTCTCGCATTTGAAGCTGCAATATAACAATATAAAACAATTAAGAAACATTTTCTTATTGAAAATTGCAAATAAATATGCATGAATTGTCAATGCCGCATGTCACATATATATATTTGGGGCATGAACAAAAACATCAAAAATTGAAATTGGAACTGACACAATCAAATCAGTATAAATGTATGTGTGTGCGTAACTGGGAATGGATTTCCATGTAGAGTCAAATAAGAAAAGCAATTCACACTTTGAAAAATAAATGCTGAGCAATGTAGCTAATTGAAACTGATGACTGCACGCTCACTCTCAATCCATCAAAGCTTATCAACATACTTATTTTTCGGAAACGTAATGAATACGACGCCACTTTTTCACTTACTTTCGCCTCGTTTTCCATTCATAGAGGAGAAAGTAATTTCTTTTATGCGGCACACCATTATAACGTTCAAATTTGGTGATAATAATTATGAGAAGAACCAGAAAAAATTGAAGTAACGAGTTGATATCAAAATAATTACTTCAAATTACTCACTATAATTGTAATGACTTCAAAACACATAAATTCCAACAATACCATGTAATTTCGCATGCATGCAACCACATATAACACAACAATAAAAAACCACAAAATCAACAGCATTAAGCAGAAAAAAAAGACAATAATAAAACAGTGACTCCGATCAGTGATGATCACCATCCATAGGAGTATTAAAATTGACGTAGGCGTAGCCAAGTGAGGACCGGCGAGTCTGATCCCTGCAAATCCTAACCGAAACCACTGGCGCCACCTGACTGAACAGATCGTACAGTCTGTTCTCATCCACCGTCGCCTCCAGATCACCTACGTACAGAGACGCGTTCGGGAACACTCCTCCCGCCACTGCATCTGGAGTCGAAGGCGGAGTGGCTGCCACCAAACTCACCGCCGGTGGCGGAACCGCCGTCGCCGCCATGTCAATCCGGAAAACAACTCAAACAAATAACTAAGATTAAGAATTAAAAGTACTAATGTAGAAAATACGTATAATTCTATACGTTCAATCGTTGTATCTATATATATATACGTATAGTATGTGTGTGTGTGTGTGTCTCTCTCTCTCTCTCTAAGAATCGGTGTATGAGAAGGAGAAAGGCAGTAGAAGAAAGTAGGTGCGTGTTGGCATTTTATATAGGTGAGCGTAGGAAATCCTACGCGGGAGTCTGTTTCGGTTGGGACAAAAAAGTGTTGTACCTTTAGTTGACCGTTGAATTTTCTGAGTTAGTGGCGCGGAGGTCTGAGAGGTACTACTTTTTGTTGCGAGCAGAGGAGTTCGTGGTTGTAGAGGATTGTGGCCGCTGGGTAACGGAGATTGTTGCGAACCGGTTCAGAGTAAGCAAGAGACGTTTGTGAAGCGGCACGTGTGAGTTTGGGGGGTGGTGACGTGGCATTCGACTGCGTTTTTCTTTCTTTCTTTGTTGTTACGCACGTGCGTCTTTGTTTTTTCTTTTTTTCTTTTTGGATTTTGTTCAATTAAGAACAGTACAAAAATAGTATTGCTTGGAAATTGTTTTATGTGCCACGTGGAAGTAAGCAAATTTTTTTTAATGATTCAACCTTTTAATTTTAGTGAGTAAAAAAAATTAAAATTAAAATATAAATTATATTATTTAGAGTGAGTAAGTATTTTCTTTTTGAAATTTAAGATTCAAATAATTTGCATCCCAATTTTGATTTATTTTTTTTTGGAAAAAAATGGGATAAATTCATGTTTATATTTGAATTATATAATTTCTATTTAGGGTCGAGTTGATTTTCATATGAACACCTCGTAACTACATAATTTCACAGTTATGGTGTGAAATGCATCTACGATTTCTTAAAAAAAAATTAAAAAAATAGGATAAATACATATTTATATTTGTATTTGGTATAGAGTCGAATAAGTCGAATTAATTTTCAGGTGAGCATCCCTAACTACATAATTTCACAATTGTGGTGTGAATGCATCTGCGACTTCTTAATTTTTTTTTTAGGACATCTTTGCATTTATATGTATAAGTTTTCTTTCCCAATTTTAGGGCATGTTAGCATTTGTATGTACACTTTAATTTTCTTTCTTGATTATAACTTAGGGCATCATTAATCATAACTAATCACTAATATATTTGTCTTAAATTATGTGGTCTATCATCATCATCATCGTTCATTATGGTTTCATAATGTATGTAAAAAACAAAAGATGGTCTAAATTTATGAGTGAATGATAATTAATTTTGTAGACCACAAATTGAAAAGGAAATATGAAAAGGAGGGGGTGGATTTGATAGATTTCATAAAGTTAGGTGTAAAAAAGTGATAATTCAAAGATATGGTAAAATTGTATATCTTTTATTTTTCAGAAAAAATGAGGAAAGAAGAAAAACAATTTTTAAAAGATAAACCCATTTATTTATCCATTTTGACAGAAAAAAGTAATTGTTAAATTAAAAACATTTTCTCTTGACCAAGCAATAAAATGACATAGAAATAAAATGAAGAAAAGACTACAATTCTTTTCCCTAACATAGTAGCGAATTTGGGATTCGTGCAAAGTTTTTTAGCTCTTAAAAAATTTGTAATTGGGATATTGTTTAAAATAATTTGAAAAGAACAAATATTTTTTTATAAAAGAATCATCATAAAAATTTGGAATAATTCGAGAATATAGCTATGCATAAAAATGTCAAAAAAATCATAATACATGTATAATTACTTATGTATCGAAAATTTTAGAAAATGAATTAATAGAGTAGTATTCACTATCTTTAATTATTTTACTCTTATTAAAATATGAATGAAATTTAATATTACTTCCCTTTATTATGCAAAAATTTTAAAGAATTCTCCGCACAACAATCTTTAAAATACATTTTTGGGATTAATCAACACGTTCTATGCATATATCGAATTCTATTCGAGTATTTTTTTTCAAAAATTCAAAGAATTTCATTACTATGTTCAACATTAAAGGAAGCCACTCAAACAACAAAATGTAATGTACGAGTAAAAATAAATAATATTATTCTGGTGGGAACCTGCGCATACATTTTAGTATGGAGCAATTATTGGGCAATGAATGAAACCCTACGACTAAGGTGTTTCGAACAATTACTGTGAGTTGGACTCTTTGTGCGCAAAAGTGTAAAATTCTTGTTGGGAACTTGGGTGTTGGTTGAGGCATATCTCACGATTTACCCCTCCTAGGTGTTAGGGACAAGTGTGTGGAATGTTCAGAATTAGTTCGGCGCAAGTCGGGAATTTGAGTTATTAAAAAAAAAAATACACAATATTATATGCATTTACACACGAGACTGAAATCATCGTTTTAGCAATTAAAAAAATGTGTTCGAAAGTACAATAAATTAGACAAATTAGACAAATCTTAGGGAAGATCTCTACAACTAACCCTTAATCCAAGAGAATAAATCTGGTTTCTTATACATTTATACCACAAGAAATAACTGTTATTATTTATGTGAAACACAAAACAGTAAATAAGAAGTACTTGGCAATATATATGTATATATAGGAAAAGCAGGATTTGGCATGATCTTCTTGAAAGTATCATAAATTAACTATCCACCAAGAACTTCAAACAATCTTGCATCATTTAACCTGGTCCCATGTAAGAAAATTCTTTTGAGAAAATTCTTTGTGCTTAGCAGCAGTCAATTTAATTGCATTAAACCACCAAGTGGCAGCCTATTGGATTTGGCCCAATAGTTTCCATGAGGTCACACTAACAGATCGAATTTAGTAGTTATTGAATTAATCACATTTATCGTGAGTGAATAAGAACTAGCATTTTGGTGAAATTGTAGTGATGAAATTATACTTTCAATAGCAACTATGTCTCAATCTAGATAACAAGAGAATTTTTATCAATTCACGGTATTAACCGAAAGTCTTTTTTCGTTTCTACCTTTACTAAAATTTTCCTGATTCGTCTTTTCCAACGATAAAAAAGTTCTATGATCCAGTTCGATTAAAATATAGTATTTATGATCATTATTGGAAGATTGAGAAATGACACTCATTCAAAACCAATGACGGAGCCCCACGGAATGGTTGGGCAGCCGGTATCTTCAACTCTATGATTTTTTTGAATTTAATATAAACTTTATACATAAATTTCTAATATTTTAGAGTTTTATCCTCTAATTATTATTTTGTTGAAAACCCACTCTTGTCCCTCAATTTAAACTTTTTTGGCTCCACATGTGTTTAGAACCTATAAGAAGCAAGAGCATTCAATAGCAAACTATATATGAGAGACAATGGTACAAATTCAATAAATATTTTAACCAATGTATATCCTTTAGTATAACATCTCTAAAAGTTGGATTTTTTTTACCTTTCTTTTTGTATTTCTAGGAATAAGGAAAATTTTTTAGATGGGTCACGTATATTGGTCAACTAAGTAGTAAAAACCACCTACCCCGTAAGAATACCATTAAGCTACAAATCAACTACTAATACTATTAAAAAGCTTCTTATATGAACTTAAAGTTAGCATGAATACTAACTATAAACAATTGATGGATTGCACTTGCATCAAATACAGAACTTCCAAATCAATTTTGAAAATTCATATGATGGAAAAAAATTAAATTGGCATGATCTTGTCCAATATGTTGTAAAATAATTATCTACCAATAATCGACACCGTTAAGGTACTAAGCCTGGTACTAGGCATGAAATTTAATTTCACTTTCATAATCCTCATCTTCCCTTAAAACCTTTCATCATGCTCAATCACATTTTCTCTAACAGCATTAAAAACCATCTTAATTTCTTGGGACCAAGCCTTCTGCGTGGATTGTATGTGGATTAGAGTAACACAAAAATGCCCTTTTTGGCCTGTATGTTGTCCTCATTTCACTTTTCGACCTAGCAATTATGTAGTATAATATAAAGATCATTTAACACACATTAATGTAGAAGGCACTGGATTTAGGACAAATTATATTCGGATAAATCATTGTACTTGAATTCGGATTGAAATTATTTGAATTCGAATATTTTGAGTTTGAAATGATCTAAAACACTAACACATGTTAGACTTGTTGGAATGACCTCTAGTTAAAACCTTTCGATACTTAAAGTTGAGAGTCATAATGAACTGGTAAGCGAATTGAGTAAATATGTAAAACTTACCTCCTAAAAACTATGCTCTG
Source organism: Paulownia fortunei (assembly GCA_019321725.1). NCBI lineage: Eukaryota > Viridiplantae > Streptophyta > Magnoliopsida > Lamiales > Paulowniaceae > Paulownia > Paulownia fortunei. Next base: position 18,218,713 of record CM033119.1, on the reverse strand, counting down.
AGGTATTTATAGTGGTCCGTTCATATAGATTGTACAAATTATGATCCAAACTGTATGATCTGGTTAACTTTTTCATCATATTAGCCTGCTTTATCAACAATGGAGAGCTCGAGTTAACTCGAACTCAATTTCGGATCGGGTCGGGTCCCAAATAAAAAAAAAACACGGACCTCTAGGTATTTAAAGCATTTAGATGATATTTCATATGTATAGTGTAATTTCAAAACTTTATTCATCATCACTAAAACTACTACAATCTACTAAAACCCTGTATTATCCATCCTTTAACAGGCATTTCAACTTGGATATAAGTACAAACAATGCTCAATAATTGACAGAAAGCATAATCAATATGCATAGCGATATCTTTAAAGCGTATAGAACTCACATTCAGGGAAAGCAGCCTCTGATATTATCTTCTCCACTGTACTACAAAACAACTCAGCTATACACCAAGAACTTTGATAACTATCAATGATAGGCCCCCCATTGTGCCAGTGCCTTTCCCTTGGCTTGGTTCTTTGTGGCATGTAAGTTTGTTACCAAATACTAATATCTCCTGTGCATAAATATTTTCTGGTCTTGTTAGTGGGTTGCCTGTGTAGCTGCAAGAGACACAATTGTTGATTTTCTTCAGTAATTAATAGTCTTCAAGACAAGTCATGGGATGCAATGTGCTTGAAAGATGGATTTCGAACCATTTAACTACAAATCCAGGATTTTCTCATTGCTTCCATGCCTAGAAATTAATCTATCTTCTCTGCTTCAGAAATGATTTGAAGAAGCTGCACTGATTATTTGCATTGTTCCTAGTATACATAATATCTCAAAGTAAACATTTTTTCGGGCTCCAGTTGGTTTGAAACAGAATGCAATTTGACACTTAAAGTTGCAACCATATGAAACACTGTTAAACAAAAGGTAGATAAACAAATTCACCATGAACAACAAGAAACCAGTCATTATGACCCTAATTTTTAGATATAAAACAGACGAATCAAAACATATGAAGCAATTCTATTCAAATTTACTGATAGCTTGCATCAAATGTTGGAAAGATTGTCAAAAAAAAAAAAAACAAAAAGACATGCCAAAATCAAGAATCAATTCACCTAAAATAATCAGACTATGAAAGAAACACTTACATCTTTCTCCAGACAAAAGAAATACACAAAACTTACCCTGTAGTCTTTTTCAAAATCAAAGTCATTCAAGAAAACCAATTCTAGGACATATGAAGATTTTAAAAAATAGTACTTTCCATCCAAAAGGGACTACATAAACAAAAATCAACACACAAATTTTGTCAGTCTCATCCAACTATGAACTTAATTCAAAGCAACAAAAAGAAATTAACTTGTCATACATAAGAAAAACACTTATCTCGAACTTATAATCAATTTCGGTTTGATTTAACAGCAAGATCCCAATAATGGGAAGCCCCATGATCAGCAAAGAATTTGCAGACAGCAACTTCACTAGTACAATGCAGGATAGAGAATTTACCAAAACTCGGCCTCGCAACCTTTCCCTGCCAAATAACCTTCAATGTATCAGACCTCTCCTCTTTTCTCCTCAGCATGAATTTCAAATACCTTCTAATAGAACTGATTTCACCCTCAACCACCACAATCCCTTTCGAAATCACGGCACAGCCACTCAATTCCACCCCGCTGTTCTGCGGAAGTAAATTACAATAACAACAACAGGAGAGGCCAGCGATCTTGTAAACCGAGACTGCAGTAGTTGCAGCGGCGGTGGCGCCAAAAGGCAGCCGCTGCCTCCTTCTCTCTTCCTTCCGATGAGTAACAGGATCAAGATTCTTGCTTTTAGCATTCTTCATTGTGGGATTCTTGTTTTTCATCTGTGGCGGCGCAAACAGGGCCAATACAATCATCCTGGGCTCCTTTTTCTCGCTTTTGCAACCAAGATTCTTGCTCTCGTCTTGAGATGGGGTCGCCGGCTGTGCAGTATTGATTCTTTCTGGGCTTTCTTCATCTCTGAATTCACCGAAACCTCGCTTGCATGGTGATGATATCTCTTCTTCCATCCCTGCTGTAACCGAAAAACATGACAATAGAAGTAAGCAAGAAAATCGTGGCTAAATGAATATGTGTGTGTGTGTGTGTGTGTGTATATATATTATTTATATGTATTTATGTACGCATCTCAAAACTTTGCCCGCAAGTTAGGTAAATTGCCAAATTTTTGGAGTAACTTGAGCACGTTTGGTCTTTCTATTTTCTACATGTATTTATTTTATTTTATTTTATTAAAAATACTATTTTTTAAAAAAAAAATATTTTTACATTTATGACTTTTACTAATTAATCTTATTGTCAATCCTATTTGTAAATTACATCTTTTTTACCATAAAATAAATATATTTTCATTTCTAAACCTAATGTATATAGAAAGATAAAGAATTCAAACATATTCTCATTTTTATGTGAAAAGTTGGTAAAAATATTTTTAATCAGAAAATGTTAAATATATGAAAATGAAACCAGATGACCTTATTTTTTAGGTGAAAAAGTATTAATTAATTTTTATATCTAGAAAACCCACAAATGTATTTTTCAATATAGAATTTATATGGCCAACCTTTAATGCAAAATTTCCGAGTTATGAGTCTTTTTCTTTCTTCTTTTTTTTTTTGGTGAATTTTTCCATTAAAATTGTTAAGAGTTTTTAGACTGTATTACCTTGTGCTTCTTAGACTAATGGATTAGTAAATTGTGATTTTTATTTTTTTATAGAAAATGTTTCTTCGTTAACCGATTTAGTAAAACTTAATAGTTTAAGTGCACATTATTTAATAAACTTTGAAAAAGTTAATATTTTTGTTTATTGCATTTAACACTAAAAATTATCATTAGTGGAGTATGATTAATTTATATTCCAGAAAACACAACAAAATAAATTATATCCAAAAAACCTAATATACTCACGTCCAAGGATAATTAAGTCCAAATTCTGCCATTTTAAAAGTTAAGTTTGGAATTTTTGGAAAGAAAACTTCTTGGAATTTATTTTGAATTAAAAAGTATCTTTTATAAAGCTTTTCTGATATCTTCCCCTCTTTTTTTTTTAACGAAAAAAACCTTTATTGCCCAAAAATTACAAAAGTATTTGATATTTCTCTATATCTTGATTCCATCAAACTTGACCATTTTATTTCATTGATAATTTTTGGACCAAATTATCCTCATTTTATTAGATTAAAAAAAATAATTGAAGAAAACGATCATTCAATAGAAAAAATATTTTTTCTAGTTTTTCGTATAAATTATTGTTATTGAATACCAATGATTATATTTTTTGTGTTTTCAATATATCTATTAGTTTGAAAATTTAAGGTATTAGTTGCTTGACATCTCATGCATCATCACACAAGATGGTTTAATGAGATTGAGTGCACTAAAAGTATAATTGGGAAAAATACCATAGCCAAATATAATTTCACTTTTTGGCCAATACTTACATTACATTGGTGGTGTATATTTACAAGTGTTTTAATAATCGGATTGGTAATGATTAACGGTCCAACCGATTTAATGAAAATTGATTATATTTTTTTATTATATTATATAAAATGATAATATAATAAATTAATTGTTATGTAATATATTTTAAATATAAAAAATAAATAAATAACTATTTAAAAAAATATCTAACAAAATACAAAATTCAAAATTTAAATAATCACATAAATATAACAAAATATTAAATTTAAACTTATTTAAAAAAGTAAAAAATGAACAAAAATAATTTTTTTTTTTGAAAAAATAAAAAAAAGTCAAACCGATCTGATTAAATTTGATCAGTCAAATCAAAAATTTAATTTTATACCCTTAACGATTTAATCGGACTACACCCACCTCCAATTTCTAATTGAATCGATTGAATTGACCAATATGATCCAATTTTCAAAACATTGATATTTACGTCAAAAAACAAACCAACTTCCAAGCATTTCAATAAAGAAGCAACCAACGAGGACATATAAGATAGGGTTGATTACAAAGACTTTCCTTGAGTTTTTTTTTGGTATAAATATAGGCACTTTATCAAATTTGAATAATTATATTCAATATTTTTTATATTTGTTGCCATCTAATAATAAATAGACTTAGTTTTTAGAGTTTTAGACATAAAATAATGGTATTAATAAAAAATATTAAAAATCAATTTTACCCTCTCCTGTTGAATATTTGAAGGATTGACAATTTTTTCCAACGAAATTACTCTTAGAAATAATTACGTAAACCTTCCTTCAATGTTGGTTTAAATACAGGTAAACCCGCTAAAATTGATGGAATTATATCCAACCGCAAGTATGTTGACTTCACTTAGAAAACGTTAACATTTTGTTATTCCACTATTGTTTTATAAATATAATAAGTTTTAAATCCCATGATGTTTGTCTATATTTATAAAAACATCCCCTAAAATTTGTGTACAGTTACACAAATCCCCTAAAATTTGTATTATTTATGGTAACTTCTCTTGAAATTTAATTTCAAACTTACAATAAATTTTGAAATTAAATTCTATTTTATTAAAAGCATATTTAAATTATTTTAATCAAAATTGGTATTTAAAAATTAATTACACACATCTCTTATAATTTTTTATATCACCTTATACTCTTTTAATTTAGAGCACCGCAATTCTATTGCAACCATCAATTAAACAATCAAACCTCATTTTTAAAAGTTATTTTGATTTTTTTTAGTTTGAGAGACAACAAGGAAAGAGAAGACGTAATAGTCCAAATTTAAATCTAGATCTAAATTTTAATATCATAAACCCGAATCTAAATTTCAATATTTAACTTTGTTTATCATTAAAAAATTTCTTTCAATGTTTAGGCTAAACCACAAGGGACCAAGTATAAAATCAAGAAATTTAAAGGAATTTGAATGCAGAAGATCTACGGTCCAAGGAGATTTATGTCATTTTCAACAAAAGGCAAAAGGGTCAATTTTTCAAAAAAGAATTAAAATTTTCTATTGATCATTATTGTTACTTCCCATGTAATTTTAAAAAATCTGAGAAGATCCAAATCTTAAGAAGATTTCCATGATTATCCTAATAAAATATTGTTTTATATGTTTAATTTAGGAAAATGAAAATCCATAGAACCATTTTTCCAGTTCAACGTCTTCAACCTTAAATAATCTGGAGATTAGCTGATCCCATCCTGGCAAAAGTCTTCAAATGCTATGAATAACATTGCATTCGAAGTTGATGACTTTTTGCTTCCTTAATAACAAGGATATCCAGCCAACAAAAAATATTCCAAGGACCATCATTTTTTATATTTTTTTATGACGAAGAATCCACATTCACTACCCGACCCAAAAGTGTGCGTTAGGTAAGTCCCAATTTCATGCAATAGCCTGCAAATTACACACAAAAATAAATCACACTAGCCAAGTCCGATGCGATAGATAAAGATCGAATGATGTAGGAGATTAAAACTTGAAACCTTCGATCTCAAATTCCTACCCAACATCATTCGACCACCGTAGGAGGGGTGAAAACATTTTGTGAAGTCAAAGGACCATCATTTTCTTCTCCCTAAATCTCACTTTCCAAATAAACATGTTTTTCATTGAATGCCATTGAAGGTACGAGATAAAACCATCTAAGCTAACAAAAGGGATATCAAACTTGAGATGTATGCACAAACATCATTGTACTTAGGTCGCTCTGGTGAAGTAGAACTTGAGTTGTTGCATAAAGAAAGAAAGATGTGCAACAGAGAACCGAGTTTAGAAAGGTATGCCGAGCAAATTTCTGACATGCCATTATTAATGAGGGGAAACCTTGTTAGGTCTTGGTGCTCTTCAATCAGCAGCATGATATCTCCTTTCAAATGCAGGAGATTGCCAAAGAGCACACAGTATGCCATGATCAAAAGATAGAAGAAAAAGTACACAATATAGAGAGAAATTTCATTCTTAGATGAAGTTTCGGATGTCTAATGACTTCACATCAGGCACTACTTCATCCTTGAATTCTTCCCTGCAAAAAGTTAGAGGGAGGAAAAGGTTCATATTCTCAACAGTAAACATCACTTTTCATGAAATTTTAACACAGACTGAGTCAGAGAGATTAGGGGATGGAGGAGAGGGAGAGGGAGAGGGAGAGGGAGATTAGGTGCCTCCACGTCATCAAGGCAAGAGACTGGAATCTCCAAAGAGAGAACCCAATAAACCTGTACAAAACAATAGAAGGCTGCAAAAATTAGAAGGCGTACCGTTTCTTCTGGGTTGCCATTGCTTCAAGAGCATCTTTCTTCAGCTCCTCCAGTTGGGCTTTTGCAATTTTAAGTTCCAACCGCTCCTCGTATTTGGGCAGATCTTCTCTACGAATGCCAAGCCTACATAACCACAAGTTAATAAGTAAAATCCAGCAGGAAGCGCACAGAGTTGAACCATACAAAATCGTCATGCTTATCAAGCACTTGCACTCAATTAGATACCAAATCCTAAATAACAGATTCTAACAACATTTCACCAACCATCATCTCTCATCAACCATTTAAATTGAGAACTTAGGATTATTCAAGAATGTAAATTATACATATTGGAGCTTACTTTTGGTTGATCTTATCAAACTCTGCTGTAAGGAGGGCCATCCCCGTCTTATCATTTCTCATAAGAGGCTTCTTCAACTCTTTCTCAACTTGATCCAGTGCATCCATCATCATAGCCTCTGCACCTAATTCATCAACAAGGCCCCTCCTGCCAAAAAAAAAATTTTAGAAGGAAGAATGAGGAGTGAGTGAAGCTCAGGCCGTTCATGAACAAATATATATGTTTTGTTAAGGCATTAAAGAACAGCAATAAAACCTTTGATATTGCTATTGCATGGTAATTCCATGCGGAAATACAACTAAAATGGCAGATTAGCTGAAGTATGCAACAGACATGGTCCAGATTATCCTCCCATGATGCTTTATCTTATGATATAGGAATAACATATTTCAGCATATCTAAAAACGTCATTAAGAGAGGAAAAACATGATAATTTAGAGAAAAATCACCCACTAACATAAAAGAAAATCAAAAGCCTATTGGAAAAAATAGACAAGGTCTTAATCTGATAACATACTTCATCCTTATGTCCTTCAAGGCCAGTAAATAGGATCAAGCATCAGCGATATCTTGTGTTCGCGTTTCAATAGTGTACTTGATCCTCTGGGACTCAGAGAGAAGATCAGCCCTGCAAGAATAAGGGTGTATATCATCAAGAAGGCTCAACACCCAGGTGCTACTTCACATGATTTACAAGGGGCCAAAACAACAGGAATTTACAAACACAGGAAAAGAGAAAAGTCAAGAATTGACTAGAAATTGATAAAGGTAGTCATGATTCCATAGCTAGTAACAATACAGGCAATAACAACTAAAATACTCATACATAAAGAAGATAAATGAAGAGAAGGGTGAGAGAGCCATTATATGGAGAAAGAGAAGTCTAGTTGCAGTGAAATTAATATATTACTATGCATGAAACTTTTGTAGCTAAATAACGGATCATAGATGAGTTCATTTCTGGAAGCTTCAATAGAGGAGTGTATGGATATCATGTTCTGCAATGGCTGGCGAGCTCATACAAACATCAGCAAAGAATATTTTAACCTTGCCATATTTAGATGGACCGTAAACCGATAATACTTCCAACACATAAATATCTAGTAAGGTCGACTTTAAGCTAAGACTCTGCTAGTGGGAAGTTGTTAACCATGAGCCAACATTACATCATTGCAACAAAAATTAACTCGCACTCTTTTTCGTACTTTGAAGACAAAATTGCATGGATAAATATAGAAAACTAAAACAGGCATAGTAGAAAAACATTCACTGAGTAGAACATCTTACTTCCCTCTCACAGTCTTCATGACTTTGGCATATTCAGCCACAGCAGCAGGATCATCAGGATCTATGGCAATTCTCTCTTGTCGGAGAACCCCTAAGGCTGTCTCAAATTTCTTCTTAACCTCAAGAAAAATGCCCTTCAAAATCTCTTTGGAAGTATGTGCAACAGTTAGAAGCTTACAATTTAGGGCCTTAGGAGCACAGCATTCAGCGACTTAGCAAAACCTAAAGTATTGCATGCCCTCAAAAGTGCTGATAGAAGATTTACAATATTACTAACCAGCAACAGCAAATAGCTATATGAAAATTGAGGATCCACCAGGATCTAATTCATACTTCAATATTGTCTAGAAACCTGAGGTTATTGAGGTAATAAGTTTAGGAATGATGCCTGGCAATAGCAACAAGCGAAATTAAACTAAGCAAAAAGGTTTGAAGACCTAACACATCCGAGATTCAACAGAAAATTTTTCCGTGGTGTCTGTATGGATCAGTGACATCACTCTCACCAAATATCTTTATTCAGAAGATATTCATTAAATGCTGACCCCTGATGCCTTTTATCACCTCCATTATTCATGTGATTACACCAATTCAAAGAAGTTTATTTTCTTTCTTTCTTTTACACTAATTCGAAGTGATTTCAATTATTTGACATCTGCATGGTTGAAGGATGTCAGTCGTTGCTATCCAAATAGTTAAAATCACATGGGGTGAAATCTCAGTGAAAAGAAGTGGAACATCTCAAACTTGATCTTCCTTCTCAGCTTTGTGAATCAACCGTAGCCATGACTACATGCAAAATCGGCAGTATAACACGAACCCAAAAGAGTATAATTCAACATAAAAAGTACCAAAAAAGAAGAAAGAATGATGTGGGAATATCTTTTTTCCGTTCATCTCATAAAGTAGATGCACAAACAAATAAATAATTCATATACTTAAAAATGTGGAAAGACGTTAGTCTACTGAAGTTGCAACATTTTGCCAAAGTTCACCAAAGACTAAATGAATATTCCACAAAGAGAACTTGCACCATTCTTTAAGAGAAATGAAATGCTACGCAAGACTTGAAGAATTGAATTCAGCCCTAAAAACTCAAACAATCTTGATCCAAGCGCAACAAGATAACTTGACAAGACAAGATAGTTTATTGGTAAACACCTTACACCTTTGTTCCTACCATCTAGTTGGTCATAGGTTCGACTCCCCTACTAGAGGGGACTTAGGAAACAACCTAATATCCTCCTTTTGAATAAATTAAAAAAAAAAAAAGGCAACACGATAACTTCATCCAGGCATCTATGCCAATCAGAAATGACTGATGCTTCCAAATGTTAACAAAAACAATTTTTTAATCTTCTAACTAGAAACTCTGCCATGCCATCTGCATCAACAATAAATACAAGAATTGTTCTATCTTTGCAAGTGCTATATTAATATCATTTATATAATAGGCTTAACTACTTTTTGCCATTTCCTGTCTCTTAGTGGTGCTTAACCAGCCAAAGTACATCCCAATTCATTTCTAGAATTTCCCCTTGTTACCTACACATTCAGAAGATGTAAATTGCTTAAACAGTCCGTGTTACGCACTTTTGTCTTCCATCTTCAGGACACTGAGCATCATAGAGTATCAACAACATAAAACATTTAATACACCTTCCTTTTAACATTGCATTAAAATAAAACTAATAGAACTCTCACGTTGATCATACAGATCATTCTACAATGGTGGAACATTTGTCTCCCTCAATCTATTCTCCACAAAAGACCATGGAGATTTTTATTCGACACTTTCGTCATCATTACCAAAGCCAAAACAACAGTTGACCCAAACTAAATAAATAAAAACAATTCCAGGACGAATAAACAACAGAAACAATAACATTAATAAAACAACAAGATTTCAGAACCCACCATCACCCTTTAACGCTGGGGGAGCAGCGCCAGCTCCTTTCGCAAATGATCGAACTGGAACATCATATTCCTATCGCAAAATCCTATGCCCAGTATAGGCCTACAAAATATTTCAAAAAATAAAAATAAAAATGAATATCCAATCATTAATCACAGTAAAAATCAATAAAATCTCTAAGACCATAATTTTTTACCCGGAAAAATATAAGAAAAACTTAGGGCATTTTGCCAGTACTGAGTACAACAAAATCGAGTAAAACGAATACAGGAAAAGCAAAAAAGAAAACCTGGCTAGTGGATCTGGAGAGGAAGCGACTGGCGAAAGCCATTTCGGATTGGAAGAAGCGATTCTTCTGCCTGTTAGTCTTTGGCAATGGAGTGCTGTTTTCTTTTTGGTTCTGCAGCTGACCCTTTTTTTTTTCATTTCTGTTTTTTTTTTAATGGAAAAGGATAAAATATTATTTAATTAATTTAATAAAAAAAGGATAAGAGAAATGTCAACGTCTAGAAATGGCAACGGACATATTGAAATTCGACCCGTCCCAAATCTGTTTTTTTATGGGTTTTTAAAATTATAAATAAATATTAATTTTTTATTTTTAATACCGTCATGTCCCAAATTGGTTTTATTAAATTTTTATTTATTTTAATATGTATTTATTTATATAATATTATATTTGAAATTTATATTTTTTTAAAAAATTAATAATATTATTTTTTATTATTTTTAAAATTATAAAATAATTCTAATTCAAATAGATTTCGAATTTTTAAAAATATTAAGAAGACATATTTAGAATTTTAACAAACTCAAACAATTATCATAAGACTCATGATCTTAGTGGTTTAATTTTGGGCTCACTCTTAATGGACCGATGGAGAAGTGGGCTTGCATATATTTGTTTTTTTATTTTCATTTTTTTTTTTCGAATTTCTTGGAAAAGTTTCAAAATAAACACAATACTCTATCTGTCAAATTTATGACTCTATTTCTTATTGAAAACTTTTAAAATAAGCTTTATTTTTTATAGTACATTTTTATCTTAAAGGTATGTCTCATTTGAATTAATAATATGACAATGCTAACTTTTAATCACAATTTTTTCGAAAAATAATACAAATGATACATAAAAATTAGTTTTTTTTTTTAACTTTTATCTGAACTCTATGTCCAATTAAAATGGATCTAAAATTTAGGGATTGATAGAGTAATTAGTATGAATAAATTTGAAATAGGAAAAGTAGGTATGAAAATATTTCATAACTAATGGTCTATGAATAAACTTTTGTTCCATACTAAAAAATGATTAAAATTCTTCACTTATTGTTGTTATTTTATGAATAAATTTTATAAAAAAAATCTATTATTAATAATGATGAGTGAGAAAATATATCTAAACATTGATGAAATATGGGACATGGTGAAGGAATTAATTGGTGATGATTAGTGAGAAATCTGAAATTTGACAAGTAGTAGAGAAAGAATGGAGTCTGCTCAAAATTTGTTAGTCACTGTAATTAGGTAGGATTTTTTTCTTCTTATAATCTTGATCTTTTTCCTTTAATTAGACAAGTAATGATGATAGTAATAATAATAACAATGCTCACTAAAAAAAATATTTTATTGAACCATTTTCAATACTATATGAGAAAAATAATTATTTTATATTATGTTTGTTACATCAAATGACACGAAAATTTAGAATGTCATAATAAATATTACAATAATTATTCTATTTTTTATTTATTTCGAATATACTTTCTAAACGATTCTCACTTTCAAATATTTAAAATTTTAATGTTCTCCTTGTCAATGAATCCTTGCTCTTCTATTGATTTTGTTGCTTTAAGGTTTAAACCGTCAAAAGTTGGTTTTAATCATTCTTCTTATAAACTAGTGATATTTTCACACTCTTTGTAGAGACAAAATTTTAAAAAAATTATTTATTTTGTATGATAGTAAAACATTTTCAATGGTTTCACAATATTGTTGGATTTAGGATAAGTGAAAGATAAAAAAATACAATGTAATAATATAACTAAAAAGGAAAATGAGAGAAGAGTAAAAGACAAAAAGAAAACTATGCACGTTTTTTGCTGGAGGAATTAAAAAACTAGTAATAGTTAAATTTCTGACTTTTTTATTTTTTTTGAATTTTTAGATTTTTATACTTTGGTATCTTCAGTTATATCCTATTGTGTTTGATTGTGCTTCAGTTTCAAAGTCTTTTTTTATACTATGTTCGATTGTGATATACTCCTTTTTTATTCCAGTAATCATCCTATTATATCACAAGTTTGTTGAATTGGAAAATTTCAGCATTTTGATCATTTTATTTATCTCCTATTATGTTAAATTGTGCGTGATTCCTTTTCTTTTATTCCAATAGTCATGCAAGAATATCATAGGTTTGTCGAATTGAAAAACTGCAGCATTTTGATCATTTCGTTTGCCTCATTTGTAAGGATGAAGGCAAAATAAACAAAATCTCAGATGATTATTGATGATTATGGGCTAACACATGCCTACGTTTTAAGGTAAATAATTTTATTATTATAAAATATATATGTTATAACTAAGAGCGATACTTGTGTTTATATGTGAAGAAATATATGGCAAGAATAAGACAGATTAGTATTTTAAAAAATGGAAGATCTCATATATATTAGCTAGCTGATTTTTTGAAATATGATTTCTATTATTTATTATACAAGATTATAGACCTTAGCTATAATTTTTTATTTCCTAGCTGGTAGTTTTTATTTCCTCTTTTATTTTATAGTTGTAATGTGTATAAAACACATCTCTGTATATTAAATTCATATATGAAAATTTGAAATCTTTTTCCTCCAAAACCTTTATTTTCTTTCAAAAACCCTCAATAGTAATAATAATAACAAGTCTCACTAAAAAAATTAACCAATTTATTGAATCATTTTCAATACCCATACGAAGAAAATGATCATTTTAAATTGTGTTTGTTAGTCAAATGATAGAAAAATTTAGAATGTCAGAATTGCTTGTGTAATAAATATTACAATAATTATTGTATTTTTTATTTATTTTGAATATAAGTTCTAAGCTACTCTCGCTTTTAAATATTTTAAAAATCTAATGCTCCCCTTATCATAGTAACCCTTGCTCTCATATTTTATATGACATTGGAGAATACTGATAGTGTGTTTTTTATTTTGTTGTTTTAAGATTTAAATTGTCAAAAGTTGATTTTAATTATTCATCTACTATTAATAATTCTTCTAAACTAGTGATATTTTCACACTCGATTTGTAAAAAAAAATATTTATTTTGTAGGATAGTAAAACATTTTCAATAATTTTACAATATTATTGGATTTAGAATAAGTGAAAGATAAAAAAATGAGATGTAATAATATAATTGAAGAAAAAACTAAAAAGACGGTTAAATTTTTGAAATGTTTTAATTTTTTTTTTTAATTTCTAAGTTTTTACACTCTATTGTCTTCAGTTGCATCCTGTTGTGTTCGATTGTGCTTTAGTTTCACCATCTTCATTTGTAACCTACAATGTTCGATTGCTGTAACTTTTTCTTTTTTATTTCAGTAATCATCTAATAATATCACAACATTTTCGAATTGGAAAACTTTAGTATTTTGATCATATTATTTATCTCCTACTATGTTTGATTGTACTGGTCATCCTTTTTTTTTATTCCAATAATCATGCAACTATATCGCAGGTTTGTCGAATTGGAAAACTGCAGCATTTTGATCATTTTGTTTGTGGACAAAGGCAAATTAAAAGATGCACAACTTTCATAATCTCATATGATTATTGATGATTATAGTCTGACACATGTCTACGTTGATAATTATGGGCTGACAGAGATGCCTGCATTTTAAGATAAATAATTTTAATCTTATAAATATATGTTATAGCTAAGAGTGATGTTTTGTATAATTTAAATGGATACAAATGATCTCCTACTACTTATTTATAATATTACCTTGTCAAATGTACATTAAAGATCAATTATATCTAACAGTGGAGAGAGTGTAAATTTAAATGTTCTATAAATCTCTTGAAATGTTGACACATATAATAAATTTTCATCTATTGATGAAGAAATTACAAGTGTATCCACTTAGCTAGTTTTTAGCTTGGAAAACTTAGTTTTTAGGGCATTCTTATAAGATGTAGATAATTGTACTATGTTTGGATTAGTGCATATTTACAATTTTCTATTGTCTCATTACAAGAACTTATTTCACCGTGTATGGCTGAAATCAATTAATCCTAAACATAAATTAAACATTTTAGTTAACATGATAATGATCCATAAATAAAATATATACAACTTTAAAGTTAACGAATACAATGATTTTAATTTCTCAATTTATACATATTATGTTTTGCTCTGTTACAAAAATATGAGCTATTTAATTACATTTTAAACCAAGTCCATCTCTGTAATTCGTGCATATTGAATGGCATCCTCCATGTGTTCAAAACAAACAAATCTTAAGCGTAATTTTCTCCATGAGATCGGCTTATTGGTGCTGGACTGAGAAATTGATTTTTTCATATTGGTGTGTGCTTTTCATCGTTTTGGTTGCAAACGTGCTATGTGTTTGTATTGATATCTAGTTTGGTAAGTTTATATTGTGATTCGATGTATCATTTTATACACGATATACATTTTTAAATTCCTATTCATAAAAATCCGTTTTTGAATTCAATTAGATATTGTGAATGAACAACCATAACTATGTAGCCCTTTTCCCATTAAATTTGACAACAATATTTGTATGTATTCTGTACATCTTCTTATCATGAGAATACAGTATATAAGAACACATAAATAAACTGTAAAACTTGATACAAATAATGTTCACTAAAAAAGAACCAAGTTTATCAGTTCCATCTTGAACCAAATCTTGTTGAGAACTTCTCACTCACCTAACCAACTGTATATTTTTCTGTCTGTAAAGTTCCTTCATAGCCATTTACAACCCTACCATCAACAAAAAAAGATCTCTTAAGTTGTCAAAAAAGGTTGGATCGCACGTATAACATATCATTAGACTACTTAACGATGATCTTCATTGATCAGAACAAGGAATGTTAAGAACGGGGAACATCTGGAGTGTGTTGTTGCCTTAAGTTTAAACGAGTGTGGGAGACTTGCCTGCTGGTGCTGCTGAAAAGAACAAGGACGACAGGATCTTGAGACGAGAGATGGAAAAGCTGTAGGACAATGTAGGCGCATGTACTGATGCTGAAAAATATAGCAACTTGTGTGTTACAATCTGAGATGTATGATGCATCAAGGTAGAAAGAGCAGAAAAATGACACAAGATTTTAGAACTGTTGATTGGTGTTAACATCGTACTGTTTATAATGGCAAGAAGTATATGAAATATGCTTTCCATGATTATGATAATAATGTGGTAGATAATAGAAAATTGCTAAGGTTTAATCAGTCAAAACACCAAGAAAGATTGTGCTAATAAGATAAAAGAACATTTTTCTTCAAACTACTGCAACAGTAGGGAAAAAAGTTCAAAGGGATGCCACTGATGCTCAAGATCCCCATGGCATTCACACATCTGGATATGGACGCACACAAAAAACTGTATGCACATTTGTTGTCGTTAGAAATTGCCCCCATCCCCATCGAAAAACTTAGGCAACAAAAGAAAAACATGTTAAATAGTATATTGTTATTCAATTTAAAAATATACTAATAAAATCACTGCAAGTTATTAGCAGGGTATTAATTAACAACCAATGGATGATTGCAACACTACATCCATGAAAAAATTACCTTCCAAAGCAGATCAACAAAATGATCCAAAATGCTGCAGATTTCCAATTTGATTCTTTATACGCCACCCAAACCTGATAGTACATGCAAAAATCAGCAGTTTTCGTCAAATTAACTTGCTAGAACAACCTAAACTCACTGAATTGAACCACATGACTGAATCAGGTAATTTGTACATCTTGGAATGGATCAATTAAACAAAACCAAATCCATAGTCCTAGAGTGTGGTAACCTATTCTCTTAACACTGACTATGAAGATATTTATGTTCGTTGTCTTTCAAAATGTTTCTTTGAGCAACTACAGTACTGGAGAAGTTTAATAAAAAACTGAGACTTAACAGTTAGCCACACTCCAAA
This sequence comes from Paulownia fortunei, assembly GCA_019321725.1. Lineage (NCBI taxonomy): Eukaryota > Viridiplantae > Streptophyta > Magnoliopsida > Lamiales > Paulowniaceae > Paulownia > Paulownia fortunei. Next base: position 18,202,737 of record CM033119.1, on the reverse strand, counting down.
AGCCTCGGGTGCTTGTATGGAGAAAGGCAAAATAGAAAGATGCATGATTTTGAGTGGAATACTAGTAGCATCTGTTTCAATCTAAATACTTAAATAAGTTCCCAATAAATTTTGGAAAAAGTTTTAGCCTTTGCGATACCTGAACCTACATATATATTGCCATCTTAAAAGAGACTACCCAATTGTTTTTGCAAGCCCCATTGAAGAATTTTCAGCAACTTTGAACAACATAACACTGATTATCCCACACAACAAAATATTTTATATAAGAATTCAAACTGCACATGCCCAGACTTCTATTTTAGTTGCATTTCAGATGCTACTGATACTAGAAAACGAAACTGCATTTTGAAGGATTCTGCATTGAGAATTACCGATAAAGCAACAACATTAATGTAGAAATCAACCAGTGTTGCTGACAGCCACCTGTACAAATGGTAACTTCTTAGAGAAATTGAATAAATATAAGTACCAGTACACACAAAATAAAACAGACTCTGAAGGACTGTGTGGATACTGGAATTGCTAATGGAAAGCTGAAATAAAGCTCATAAAGGATTGGTCGACAAAATATGAACCAAAGACTGAACCTACCACAGAACAATACATTTTTGTTACCACGAGACATATTGGCAGCCGCTGATCATTTGATTGGACTGAAATTTGGAATGGATACACTTGATGATACATTTGAAACAACGAAGCACCTCTGGCTATAGCTCATAGATATTACAGTGGGATATGGTTTCAAGGGATTCAAAGCGTGATGAGCATAAAGGTGATCAATGAAAGAGGCCATAAGTGTACAATAAGGGTGAAAAAATGGAGAAACAAGACTAAAAATCAAGCAATTCACAACACAACAAATATGGATGGAAGACATCGAGTATCACAAAAACCAGTATTTTCCTAGTTAACCATATACTTCTATATCACTGACAAGAAAAATATATAGTTCATGGCGAAGACTCTTTAATTGCACTTATTTCCCCTTTCTCCATATGCTTTCCCTCTAAAAACACCAGAATCATAGTATTAAAAAAGAACAAGAGCATTAGCAACTCAAGACAGCTAACTTTCTAAGAAATCTAATTCCATCAAGATGTGGCAATTAGATACCCATCAGAAAACTTAATCTCCCCTTGCAACTTGTTTCGTTAGGGTATCAATTGTAAATAGATCAACAAAAGACTTGAAAATATCTGAGTCTAAAGAGATGAACAGGAAGTTTCAAGTTCCATGTATCTATACAACACCCAACTACCAATGAACATGAAATCTAATTATGTAGGTTTTCAGCTGATATATATACTACATTACATACTCTGATATCTTCACCAACATGTTTCACTACAGTATCAAGAAAATGGGGGAAGAGTAAGAGGCAGTAGGACAATGGCAATACATGTTTTTCCAGAAATTTGACTTTCTATATGCGCAGGAAAAGAACTTACGGAGTCAAAATCTCTCGGCGAAATGGGGATCCATCAGTGGCAATAGTGTAAACCAATGTGCCCAGCATAAGACAACCCAAAAAACTGAAAAGAACCCTTGCACTTACAACAGATAGTATGCCCTTTGATTCCATTCCTTCCCTAAAAGTTAAACAACTATCAGTAAAAACTCAAGAGTAAACCAACATGTGAGAAGATGAAGATACGGATTAGTAACTAGTTGCCATAACAATCATGCAAATTCAATGCTGTTCTAGTGGAGAAAGGAGGACAATGAATGAAAACGACAGACAAGGGTAGAAGATGGATTTTTGTATTCGATAATTGGAGAAAAACATTGCGACAAAGGATGACATGGGAATGAATATCATGCTTCCACTTGGACTTCAGAAGAGGCACACTTACCTGTAATGTCCGCTCTAAATGTGGACTCGTTTTGGTCGCACAAAAAAAAAAAAATGTTCAATCCCTTTAAAAGGATAGAAAAACAGAAGATGTGTGTAATTGTAATGGACTAATGAAATGTAATAGATAGCTAGTTTACTCCATCACAAAGTTCCAGCATAACTTTAATTGATGCCTTTTGCAATATTCACAATAGGTAAGTTGAAATATGGACATGGTTCCTCGAACCTTGTCCAAAATCATAGCTAATCTATCATATAAAACGATTCACTTATCACATTACATGCTCAATAGATTAGTATATGGAGCCAAGTATGCTTGTTACTTACTTTTTCCCATTTCTCAGCAAAACAAAGTAAATAGGATCTTGCAGTGATTCTTGAGGAGACAGCTTTAGAAACTGCACAACAATGTATGCACATGTAGTAATGCTGCGAAGGAGAAAATAAAAAGTTACCACCATCCACTAACATGTATGCCACACATATCTAACTTTAGTTTCACAAATACACAAAAAGAATTATGCCAAATTCACAGCAATACATCATGACAATTGATCTCAAACATATAATTAACGAAAACAAATCAATTTCACAGGTTAACTAAACATATTAGTATGCTGTGGGATTTTGCAATCCAGCCAGATATATTGTGACCATAATTTTACCCACCAATAATAACTAATAAAATTGTTGGTAAACTAGTCCATAACAGAGGATTAAAATCTCGAGATGAAAAGAACCTGAATCTAATAGATGAACAGGGTGCAGAAGGTAGCAAGCCATTACAAGAAAAGTCAAGTAATATCATGGCGATTATTGCAATTCGTGTTGCATTCTTTGCAATGAGCTTCAGAGAGCAACCCAACAACCAAAAAAGATAAATAAATAAATAAGCAATAGGCAATCTTAAGAATGAAAAAGTTCTTCAGGAATATAACTTTATTTTTACTTTTTGATGGTAAACTAAATTCATAAATGGGATACAGAGTAGAGAACAAGATGTCTTCAGTCACATAAATCAAAATAAAATAACATTATTTAAAAAAAAAAAAAGAGTTCTGTGAAGTCATTCTGCCATTTGAGCAATATGTTTCCTTAGTCCACAAAGCTTGGGCAGATAAAAATTTTCAACTAGCTACTCGAAGAAATGATAGTCAGGAGTTATCCATGTTAATTAGTGACTGTATCTAAGGCTGAAGAAGCAAGTTAAACAATAATCTTATTTTATCAATTGGTCCGAATTGAGAAGAAATATGTGGCCTTGTCAGCCACACTACAATTTGGTCTGCAGATTATGGGTTTGTGTTCAAAGTATATGCCAACTTAAGTGATCAAGAAGTACAGTGAGAGAAACATCCAGCAAATGATTCAAGAAATTTATATGCATTTTACATCATGGAGACTTGTCTAAATATACTTCAATTCCAGTATCGATCGGATAATACCAACAAGCATATAAGTGGTTAACTTAAATATATCTACATGTTCTTTTTTTCTTCTTTTCTTTTCTTTTGAAAAGTTGTGCAGAGTACGACCTCTGACAATGAAGTGCCAGAATGCTCAGCCACTTCAATGAAATTGCAGATTACGAAGAAAGAGGAAGGGAAGAATGATAGATAACTGAATCTTTCACATCTAGCATGTCCAATATCACACAACTGTGTTTCCATAATACCACAATGATTGTCCCAAGTATCCTACATGAACGTTTTCTAAAATGTCAACAGGTCTTTTCACAAGCTGGCTGTGTTTTTTTTCTAAAGGCTAACCATGTGGAATTTTTCACAAATAGGTGGCAGCAAGACTTGAATCCAAGTCCTTTACCTCACTCTGCTACCTTATTGAATAACCACCTCATCTAAATTTAGAATATTTTAAAATTACACATGTAATAACTAATTTCAAGACAACAATAACAAAATCCTATGGAAACAGGTAGAGTCATCTTTCTGTCCAAGTGCTATTTGCATTTACAAAGCTCGTAAAATCTGAACATAATTTAACAATAAGACATTTTAGTGTGATTCATGGAATTCCATACCTTCCTAAACATATAAGCAAAACTATCCAAATCATTGCCCGAATCCAGTTTGATTCCTTGTACACAATCCACGCCTGATATGGTAAGAGGGTATACAAATGTCAGACATCACATGTTCAGGTGATAAATACACATATTTATGACTTTTGAAACAGCAAAGCATGGAGTTCATACAATCAAAATCATGCTGAGATTTGAGAGATAGTATGTTTAACCTTCCCATGTACCTATTATAACTGAAAGATATATGAAATAATGGAGAAAAACTAGAAACACCTAATCATGTTATCACACCATTTTTGCATTTTTTTGTTGGGATTATTGGAAAGACAGAACCATATCTACTAAATATGTCTAAGAAAAGATGCTTATACAGAAATGATCTATAAATCCATTCCCAGCCCTGGACATCTAGGGCGCCAAAACTTCAAGGAATTTGGAATCTAGTTGACATAGTACATATGCATACATGAAAGAGGATTAATTTTTTTTTCCCTCTAATCTTATTCCGACACCATTCGCATACACACAGAATCAGTCATCTACCAGACTTGGATTCCACTAATGAACATAAATAATATTTCATGCATCTAGAGACTAGTTGATATTTTGGAATCTTTCTACAGGCAGCAGATATCCCAATTTCAGAGAATATGTTACAACTTGGTCCACATAAAATGAAGTCATATATGAATAGTACAGTCTATTGAACAGCAGCGTGACGAAAACATTGTATACCCCTATGGCAAGGATATTGATGTAGAAATCGACCAGGGTTGCTGCCATCCACCTGTATCAAAAAATTATCAAACTAAAATTCTTCATGAAGATGATTACCAACAATTTGTCATTTTTCAAATTCAAAATAATCAAGCCAAATACAAGAAGTTAAAAAAAGAAATGACTCAGACTGTCTTGAAACATATAAGCCATACTAGATTAGCTTTAATAGTCCATCCATACGAACAAAATTAGGGAGTCAGATAAATGTTGAACTCGTGATTGTATAGAAATCATTAGATAAGTGATCACAAAAACTGCTTTTTATATTTGTCAAAGAAAGAACTAATGCAAGAATGTAAGACAATCCAACAATACCACAAAATGCATATTTGTATACCTTTTTTGGTTAACACCATTTACATTAATGATGTAAAACATAATACACAACCAGATTGAGTCAAACATAACTCAATAGAAAAATCAAGGATAAATTATATAACTGTAAGAAGTTAACAAACTTCTACATAAACACCTTTCATGATCCACTATAATTTTTCCTGTGGCCAAATCACAATAAAGTGGCAAGATGCTCCAGTTTGTCATCAAATTTAAGAAGAGCAATGCGTGCTCGTCTAAACATTGTTCAGTAGCAGAGATAGAGGAGGCCAGGCAGGCCTGCCCCTTTTTCCACATCCAAAAACCAATAAGTAAAGATTAGATTAAGGTTCAAATTATGAATTTAAAATAGCAGAGACAAAATGGAAAATGTGCATTATCGACAGTTTTAGATGGCATTTTACATAATAACACTTTTACCACTAAGCACTGAGCAGAAGGCCAGAACCTCTTTCCATTAACTACACACACTCTCTGTGTATATGTGTGTCCATGTGTGTGTATTTTTGGGTTCTCATCTAGTAATAATAGTCATAGCTTGCTTCAATTCTGCATAGGTTTGCTTTATACCTCTTATTGGTTTCTCTCGCTTGTTTCTTAAATGATTCTCTTTTTCCATAAGCAGACTTTCATCATTTTTCCCTCTTCTCTCTTGTTTATCATCTTTGAAACAACTAGTTCTTATCACGTTGACTTTACCACCCTCCATCAAGTTAACAACGGCTTCAAGCATCCATAATTCACACATCTGCCACTCATTAAAGAAGTATTACTTTGCACTTTGCAGCCATCTTTCTTTCTTAAATGTATACATCTTCGGCACCTAAAACAAACTAACTTAATAGATTCCAAGATTGAGATGGATTTTTTTTTTTTTTTTTTCATTTCTTGATCAGTAGGCTACCTAGATGATATTTTTTTTATTTTTTTTGGGGGTGGGGGATAATCTAACTACCATTGAACACCTAACTAAATGGAATGACAGAGTGAAAATGATCATTCCATAAAGGAAAGATGCCATTAGAATTCATAACAAACTCCATAATACTAGCATATGATAACTGATCAAACACCCACAAGACAAGAATCTAGCACCATTCTCAATCCTCCAGCCAAAAAAGAAAAAAATGTTCTCTCTTAGTAATCACAATTTTTAATATTCAAAGAAGATTTGAGAGAACACATACGGGGTGAGGAGTTCTTTGCGGAAAGGGAGTCCATCAGTGGCAACAGTGTAAATGACAACGGCGGTGATCACACATCCCAACACCATGAAAGCTGTTCTCAGCCCAACTGCAAGTGATGCCGCCATTGATGAGACCTTTTGGAGCTCTGAATTGTGATTTCAATTTGTGGGTTTTGGAATTTTATTCAAGAATGTAGAGAAGAGGAGTATTTTCAGTATAGATGCAGCGTTTGAGCTGCAGAAAAAATATGGGAAGGCCATGAATCCACGTCTTCACCGTGGACCACTTTTTTAGGCAAAGAATTTTATTCGAGACTATAAGGTAAATTATATACTATGCCCTTCAAAAAAAAAATAATAAAATAAATTTTTATGTTTTTTAAATATTTTTTTCATAATTAAAATCATGATTCGATACTAACTAATTTTATTGTTTTTATTTTTCTAAAATATCTCAAAATATTTTTTTTAAATAAACTTTTTATTAAATTAAAATATTATGTTATACTAACTAATTTTTAACTATTATTTTGAATTAGGTAATATTTATATTTTTTTTCAAATTCTTATCTAAAACTCGTATCGCATTTATACAGAAGGGAGTAAAATATATAAAGAATTTATTTTAACAAATTAAAACATTAATTTTGTTGTTATTTTGTACAGAATCGAATCATCCATTAGCATTAATTATTATTTAAGAACTTTTAATTAAGTGATTAGATTTTACTGCTTAGATTTTATTACTGTAATGCACGATAATGAAATAAAAATTCATGTATTAGAATTATAATTATAAACCAAAAAAAGGGACAATTTTCACAATATGTAACGTTTTGCTTTTTCTTTTGTTGTTTTTTCGTTTTTTTATCATACATTGAAGGAGCTTTATATAATAATACATTTGAAGTATTTACTCCACAAAAATAGAAAAGTTGCTATAAGATATGAAAAGGGAAGATAGAAGTTGTATTTTGGAAATCCACCAATAAATTGTCATGTAATTTGAGAATAGATTGTCATTTGAAATTTGAATTACCAAATAATTTTAAATTTTAAATTATCAAAATATTAATTTAACATACAGCTAATTTTTTTCGATATCATTCTCCACAATTACGCGAATTTAGTTATGCACAATGGCGAATGTAGGCTAGTGATATGAGACAAACTTGAATTTCCTTATAAAAAGTACCAAAACTACAAAAACAGAAAAGCATCCTATAGTTTCACACGTGTATATGTATGTATATGTGTGTGTGTTTGGTGGTGGGGGGGGGGGGGGGGGGGGGGGGGGGAGAAGAAATAATGCACAATGTGAAATAATTACCATATCAATACCATCAAACACCACAAGATATCTAAACATTCAGGGCCTGTTAGTTTTTATTTTCATTCTCTATTGTTCTTTTTTTTATTATTTTAAATAAAAAAATAGTTATTTATCCATTTTTTTAATAAAAATACTTCTTGTTTTTAATATCATACATATAGCTATCAATTTCAAATCTAGACACTTATTAAATCAAAGTAAAACTCACATTATTAATGTATGAGACAATTTTTATTAATTTTAAAAAGAAAACTCATATTAAGTAAATAATAATTTCTCAACCCACATAATTTGACTGAGAGAAAATAATAAAATCTACTAGTTATTACTCTAAACGTTAAAAAATGATAAAAATGAAAACAAAAACAAACAAGGCCTCATTCTTCACATTGCATACGCATCAGACCCAAAATTTACATATAAAATGTCCATACAATTAAGCAACGAAACAATGTTACTGTAACATTTATGAAGAAGAAAATATAAACCTTTTGTTGCTCACAAGATCAATGTATGAACAAAAAATTACAACCAGTCTAGCATCCACAGGTTAAAATGATCATAGGCTAATGACTCCACAAAATGAAAAGGGAATCCATCCCGTCTCAATCTTGACAGTGTAGGATACAGGAAATACAAAGGAATGGCAATAATAGCAGCCTAAAGGAAAGAATCGCGCGAAAAGAAAGTTAACCATGAGTTTGATATCAAGTGCTAACTCCACATCAGCATGCACAACCAACTTGTTGCTCTGTTTCCGAAACAGCCTCTGGTATTCCATGGAAGTATCTGCAGACGCCAATTTAAAAAGAATTAGAGAGAAGAACGCCCTCAACTTACAGATAAAAAATGTGAAATAAAGGACTGTTTAAAATATTGTCAACCCTCTTATAGTTCATGTTCAAAGAACATTCGACTGTCTTGAAGGAATTAAGAGATTAAATCAAACTCAAGAAAAGGATCACGAAATGCAATAGGCCAAACTTTTGATCCTCTTAATTTGATGTTCATTGTCACAATATCTTCAAGAGGCAAATCTGTTACATTCTCATTAACTAAAAATTTTATTGAAACACTTCTGGGAGAAGAAAACAAATATAATCAATACACACATTTAGTTTAGGAAAACATTGGACAGACTTTCATAAAAAAACGACAAAGAGAATAAATAAATTGCCCTTGTTAACTATAAAGATGAATTTTATGCTCCTCTAGAGATGATAACAAAGAACTGCTAAGCATGTTTTTAGTTAACCCTCTGCAGCACCAGAGTGTTCCAATTTTAATTATCATAATTACTCAGATAAAGAATCTAAGAAATTAAAAGACTGTGCTGTTATCTTACAAAAAATTTACCATACGTTTGGCTTTTGTTGTTGAAGAAAAATTATAGTCGTAATTCATTTAATTAACCACCCTTTTAACAACAGAAAAAAACCAAAAAAAAAAAAAAAATGATTTATCCTCTTCTTATATCAAGATACTTATCATGTAAAGAAACCAATGTTGAACATATTCAAAGACTTCAGTTTTATAACTCATTAAAATCGAAATAGAAACCCAACAGATAGTAGTCTTCGCAGTATATTCTTGACCTTCATTTAAAACTATAAAATACATTATGAGAATAAAAATTTTCCATCATGACTTCATACACCCAAAAGCTATCAAATGGCCACGGAAGATAAAATTAAACAACAAAACAATAATGACAAAACTACAGTAGCTATATCTTTCATGCTGAGTAAGAAAAACTTCATGAACTATAAAATAGCAGAAGGATATGCAATATGTACAAAGAAACTACAGTGGCAATATAGACTCCGACCCAAGTGTTGGATTGCATCTGGTGTTGAAACCAGTGGGTCACATACAGTGTCGAAGAGTTCAAACCACTGGGTTCGATTTTAGCTAGATTTCCTAAACTCTATGGATCCATAATTGATCCAATAAAACACACAAGAAGATAAATTAAAAATTTCCTCAAAACATGTCAGCACAAAGTGTAATAAAAATATCATCTTTCCTCTGTGATGCAATATGCTGTGCGATGTATTTCACAAGTTTTTGATAGCATATGACCTATTTTTATGATTTTACAAATTACATGTTTCTTATAAAATTTTCAGAGATGCTATTTGGTTCCCTCTGGCAGAAATAATTCCAATATTATGGATTTATAGTTCAGGCTATTATAGCCACAGATTGTATATAGGTGTTTGTATCGTATGCGTGATGTATGTACATCTATAACTACAGAGTAGGGAGAGGTGACTATAAAGGATGATTTCTAATTTCACAAAAAAAAATGAAAAATAAAAGCAATGATTCAAATATTAGGGAGAGATGACAATAAAGGATTACTTCTAATTTCACGAAAAACAAAAAAATGAAAAATAACCGCAATGATTCAGATATCTAAATCCAACTCACATGTCCTGCTCATGCTCATTGGCTAAAGCAGTCTTTGCAATAGAAAAGAATGCCGGATCAACATTGTAATCCTCTTTTGCTGATGTCTCAAAGTAAGGTATGCTCCCTTTTGATGCAAACCATTCCTTTGCTTTCTTTTCGGAAACCTGAATGCAAATTAATTAGAGCCAAATATGCGATATATTATATTTTACACACAGAAACTCAACTTACCACTCTGCTATTACCACCATCTATATCGATCTTGTTTCCCAGTAATATGAACGGAAATGTTTTCGGGTCAGGTGGGTTAGCCTGCATCACAACTGAACTCCGTCAATCAAGTCTGGCTTCCAGTTTCTTGAATCAGTAAAATATGTAGATGAAGGAGTTGAATTAGGCTATAAATGCTTTGGGATAGTCAAAATGAATCAATCGTCTTTGATAAATAATACGAAAAAGCTATTACCATATCATTGCTTAACCACTCCAACATGTCATTGTTACTACAATGAATTTTGCAATTTATCTAATGCAGGGTTGACCTACAGTCAGCCACATCAACAACACCAAACTAACTTCATAGTAAGGGAAAATAAGCTGATTAAACTAATGGACAAGGTGCAATCTTATTGGACTACCAATATAACTAAAATATCATATCTTATAGACAGATGAGACAAAGGAATACATATCATTCTTGTAACAATCTATCCACACAGAAATATGTTTCCAGCACATAATATTGGTAAAAGGTGGAAACTGACTTCACAAAAGAAGCATATTACAGATCTATTACAAAAACTCAGTGTCTATATTTGGCAAACCAAAAGAAGTTCCACCAGAAACCCTCAGAAGTCAGCACATACATAAAAACGATAAAAGCTATACAGTTTGTAAGAGGAAAAAGCAGTTGCAATCATAGTTGTTAAGGGGGGTCAAGAATGAGCCTAGGCAAACAGCTTAGGAGAAAATGCTTAGAATCATTCCGTTGAAAAAGAAATAGTCAGCCTCAATGCAAAGCACAAATGGTTCTCTTATCTCTATGCTGCACCAATACCAAGAAAATCCTAGCTATACATTCATGTGTATATCATATAAAGGCATGTCCAGGTTATTCTGTATCTATTAACAAACTTCTAGTAGAAAAAAAAAAAACTTCAGACAAAAAATTCTATAGAATACAGGAAAAACTTTTCAAACAAAAAATCCCACAACCAATCAGGAAATACCAAACAAGCACAATTGATATGCAAACAAGCCAAATTAACACAGACCTGCTTAAGAAATTCTTCATGCCAGTTGTCGAGGGAATCAAATGACCTCATTACATTCACATCATAGACCAAAACACAGCAATCTGCCCCTCTATAAAATGCGACTCCAAGACTTTGAAATCTCTCCTGGCCAGCAGTGTCCCAAATCTACCAATCCCAAAATGCACATTCATTCCCGTCAGAACATAAACTTAACCGTCAAATTGTAAAAGAGTTCTAAGGCATATGTTCACATACTAATATAATTATTTATATATATATATATACATATAAATATATATAAACCCACTTGAAGAGTGACGAGACGATCATCTAATTGTAGTTCCTTGGTGACAAAATCTGCCCCAATAGTAGCCTTGTACTGCTGACTGAATTTCTTATGCACATATCTATTTCACCAGTTAAAAGAACCCTCACATTACACTACCATTGTTTCCCAATACACAAAAATCTTAAAAAAAGAAAAAACAATCAATTTTAGCAAACATAAATACAACCATAACCTAACACATGATTTAAACAAACACATCAGCCCGATCAACATGCAATATATAGTAGCCAAAAAAGGATACTGGTTCATCAACGATGTTTTCCCCACCCTGAAAATATTAACCAAAATAAGTCGCTTAAATTGAAAAAACCCTTCACAAAAACAGTAAAAATGAATCAAATCAAATCAAATTAACAAATAAAGCTACCATACCCGCTGTCGCCGAGCACAATGACTTTGAGCAATGTTCGTCTTCGTAATGACATTTGCCCGATCAAGAAAGTAAACTTTCCTTTTCAGAAAGTTTTCCCGAATTCTTGAGAAACTTTTTTTTGGAAAGATCAATGTGTGTTTGTATGTGTGTGTGAAAAATGAAAGGAAAGAAAAAGACCCGAGAAAGGGGCGCCAATTTCGATCTGAATCACCACTTTATTGGCTTTTCTTTTTTTCATTTTTCATTTTTTATTGTGTTTATAAAGTGTTTAAATTGTTTTGTATTATAATATATTATCTTTGAGTGGATTTAATAGAGTAAAACTTGAATTAATTTAAATAATTTAATATTTATATATATTTTTTATTATTTAATTAATTTAATTGAGTTTGTGTCGAGTTTTAAATGTTATAAAAAAAAAAAGAATATTCAAAGTTGATTTATTTTGCTTAATAAATCCAATCTTAAATTGAGTTTCACGTTTGTATTAAAAAAAAAATTGTTGCCGATTTATATGGAGAAAAATGCTCACTTGTGAGGTAATAAAATGAGTATGTTAAAAATGTTAGGCATGATTTAAATAAATATTTTGTGGCCATATTTAAAAATTGATGATAAAGGGTGATGACAGACCAAAAAGGCGAAATAAATACTATCATTATTTTTTATTTATCTCTCAGTAACGTGGATTCTAAATTTCTAATATTAGTAATTTATTTTGGTTGATAGTATTTTTTTCTTATATAGTTGTAAATAGTAATGATGTGATACGAAATACTCAACTGTTTAGCTGAAAATTTTATTTCTATTGTAATACATGGAACTATTTTGAAATTAAATAGAAAAAAGCCAAATCCTTAAATGTAGAAAAATGAGAAATTGCTCCTAGAGGATTTGATTACGTGTTAAATAGTAGAATTATTGTGCAATTATTTTATTGACATGGGACACAATTAATGTTGCAAAATGCAGATATTAGTGAGTAATGGTAGAAAAATATTAAGTTCCTCAATAGATTAAATTAAAAAAACGCCTTTTTATGATCATACATTTTCATATATGTATACATATATATAAGTATTGATTTACATAAGTTTTAGTGCCTTTATTTGTAACATATTTTTTTGATTTTAAACTCTAGGGTTGACCTAATTGTGTATAAGAGTATTACAATTATATGTTTAAATTTTATATAGATCAATATTTTTTACGATTTTTCTAACTTCAGCACGAATAGTCTACTTCGATTTGATTAAGAAGATAAATAATTTTATTTGCGCATAAATTTATCCGAACATTACCCAACCACAATATTTGTAACACGAAAAAATTGTTGTTCCCTAATAGATATAGGTAGATAAAAATAAAAATAAAAATATATTTTTTCAATTAAAAAAATAAAAAATAATAAGAAAAAGAACCACATATCGATCTTGATTCCAAATTAACTAATATATAAACTCAAAAGCTCACTTCATTTACTTCGGTAATAAATATTTTTAATGTTATAGTTTACTTGAGATATTAATTCCTAAATAAAAATTTGGAAGAGGATATTGGAATATAAGAGAAATAAATGAGAAAAATATAAGTTCAATATGGGAATACAAATAATACTACATTTTAAATTAATTATTTTCTTTTATATATGGATTGGAAATCATTTAGAAGTTTAAGAGAATTTAGAAATCCAAACTTTTACAAATGTAAGCCTTTTTATGAAAATTCTTTTAGGGAGTTGAACATCTTGGATTTGCTACCAAGAAAATTTTTAGTTTAGTATACATCAAATTGGGATATCATTTAAGGGCATTTTAGATATTTTAATAAGATGTTAGATCATCAATCAAAAAACTTATTTAATTTTTGTTATGGGATACTGAGAAAAACTTCCTTATGATACCAAAAGGGTATGAAAAGGTTAAAACGGGGATCAATAGACATTTCAAACATTTTTAATTAACTTGTACAAGCTTTGGGTTAAAAAATTAGTCGCATGTTCTGATCAAAAATATGATTATTCACTTGATGACTCAAAAATTCAATTCATTGAAAACTTAAGTCGTGTAAAATGACATAATATAAATAACAAAAAATAAATACAAATAATTTATAATAGTTCAAAAATGACGTTATCCTTCTACACCTGCATTTTAGATATTTTAATAAGATGTTAGATCATCAATCAAAAAACCTATTTAATTTTTGTTATGGGATAATGAGAGAAACTTCCTTATGATACCAAATGATATGAAAAAGTTAAAACGGGGATCAATAGACATTTCAAATATTTTTAATTAACTTGTACAAGCTTTGGTTTAAAAAATTAGTCGCATGTTCTGATAAAAAATATGATTATTCACCTAATGATTCAAAGATTCAATTCATTGAAAACTTAAGTCGCGTAAACTGATATAATATAAATAATAAAAAATAAATACAAACAATTTATAATAGTTCAAAAATGACATTATCTTTCTACACCTGCATTTTAGATATTTTAATAAGATATTAGATCATCAATCAAAAAATTTATTTAATTTTTGTTATGGGATAATGAGAGAAACTTCCTTATGATACTAAATGGCATGAAAAGGTTAAAACGGGGATCAATAGACATTTCAAACATTTTTAACTAACTTGTACAAGCTTTGATTTAAAAAATTAGTCGCATGTTCTAATCAAAAATATAATTATTCACCTGATGACTCAAAAATTCAATTCATTAAAAACTTAAGTCGCGTAAAATGACATAATGTAAAAAACAAAAAATAAATACAAATAATTTATAATAGTTCAAAAATGACATTATCATTCTACACCTACATTTTAGATATTTTAATAAGATGTTAGATCTTCAATCAAAAAACTTATTTAATTTTTGTTATGGGATAATGAGAGAAACTTCCTTATGATACCAAATGGTATGAAAAGGTTAAAACGGGGATCAATAGACATTTCAAACATTTTTAATTAACTTGTACAAACTTTAGTTTAAAATATTAGTCGCATGTTCCGGTCAAAAAGATAATTATTCACCTGATGACTCAAAGATTCAATTCATTGAAAACTTAAGTCGCGTAAACTGACATAATATAAATAACAAAAAATAAATATAAATAATTTATAGTAGTTCAAAAGTGACATAATCCTTGTACAAATGTTCTTTTCAATCTAATCTTTGAACTTTAGCTAATATACACTTAAAAACAAATTCCTCAGTTGCTTCTAATTACACTATAACTCAAGACTCATGCTCTCCTTTGCACTTATATGATCTTCTATTGTGATCTGCTTTGATCTTCTACTACTCTGTTATTATTTATGCTATAAAATAGTTATTACAACTAGTTTCTAACAAATAGAAAATTACAAGAGTTTTGGGTGTCCTATATATCTATTATAAGCATCATCAAAATCTATATAATATTAACGAACACCTCCCCTAAGGTTTAGTCTAAATACAAATAGATCTCCTCGAGTTTTCAAAAGTACATCCACCCCCCTCACTCTTACAATCATTAAAAAAATTACACAATTAGACCATTTTGTTACCATTAAAAATTACACAAAGCTCCCTTGAAGTTTGTCTAAATTAGAGTGACCTCCTCTAAGGTTTTTCACAACAAGATCCTTTGTTATATAACCTAATAAAATAATAAAATATTTTAAATATATAAATTCACGTTTAATTATAAATCAAGCTAAATATTCAAAATCTAAAATTAGGTCCGTCACCCTATACTTAGATCTAAATATAGATTTTTATCATTATTCTCTTCTTGTTCCCCCCATCACAAACATCATCCTTGTTGTAAAACCTAAAAAGTTCAAATTAACTTCTAAAAATGGGGTTCTTGGACATAAAGAATTAGTTGATTTTTCATAAAATGGTGGCAACAGCACTGCAATACTCATTAATTTTTAAAACTAAAAGATAATGTGAGAGAAAAAATAAATTGTAAGAGATATGTGTAATTAATTTTCTAAAAACTAAAATTTTTAAGTAATTTAGAATTCATTTTCAAAATTTTGTCAAAAGTTACAAATATTAAATTTCAAGGAAATTTAGTATAAATTGAATAAATCTCAAAGGGATTTATATAAATATGATATTATGTTAATTTGGACAAATATCAGGTGTTTAGAACCTGTCACTTTCACAAAATTCCTCCCCCCCCAAAAAAAAAAAAAAAAAACAATGATGCCGAAGGTATAACAAATGGTTGTGGTATTATTCGACAACACATGTTAAGGGATAGATGAAATTTCAAAAAACTTAAAGGATTTATCTGTATTTAAACCAAATATCAAAAGAAATTTATGTTATCTCGAATAATAATTTAGTTTGAAAAATTGCCAAATACCTAAATCAATCAACTTAAGGGCAAAATTGGTTTGTTATTGGTTTTTTTTTTTTTTTCTTTTACTGATATCGTTATATTCCATAAAAAGACCTAATGACTACTTGTTAGACAATCACAAATATCATGCGCATTGAATGTAACCCAAATCTTACTATATTTCCACCAAACTTAAAAGAGGTCTACATAATTATACCTTTTGTTTTCAATTACTAAAGTGATAGGATCATAATAAGTCTAGGGTGTATGCAATTCAGTAAATTGATGGAACACATTGAAATTGATAATCATGACGTTTTAAACCATGCCAATATAGCCAGCCGCCCCACCGAAAAATTAGAAGATTAGTAATCAACATAAATTGTCAAACATGCGCATGAAAATACGTTATTCTGGAATTACATGTGATTTGAAAACAGGTTTGAATTTTTATTACAATTTTATTTTATATTTTATATTTTATATAATACATATATATTGTGTATATAAAATATTTTTTTAATATACATTTAATATTAATTATATACACGTAATTTGCAAATATAATTGTAATAATCATGATATTATAAAGAACTCGACATTATACGCACATTCCTCAAGTTTGTTTTGGTCGAATGAAACAAAATATGGGAAAATTTTCGTGTATGATTGTTGAAATCTTAGTCAATGCATGGGAAACTTCTCATGTTAGTTCTTTTAATCTTATCACTACATTAAAAATATCAAAAGAAGAAGTTAATCAATTAACCTAATGATGGTTTTGGAGATGCAAATCACTAGCATTATAGAAAACTAAGTTGGTAGTATGAACTCATGCAAGATTAGTGGGCCGTCCATCGGATTAAGTAATCCTAGCACAAAGTTTTGCATACTTTTTTCCAATCCCACTTGCTATTTTCTAATCACGTGCTGAATGGAACTAGTTGTCGGTCAATTAAGTCCAATTATTTCGTCATTTTGTATGATGAAAAACACTATGGGAAAGTGATCGATGCATAGGTTTTTAAAATGTTATATTTAATAAATAATATATTAAATATATAGATAATAAAAAAATATTTTATTTTTTATGAATTAAGATATTTAATCAATTATTTAATAATATTCAATATATATTATATTGAGTGTAGGATGGATATTACTTAGAAACTCTATCGTTAAAATATTTAAATCGAGTCATAATTAGTTATTGTTAGAGATAACAACAAAATGAGTTTATGATGGATTCGATACTATTCTAGATTCATTCTATTAAGATTTTTTAAGAGTCGGATCTATTTCGAATCTAGACTTGATATTGAATGTATTAGATTTATTTTATAATATTAATAATATTAAAAATATATTTTTTTTAAATGATACAACCAAAACTTTCTCAAAAATATACTTTAAAAAATAGTATTATATAAATACATATATAATAAATTAATAATAAATAACAAATTAAATGGGACGAATTCGAGAAAAAATAAAAATTAAAAAATTAAAATCCACTCCAACCATTTATTTTTTTAAAAAACCCACCCTCCACAACTAGCTTCCAACAAGATGCTAATAGATTAAATTCCATGTATCATAAAAGCAACTGATTTAGAGATTACTTCCACAAACAAGAACACATAAATTCTTCTGTTGGGAAATAATCACACATAACCAATTGGACTACTACACATTTCAGTTATGTATGAAACAGGACTTAATTTTCTATTCTCGTCCATGGTCAGTCGGCCCATGCAATAATCATGCCGTTTTTATCTACTTCAAAGCTTTGAATTGACTGCAATGTCCTTTCTTTGATCACAAACCTTTCGTACACCCATAGTTCATTCTCCATCTATTAATTCATATTGGTCTTGAATGTTTTTTTCAACATTATATTCTTAATCAAACATTGAATTATAGTTAGATTGATGAATCCAAAATTAAAGATTTTAAGTTACAGTATATTTTAAATTATTGAGCTCAATTCGAGCTGATTTTTCAGTTATTGTGATGATTTTAAATTTATCTAATATAAAATCATTCCCCCCTAAAATCCTCCCTCAAATTAATTTTTTTATTCAAACGCAACCTTAAAAAATTGGATTAATTTGGGAGCGGAGGAGAATGAAGCGCTCATTAACGACTTGACCTTTACGTATGAGGGTATTTTGGTCTTATAAATATTACATCCGACAGTGCATATTGAATATACATCTTATCATATATTTATAGAAATTTATATATATATATAAATATATATATAAATTTGTATAAAATATATAATGAAATACATATATCGATACACGTCTCAAGCTTAAAAAAAAAAAAAAAAAATTATTTCTTAAGTGGCCTCCATTACAGTAAATGCACCTCTTGTTGGATTATACGAGGAACAAGTCGAATCAACCGTACCTGATCCAATGAATGTGGGTAGGTCTAGGCAACCATCTGTGCACTCAAAGGTTTGAGCCCAATTGGATTGAAAATTGCGATTGCTGCGCCTGCTTTGCTTCAATGAACTTGAGGTTTTGTCCACACCATACCCCGCCGCCAAACCTTCTAGATTCCCCTTGTTTGTTTAAGAAACCTAGTAGATTATATAACAATAAAATTAGACTTACTTTTAACTACAAGTTTAAGTGGTTGACTTTGGGTTAATCCCCCCTTTGCCTCTAATAATTGTGCGTAATCTGAATGACGCCAGGGGTGTAATACATGAGAAACTTTATGTATGTGCTACATCTTGTCTATTATTTAATTTATTGGGTGTTTACAACGGTGGAGCCGGGGCGGCTGCAGTACCCCTTAATTTTTTATATTTATAATTTTAATATACAAATTTTAATAAATTTAAAAATTTGCTTCATATAAAATAATTAATTAAATTATTTTAATTGTCTTTTCGAATTTTCATGATCCTATTTTGAATATGTAAATTTAATAAATTTAGAGATATTCTAAAATTATTTTTAAATTTTATTTTTTTTAAATTTTCTTTTAGGTAATTTAATTTATTATTGATGCAAAGTTTTAACAGGTATTTGTATCGACCTTCAAAATTTATTATAATTTTGTTTCTAAAAGTATGGATATTTTATTCAAAATTACTCTTTAATGTGATTTTTTTATTTTAGTTTTTGATTTTTAACTTATTTGATTTTACTTTTATTACTTATTATTTGATACTATACTAATTTTTATTTCACATAAAATCATAAGTGTAGGTTTTTCATAATATAAAAATTATTTGATTTGATTAATAGTTATAAAATAATGATCAGATTCTTATAAATTAGTTTTTATTTTGTATTGTATTGAATTAGAATTAATTAATATTTTCATTTAAAAGTTATTTTTTGTTCAAATACTTATATAAATATAATATATATTAAATATTTACATATTATATTTATATTTATATTTTAGTTTCTAATAATTAGTTAAGAAATTTTTTTTATATATAAAAATAATAATAATTTAATAATTGAATATTACCCTTTCTATACTAGAATCCTGGCTCCGCTTTTGAGTGTTTAGATGATTGATAAGTGTTTCGATTAATTTCTAATAAAATAAGATATTTATTAATCATATACATATCTGGTGTAAATCCACCGGGGTGTGTGGATGATTAACAAATGTCAATCACCCAAACGCTGAATATATTGTCAATCAAATATAATATCTCATCGTTGGAAGGTTTTATTGAAAAAAATTAGCTTTTCTAAAATTTGTTGGCGGGGATTTAGTATTATATTTGTTGGTTTGCATTATAAAATAAGTAGACAATTATGAAATTATATTATATTTGTTGGGTTTTTTAGTATCCACCATCACTCAATGTTGATTTTTGATAAATAACCTCATGTAGTAAATGACCCCTAAGCTATGATTGATCATCATTAGTCAACCATTAAAGTGGGGGTAAACTAACATTTTTGCTTTTTATGTCTCAACTAGTTGGATTTTAATTTATTTTTATTTTTGGCTTTTATACTTTTATATTTAATTACCAAGAAGCCACTTCTAGTCATCTATATCCATAATCTATAATCATTATTAAGTATTAATTATATAATTGTTTGCATAGACTAAGATGTTTTACATTACTTAACATTTTTTGTAATGACATCAATAACCTTATATCAAAATATCTACTTTTAGAAATCTAATAGTAAATAAGTAATTCATTTTAATCATAATTATTAGAATTAGATTAGTAGACATGAAATATAAAGTGCAAAATTATAAACATATTATAAAAAAGAGAGAGAAAATTTTTTCTATTTATTCTATCGTGGTCCATTTAGTACCTTACTCTGTAAATTAAAAAAATATATATTACAAAATCACGTTTTTATTGATATTAACAATCCACCACTTAGTCCTCTCTTATCATTATATAATTTTAATAATTGTGCTAAACCTAATTATGCATGATTCACTATCATTTAAGGTTCTTTCTTAGTCCGTGCTTATGAATTAATTTAAGTGTGGATTAGGACCATCTACTTTAGATTATTGACAATTATTTATTTGACAATTCAAGTGAATTGCTTCCTTGTACCTTCAACTATCACATCCAATCAAGCATATTACTTGCTCCCTCTCATTTTTATATATTCATCTTAATTCGACATAAAACTCCAAATAAGAGTAGAAAAATAAAATTCTGTAGTATATTATTATCCTCAAAAATAATAATTGTTAGTTAATGGCGCCACAATATTATTTAAGGGTAAAATTACAAATTTGGTTTTATAACTAAGGGGAGGGTAGCGTTTTCATCCTTTATAAGCAGTTACTAGAAATTTAAATATATTAATTTTAATTTTTGTAAATTGAGAATAAATTTAGCCAAAAATTATTTAGATTTATTCTAACTTATATTGACAAAATATACTAAAAAATCTATATTTTTTTTTCCTAATTCCTAAATTTTCAAAGTCAATAATTTTAATTTAATTTAAATTAAATTGTTTTTATTATTTCTTTTCTTTCTTTTTCTTCCCTATCTTATTCTTCTTCTCCTTCTCCTTTCTAAAATTTATTGCGCATCCCCACCTTACCCACATCCCTGATGTTGGCGACACTAATTTTTTCACCTCTCCATCACACAATCTCTAACTTCAAACCCTCAGAACCACATATATATATATATATATATATATTATTTTGAATAAGACATAAAGAGTAAGACACAAACAACTCGTGTCGGAGGCTTTACCTATAATTGGGGGATGCTACGATTTGAAAGATATTTATGGTGACAACATATTTTTGAAAAAAAAAATATTTTCATTCTAAAAAATTGAACTTTATATTGACACAATTTAAAAATAAAATATGAGTGATAGAAGGAGTATTGAAAACTACGTGGACAGATCTTAACAGAATTTTCCTTTTAGTTGAAATTATATATAATTTTTCTTCTCTCTCTCAATTTTATTTTATTTTTTTGTTATTTTCAATTAGAATCTTAATGAGATTATATGATGGAGATTACATTAGAGATGACAATAAAGCGAATTTACTGAATTTAGATTTATTCTGTCAAGGCTTTTAAAAATTTGAATTTGTCCTAAATTCATTGGGATCGGGTTAGACTCGTTAGATTATTATAAAAATATAATAAATATATTATTTAAAAATAATGCTACTAACTTTTTTAAAATAATATATTTTTTAAAATAATATTACATAATTACATATATATTAAAATAAAAAATAAATGACATGTATTTGAAGTCGAACGAATTTAAAAATAATAAATTTAAAATCTGAACGTATTTATGATATTAAAAACTCTGACATCCCTAAATTGTATGTAGTTGTCCCCTTAACCTCGTACCTCTTTCATACTGTTTTTTAAAAAATAAATTTTGCCCCTCCCCTCCCCCCCTATTTCCAAAAACCTGGAAAACATGTCTGAATTCAGGAACAACTGGCTTTCAGACTTGAAGACTGTGACCATAACTTCGGGGGGATGAAACAAGAAAAATCAAAATGTGTTGGTCTAAAACTTTGAATTGCTTTCCATCAATACATTTTATTGATTCAAAGTATTACTTTTACTAATATAGTGCTACTAAAAGTTAATACCACCGCCTCAGGTGATTTTATATATATATATATATAATATGCTAACTAGCTATTTTAAGGATCAAAGATGCCACGTGGCACCTTCCAAATACACATCAACTCGCTTCCCCTCCACTTAGTTGGAAATTAAGACTTACATTATTGCAGAGCCACTTTAGAAAAACCTTTTTGGAGAATTATTATTATATTATATCACTTCAATATTATATATCACTGGATTTATGACTCGTTTTCAGTAAGGGGAGATAAATAATGAAAAATTAATCGGTGATATTAATTACTATGAAGAGGTAATATAAAGTTTCGAATGAGTGGTGATAAAGAATTTTTTTTTTTATGCATCAATTTATATACGGTCTACCTCTCAAAAGTCGAACAAGATTGTCTATTATATCTTCTATTATATTGTACTAACTGTGGTTACACATAAATTTTATTGATTAGATTTTACACATACTGAATAATTAATACAAATATAATAGAGGGTGCAATAAAATTTACAACAAAAAATAATATATGTTAAATAACAGACAATATATTGTAATGCAAGTTTTATTGCATCTTTTGTTACATTGCATTAATTGTTACTACGTGTACACTTTATAATAAGATTTTACACGTGTTGATAATCAATGCAATATAATTGAAAATACTGTGTGTTTAATAATATTCAATAGATAATTTTTTTTATTATAAATCCTATTGCATTACACTAATTGTCATTACGTGTACACTTTACAAATAAAATTTCACACGTACTGGATAATCAATACAATATAAAGAGAAAGCAATAACATTTGCAATAGAAGATACTACGTGTTCGATTGCAAATAATTTTTTTTATTACAAATTCTATTGTATCTTTTGTTTGAAAATGAGATGGATAACATTTTTATTATGCTTCTAAGTTAATATACAAGTAGTTTCTTTTTTTTTTTTAAGAAAAATACAAATAATTTCAAAATAGAAAAGTGAAAGTTAAAGTAGAGAAGAACAAGCACTAGGAAAAGTTTCATGAAAACTTACCAGAATTCATACCCTTATGGTGGTGACACAAGCATTTAATATTAGTAATAAAGAATGAGACTAAGGACCAAGAAATTACATTATGTGCTTGGAAGCTGGTTAGGAAGCTGGCTATGAAAGCTACATATTCACACTAATGTATATAATATGATCAAAATCTTTATTATAAATAGAGATTATGATTCCTAGTACTTAAATCATATGAAATCAAGAATATCATCAGCAAAGCCCTTTTTGTAACTATTTTTGTGGTCTATTCCCCTCATCTTTTCCACCATGTATAACCCTAGTTTCCCATCATCAAATATTTCCCAGAACGCAAACCCTAGTTCATTTTCTGATCACCCCAACAGTACTAGTTACAATAATTTCAGCTACCATGATCCAGGTTTTGAACTCTTGGGTTTCGATCATCCGATGTTTGTGGATTATACATCCCAAGAGGAGCTCTTGTCTTGCCTTGGTACACAAGCTCCAATGAATATCAGTCAAGAAATGACAGCTTGTAGCTATGGAAGTAGTTCAAGCAGCCATGAATTCTCAGAAAATAGCCACATGCAAGCATTCATCTCTATCCAAGCCATGTGTGTGTGTGTGTGTGATTCTAGCGTAGAACTGATTAGATCGAATACAATTTATTGTGTGTTTAATCACAGTTCACATAGTAAATCGATTACAGTTTCCATATGATTGATTAGTTTCTTTCAAATCGGGTCAAGATTAGAATTTTCCATTTTAATTAAGCCACCTTGTATGTACATGAAGATGAAAAATTTGAGTTGACTGATTGATTTTTTTTTTTTTTTTTTTTTCAGTGAATGCAAGAAGGTGATGAAGAGGGGAAAAAAGGGTGATGGGCATGCAATTGCCTTTAGGACAAAGAGTGAGTTTGAGAACTTGGATGATGGATACAAGTGGACCAAGTATGGCAAGAAGATGGTCAAGACCAACACAAATCCAAGGTATGTATATATGCTTAATAAAGTAAATATATATATATATATATATATTATTCGCCTTTTATTGGTATAATTTACAATTGGGATAATACGAATGAAGAACATATTATCTTGTAAGTACTAAGTATCCATAAGGGATAAATATACATGTTATTTTTTTCATTTTTCCTTAAATAAATCGAGCAATTTTTGTTCATGCACATAGAATAATTCAAGAATTGTTAGTTCTAGATATGGGACTGAACATTAAGCATGTATTCATAGTTGGTCTTTATAGTATTGTATTTTTCCTATTTTCCTACTTATCTTCCAATAAGCCAGAAGCTTAAGTTTCCTTCTTCTTCATATATTCTGTTGTTTTTCTGTGATAATATTTCTCTGAATTCTATCCTATATATTATCCAAAGGGAAACCCTCTCACTGCCAAAAAAAAAATAGAAGGGATACGTCATACCTAGTATCAATTGCTTGAGCAATGTCACCTGTTTAGATACTATTCAAGTATGTGGTATAAAATTCTTATTATCACCGAAATCTAACGATGAGTGATTAAGCGTATTCTAGCTTTATTAAATGATTTTTTTTTCATACCATGTAGTTACCTATTAAATAATTCCACATGAAACAAATTGTAGGATTTAGTATGTCACATAAATGACAATTTTTTTGGTGAACAACAATGGAATATAGCTAGTACCTCTAGATGAATGTCCTATACATATATATCCATATATACATAGAGAGAGAGGAAGACAGAGATATACACTAGCAAGAAAAATGTCCAAGGCTTGTGGATGACAGTATATTTTCTATGTTGATGATTATTAATAAAAATATTTTCATTTCTAAAAAATTTAAAAGAAAAAATTTAACATCATATTTAATTTAATATATCAAACTTCATAATAGATTATCAACAACATGTAACTCTTATGTTTCTTCTCTTCTTTTTAATCTCTACTTTATTACCCAAATTGCTTTCATTATATATTTGTTATCGCCATTACTTTTAGATTACATGGAAACTAACTTTTCCTATAGATTAAATACATATTTTTTTTGAAAATTATACGCATGCCTTCAAATATTTTCCTATAGTTAAGTTATGTGGCAAGCTTGTATTTATAATATAAGAAACTTATAGTTAAAATAAGGTAAAAACTGAGATTATATATCATATGATAACGAAGTAAACAATTGTTTTTTTTATTGTTCAAACAATTTTATTTATTGTCATTTTCTTTACATGCTTCTATACCTATTGATCTAGCCATAAGGTTCCATAGTTTTTTTTTGTTTTTTTTTTATAGTTGGGCCATCATTTTTACTTTCTGTATCTAATGAGGCAAATTTAGGAGAAGACATCAAGAATATGGCACCCCATAAATTCATCCCAAGTCCCAAGTGTGTGTATATAGACATATTTGTTTATTAAAGTTGTACATGATATAACGTAGTAATATATATCAATCTTTATATTTCAACATTTTTTCATAAGTTAGAAAATTCTTTTAAAATATTTTGCATGTGGTCTTATTTGGTAACTTAATTTTCTGAATTATATCTCTAATTCATTTATATTGCTTTTGGTGACATATTTAGAAACTAAAATGGTGTTCATTCTATTTGTGTTGTTATTTCTTAAATTGGAGTGTTTTTGCCATAACTATCATCTCACTTAAATTGTAATAAACACTATTAACTATCAATCACTAATTTAATTTGAGGTGACGATACTCAATTTTTATTTTTTAACTTTTAGTTAAAACTTTGCTAAGAATTAATACATAGGATGAATTACAATTTATAAATTTATATTTTTGGAAAGATTAGGTATTAAATTATCCTTTTTAGTTTAAAATAATTGATTTCCTTCCCTTTAAATATTTCTTCTGCTTTCATATATTGATAGTAACCACATTGGACTATCTTAAAATATATATATATATATGTGTGTGTGTGTGTGTGTGTGTTTGATTAAGAAAATTATCAAGAATATTTACTTTCTCCTCTAACATCAAAGATTTCATTGAAATAATATTTTGTTTGGTTTATATCCAGGTAATTTAGAGGATTTAAAAAAATAAATATTTTCTTCTGCTCAACGATTTCCTTCTGTAATTGAAGTTTATTAACCCTTATTTATTATTAAGCAAGAATACTTAATTAAGGACATACACGTTTTTCCACAATAAGAACAAAAACTCACTTTTATATATATATATATATATATATATGTGTGTGTGTGTGTGTGTGTGTGTGTCATTGTGTATAATTGTTAAGACATTGATTAACATGTTAATTTGTTGATTCATTACTTAACTGTTTGGCTGGAAATTAAGTTACAGGAATTACTACAAGTGCTCAAGTGAAGGCTGCAAAGTGAAGAAAAGGGTGGAAAGAGATGAACAAGACAATAGATATGTGTTGACAACTTATGAAGGGGTGCACAACCATGAAAGCCCTCATGTTTTGCGCTGCGATACGACGCCGTTTCCAGTACTGCTCAGTGGATGGACTTGGCAACCTTGATCACACTCTTAGTATATACTATAATGGCATAATGAAATTTGTGATAAAAAAAAAAAAAACAACTTTTTTGACAAATTTGCTTTCTACTTTACCTGTATTCTCTGCAATCACTATGTTTGTTGAATATCATGGTCAAATACTTGCATTTTTTACAATGTCTAATTGTAGTTAATTTCTCATTAATTATCAATTTCTGCTATAATACATTGCTCCAGTCCATATATTCAAACCTTATGTTATTTTTTTAAATGGGAATGGCCGAATATATACAAGAATGACATTCGACTTTCAAACTTGTACGAACAATTACATTATTCATAATATCACATAATAAAATACTATCTAAGGTCGATCTCAAAAATTTTTAGTCGTGTTAATTCTTTGACTGTAATTTTTAAAGAGTAACTCCAAATTTCTATACAATCAAAATTGTTTGTATATAATGAATCATAGATCTCACCGTAAAAAAAATTATAATTTTTGAAAACCGTTGACAATATTTTGTTCAAACCTCATAGATTTTGTTCTGTAGAATGATATTATTACAAGTGTTTATGAGTAGTTGTTATGATAACTCAAAAACTAATAAAGCCAACAATTTTTTTTGCTATATCAGCAACCAAAGTTAAGGATGGAAAATGCCTTTATTGTTGTCTTGTTCTTTTGCAGTGACATTATGACAGTATTTGAGTAATTTTATTTCAAATATTCTGTAAATTCTTATACTTTGTAATATATATCTAGAGCTTATAAATTATTAAATTTTATTTTTAAAAAATTAACTTTTGAGTGTTTGGATAATTAAACATCTTACATTCTTATTTTGTTTGGAAGATGTTAGTATCAAATCAAAGAAATTTATTAAAATATTAAAAAATAAATTAGAATCTCCTCAATTTTTATGAGCTTAACATCTTACATTCTTATTTTGCTTGGAAGAAACTGAGCCTTTAAGGCATGCATGTATGGGTACTTGACATATACACTATATGTTTCCGAATCATCATAGCATAAGAGAATCATCATAGTATAAAAGAATAAAATCATATTATTTCCGTCTCTAATTGAATTTGAAAGGGAAAATTCTGTATAAAAGTTCGTGTTAAAAATCCTCATCTGTAATTCAAGAAAAAAAATTCCACCTATAAATTTACAGACGGCAAATAAGAAATAGTTAAAAGATGTTTGAACTAACATGAAGCAATGATAAAAATGTTGTGAGCCGTCCCCCAGGCACAGTTCAATTGGCGGAACAATTCACTTGGACTTGCTTCCAGCGGTAGGATGGGAGTTCGAATCTTGATAGACACCTGCGGATGCATTTCAATATGGAGCAATCACTGTGCTTCCAGTGAAACCTTGCGACTGAAGTGTTTCGAGCGATCATTGTGGGTTGAATTCCTTGTGCACAAAAGTGTACAATTTTTGTTGGAAACTTGAATGTTGGTTGAGGCATATCTCGCAATTTACCCCTCGTAGGTTCTAAGGACAGGTGTCTAAGAGGAGCATATTAATCCGACACAGGTCGGGAATCTAAGTTATAAAAAAAAAAAAAATATTGTTAGCCTGCTTTGTTCATGATTTGACTTTTATGTCAAATACAACATGTTTGTTTGTAGTAATTTATAAGATATCTAAAAGTGTTTGATAAAAATGTCAAAAAGAAGCTTATAAGCTTAAAATATCTCAAGACTAACAAGCTCTTTGAATTTTACGGTTAGAATTACAAAACAACATTATGAACATTGAACACCTAATAATTCCAAATTACATAATCTTATTTTATTCAAATACTTCAAAAACTTCTCATTGAAAAAAAAAACATAATATTTTATTATAAGCTTCAAAAACATTTTATAAGATAGGGCTGCCCAACACCCTCAAGACCCGCCAACCAGGCCATAGAAAAGAAAAATCTTTTCTCATGTGCTGCAGCTGCTGTACAGTAACTGCAATTGATATCAAAGACCACAAGGCATTCTCATTCTTACAAGCTCTCTTCTCTTTTACCTCATTACCATATTTCAAAGGAAAATCACCTGATTTGTTCTACAAGTTCACCTTGACCAGTACTCAATACTGTGCAGTTTTCTTAAGACACAAGATCAATGCCGACTTGTTCTGGCATGAAATGAGTTGACAAAACTCCATATCATCATACTTGAATGCAATCAACTGCTTTAACAATATAGCATTTCAAAAAACTAAACAAAAACTGGAAGTTTGAGGGGTAAAAAATGACAACATGAGAAGCAAAACGTATATAAACTGTCCATTGGAAATACAGGATTTACATAGTACCTACATAATCTAAAGGGTAGTTCCTGCATAATCTAACAAGAATAACTATAAATTCCGAACAGAGTTAAAAGAAAATGTCTCGCAGGCTTGTGCATCTATCTTGGATTAGTGCAAAGGAATTCTGGGGATTAGTTTACTTATGGCCAACAAAGGTACTCACAAAAAAAAGCAGACAAACAAAATAATTAAATGAAATTGAGAAAGAAAAATTACCGAGTTTAGCAGGCAAGGAAACTGCAAGTTAACCGTTTTCATCTTTACAATGCTCACATATCTAACACCAATTATTACCCAGTCGTTTGGAGGCATCAATCAGAAATATACTATGGAAAAAAAATTCGACTTGTTTGCAACACTTGAATATGAACAAATTAATCTATGGGATGTTTGTCAGCCTGACGAGACGTGTAATGTGCTGAGAGCAAAAGCAGAGAAAGGAATGCACTGGCTACAAAGATTGCATCAAACCATCGGTGGTAGAAGTCAAATTGAATATCACCACCCAATACATCTGTTATAATCATTCTGCAGGAAAAACACGTCAGCATTAAGACATCCTAAAAGCAATGAATAAGAACTAACTTGGAAGTCTGGAAAATAACTAACACGATGAAAATACACCAGTAGTATACAAGAAGCTCAAGTTGCGACACAAGCAACAATTGTTACTTCAAAAACAGTATTATAAATGCTACACCTGGTGTACATACACTTGGTACATATCCATCATACAAGTGTCCTATTTTTGGCATTTATCCATACATCAAGTATACCATACACTTGGTGTAGCATGACAGTACTTTCTGCTTTTGAGAAAATGAATTACTATGAAAAGGTCAATTTAGTATAAATCAAATTAAAGTCCCAAAACACAAAGTCTAGGGTCCTGCAAGAAGCTCTCTTTCATTCTTAGGGAAGAGAATGAACATAACATAAAATTCAAGCTCCACACAATAATTGCACCAAATTAATCAAAGATAATCAATTTGGAAAGTAGCATGTAACAATCAAGCTGGCATTTTTTAAAGGTAATTATAGACAAAAGTTCTGTCTGCAATTTCATTTACAAGTCCAACTTTTCTTTGATGCCTTTTAGTCTCTAGGTAGTCTTTCTTCACTTCTTTTTTATTTTTATTTTTTATTTTCCCAATTTGCAGATCATACAAGTAAGATGACCCAATTGCAAATGAGTAGCGACTTTCAACTCTCTAGAGACAGTTTTTCTGCCTGCTCTGATTAGGACTTTACCCAGGGAAGAATTTAAAAAAGAAATATAAGGATTCTCTACACCCCAACCCCCAGCTCCCTAATTCGTTTGTCTGCGTTTGTCACAGCCAGTTCAAAAGGCCACTAATTGAAGGTCATAATGAATTGACATAATTGAACAGGCAGCAATAAATTTGATCAAAATTATTAACACATTAACATAATTTTCAAATAAAGAAGGAAAAACAAGCAGCAACAATTTGATCAAAACTAATTGGAAAAGCTGTAGAATTCCATGCGAAATTTGTTATATTAAAATTAACACCAAAACATATACACGCGCACACATACACCCTAAAAGAGGGAAGGGTCTACCAGTAACAATGAACAATACCTGTATTCTGTTGCCAAGCTTTTTCTAATTAATAATATGGATGAAACAAAATACATTCCCATTATTTCAGAGAGGAAAAGGACAACATTGCTTGAAGATCCGCTCCCAACTCTGGAAACAGCAAAAAAGAACTGTACAAAAACCAGCAGGTTAGGGTAGCAGATGCTAGAAGTAATATGATCAGCCAATCAAGTCTTAAATGTGCATAGCTAGATTGAAGGAGTACTCATTCAGCAGTTAAAACTTAAAAAAAGGTGATAATTCATCAAGTGAGTTGCTTGGCAGTGAATTCCCATCTATTTACTTGTGAACAAGAAGGATCATGTTCCAACTTAGGGAAAGAAACTGACAAGTCTCACAACCTTTTAGAGAAAAAAGTTTATAGTGGTAGTAAAGTGTAAGATGAGAGCAAAGATGCAAAACAAATTTTATGCGAAAGGAGTAAAAACTTACCTTCATCAAATTTGATAAGAATCCCCTTACAGAAATGACTATCAGCATCCCAATGAATAAAAGGGAAATGTACTGCATAACAGGAGACAAAAACATGTTATTCAAGAAGAGTGTCAATGTAGTAAGATATCGAAGATACCATATAATTCATGAATTGCTTTCATTTGGAATATTATATGCGGCATATCCATTAATGAATTAAGTTGTTATTCAGACTACAAATCTCTGTATTAAGCGTAAACAGTATTCACTTCTCTAAGTTTGGGGAAATCCATTTTTATAACCTATTGAGAACCTTTAATCCTCAAAT
Source organism: Paulownia fortunei (assembly GCA_019321725.1). Taxonomy (NCBI): domain Eukaryota; kingdom Viridiplantae; phylum Streptophyta; class Magnoliopsida; order Lamiales; family Paulowniaceae; genus Paulownia; species Paulownia fortunei. Next base: position 18,171,175 of record CM033119.1, on the reverse strand, counting down.
GCTGGGATATCCCTTCTTATGTTTAGCAGAAGTTTTTCACTTTCGAATCCCCTTCCCCCTCACACACACACACACACCACAAAGTAAAAAAGGTTACTATTGCAGATATAAAGAAGAACTAAACATTACTTATAATCTAGGAGTTAACATTGAGTGCTTGACGTTCAACAACCAAGTATCTTGAAATATCAAGGATATCCATAGGCATTGCATGCTACAAGGAAATGGATGATGCAGCAGGAAGTTGTTCAAGCACAGCCAAGGCATCACTAACCTGTGATAATAAAGTTACATTGATGCCTATATCAAAAAACTGCAGAAAGATGCTGATTGTCCTCGTCACAGGATCAACAGAACCAGCCTGAGACAAGAGTTTGCTCCATTAAAATACTATAAACTTTGCAATAGCATAAATTAATATGGACATAATAAGAATAAATAGAACAATTAAGAGATAAATGGAAAGGGAATCGAAACATTACCTCCTTGAATACAACACTTTGCAAAGACTGCACAATAAAATAAACAAATATACTTCAACAATCAGTATACCCAGAATACAAATGTCTTAATATATCTTAAACATAGTTTACAGATAACTAATGTATGACTCTGTTGCTAATCCTTCATTCATTGTAGAACTTGAAATGAAACAAAAATTGAACCAAAAGAATGTCCATCATATTAGATGAGTGAAAATTACCTTTATCATTTTATATACACAATATACTGAACATGCATAGCCCAAAAGATTCTGCAAGTGACCCTTCCAGGTTCGAGAATAAGCAGCAGCTTCCTGAAATTATTGCAGTAAAATAACATCAGAAAGACAAAAAAGAACATGATTTCACAAGCAACTTAAAAGTGCACCAATTGCAATCTTATTCTTGCAGAATGTTCAACTTGCAACATACAGAAAAAGACACAAGCACTAAGTGTATACCTTAGCTTGGCGAAGCTCATAGATTTCCAAAAAAAGTTGCTTTGAGAGCTCCTCCAAAGCTTGTACCTCTGCCTCCATGGTTTTGATATCTTCACAAAGAAAAAAGTCAACACAATAGAAAAGCAGTAGAGAAACCAAAATAAGAAGCATTAATTAATAAAACACTGTTCCACCTCCCAGCTCAAAGAAAGAGCTTTAATGTCACACAATTTGCTTTAAATCTCAGAATTTCCATTAATTACTAGAATTTGACTTAATTACTAAAAGGAACAGTAGAAAAGACTCATAGAAAGACCAAGTTATTTTCATATATAATATAAGTCCCACCTTGCAAGTGAAAAATAACTTAACAGTTAAAAGTAAGCGCAAAGATTCAAAATATAATAATTTTTTCTCAAATAGAAGTAGAAAAGTAGAAAGTATTAGAAGAAAAAAGGAATCAACTAAATACAGGATATTAAGTCAAAAATAAAAAGAAAAGTGGAATATAAGATGTTTCAACACTTTGATCATTGCTCAAGGTTTTAACAGAGAACAAGAACTAGGACCATCCATTTGAAGCTTCCCCTATCGATCAATAACAATTTTTCTTTCGTGTACTCCCAGATTTACTAACATTTGACGTTTGTTTAGCGCATGCAATTACAGAAGGACGTAAAGAGTGCGGAATTGAGAAAGATGGCAATCAAAAAGGTGGCTGCTTGGTACAAGAAGAGGCTGAAAGGGATAGCTAAAAGTGAAGACGTGGATGAGGAAGGATCCATGCCCTGAAAAGAGCATTACCACATGATATAACCAAACAAGCAGCGCCGAATAAAGAGCCGGAACAGCAAGGTCATTCCATTTATCATAAACAGCAATAGTAAGTATATCTGAAAATTGCACAAGTAGCAACCAAGAAAGACAGAACGTACACCCTATGAAAAGAAGATTACACCAATGTAAATTCTTGTGTATCTTGTTTGAAACTTAAAAAATTTTGAGGATTCATTAAGTTGCCACGGTACAATACATATTCTACGATTACTGACCTTGCTCGTTTTGGTCATCCTGAACAGATCGAACGACAGTCCCAACTATTCGCTTTAGGAAGGACCTATTGTTTAATTTCTGTCACATTAAAATTTAGCAGCAATTATAATTGAAGGTCATGGAAAAGATCTTAAAAAGCATACATATTCTCTATGATGCAGTAAAAATCATTACTATCTTCCCATTATCAGAATGCCTCAAACAATAGTACAATAAGGAAATATAAGAAATTACTGACGCAAGTACAAATCAAAAGCATCCACCACAAAACTGCAAAGATGTTTTGGGCAAAAAACTTTAAATCATCTTTAACAACTACTAAACAGCATTTTGCCAATCCCATTTTTCTATTTTGTAACTTAACCACGTCTGATCAGTAACTTCTCGATTACAAAACTAAATCATAGAATTGTGATGGGACAAATTTACATAACACACTCTCACTATGACATCAATTAATAATACTAAAACCCAAGAATCTCGTCAAAATGGCACGAATGGTTGGCTACTGCATTCTGTGACCAGTTACACTGAATGCCTTTAGTTTCTTAATTAATTTTCTTCTTTAGCAATCTTTTTCAATAGATATTAACTGTAGATTATAACACGTCCAAACTTGGTGATGATTACTATACAACTGTTCTTCTGAATTACAAGGTAAGTAAAATAATCTCTAGCCATGTTTCTCTTTTTCTTTTTGGTAAATCTTTGGTCATGTTTCATTACATGAGACATTGTTTCCTATGTGTGGACTTAGTTGTGATCGGTAGCGTTTGGCTGACTTTTGAAGAACATTTTTGCTGGATAGCACATGAGAGAGTCATTGTAGCTTGTGAGTTGTGACAATGAAAGATGCATAAACATTTGTTCATATATGTTAGCCAAGTGAAGTTTCGAAGTATCAGACTAATACAAGGGGATTAAGTAATATATTTGAAAGTTCGAAGGGGCAGAGCCAACCGACCAACCAACGGTTCGACAGTTCAAGGTTTAAAAATTTCTTAACCATATTTAAGTTATTTTCGGTTCACTGACCTATGTTCATCACATATCAACAATAATATTCCTACAGCAAAGTGAGAAACTTTTACACACTAAATACTATTTTTTTATGAAATTTAAATTGTTCCGGTTATGAAGTCAATGAATTTTCATAAGGAAAATAACAACATATTCAATACATAGCAAGGTGAGTGAACCTCTTCCGACCCTTGTTTACGCTTCATCTCCATTTGACAGAGAATTATCCTCTTTTTCTTGGAAATGCAAGTCTCAATTGACTGCATTAGCTGCCTTTCAAGCGCCTTAATTTCTGTTTCCTCAATTTCTCTTCAATTGGAAAAAGAAAATACATTAAACCAGGAAATTCCTGAGTTGAGAGTCAAAGAATAAATACAGAATGGTCCTAACTTCTACAGTAAATGCGAACTTTCAAAGAAAGAGCTAGGCAGCAACAATCTAGCATATATAAATTCAGCAACACTATCATTAAACTTCCGGCTTAGAAACCTAATCCATTTTTAAGAACTTTTAGAAGAAAGAATTTCCATTTCAGTCAATCATGAACAATTTATATGATACAAGGTTGTTTCCTGGAATTCCAATTCATAAACCTACACTTTAGGGATGCGCATAAAGCTCCATAAAGCACAAACTATGCATAAACCAAAACATCTGCAGTGGCTAGAATCATCATAATGCATAGGGCGTGTGGCTGTTGTAACTAAAAAAAATTAGCACTTACAACCAATTAAATATAATCCTGGTCTACGGTACCAACTTAATCTAGAATAGCAAGTACTAAGAAGCAGTGAACCACAAAAAAGTGACTAATAGGTCAAGCATGTTACGCGTAAGACCTCAAGATTTCCGCTTGTGGGCCATGATCCAAAGACAATATGCAAAAGGACATTCAGCTTTCTATTGTTTCGCATTAATTCAGGCCATATAGCTTACATCATTCTTACCGAATAAAGAGAGATAGATAGCTGTATGGCAAATTGACTGCTCCAAAACCAGACAGTACAGCCATGACAGTCACACCAATGACCCCAATTCTGCTCACCAACTGAGGCATGGTGAAAAATCCTGACAAACAAAATCATGAGGATAAAGAAAACTAAACTGAATAAATACTTTTAAGAGAAACCATATCCACCAAGAAAAAAATAACAATTGTTTTGCACAAAGCCAATTTATGTTTTTAGATCACATGATATGCAGTGAAAATGCAAAGAGTGAAAGAACTGAAATGGTTACATCTAGAAAGAGAACCGTATTTGAATAGACAACTAAATCCAACGGTGGTTGAACACCAAATTTTAGACTGTGGCGATGACTATTGTTTTGCACAAAGAGGAAATGATCGTCTTATTCACCATCAACGCAACCTTAACTCCTTGGCGTAAAACAGTGGGACTACAAAGTGAAAGGATGAGGGAGTGAGCGCTGAAGAGATGCCATTAATTCATGGTTGCATTGCTCCCTGGGATAACTAGAAAGCCAGAAAAACAACAATGTATGCAGTAATAGATTTGGTAAGGTGCTTGGGGACATATTTTCACCCCCTTGGCAGCATCAACAATTAAATCCTAACCTTTATCTGGCGAAGGCATTGGAAAATGAATACCCATTCGCCAAAAACCATAAAGAAAAGCCAACAAGAATAAAACAGCACCAAGTGAAGCACGTTCCTTTCTAACACCTGAAACACAAAGTTGACAATTAAATGATAATTGATGGAAAGTATCTATATATACAAAGAAAAAGGGGGAGTGCAAAAATAGGTACAGTTTTGGACCTTGTAAGTTTTTTCTCTTTAAAGCATTAAGTAGTGAACACGTAAGGTGAAAATTATACTGTAAAATTTTAATGCTGAAAGTACTTGAAGGAATCTTGACCTCAAATATTAACATGCTTTTCCCCACAATCATCAATAGCCAAAGCAGTGAAATTTCTTAATGCTATCCGAGAATTGTTGGAAGTATAAAAAATTATGAAACCAGCTGCCTACCATCTCAGGCACACATAACCATCCATCCACCCTCTCCATCTTTATGAACGCACAAATATAAGAAAAGCATTAAAATGGAGGTAAAAAAAAATCTTAGATGTAAAGATGGAGATGTCAAACTTACCACTGTTACAAAGCATGAGATAGCAATGATAGTATGGCAACATGAAAACGAGCAACATTATTAGACAAAACAAATCCACCTTCCAATTCATCCATCTTGCCCTACAGACAATATCAAATGAGACGATTCCAAATCAGATTGATGTTCGCAAAAGCCTCCAATGGAATGGGGCACCAAGGCTCTTACATGTATGCAAAATAATTTTTCAATACTTTATTGTGGGATCTAAGTAAAATTCACCAACTAACTTAGACAATGCATGTAATCCAGAATCCAGAAGAATGTGCAGTATCCTAGTCCGGTATGAACATGACAATGAATGTGAAGCATTTCACAAACAGGAATTTTCAGATAAAATCTGAAAAATGCAGATGACAGATGCTACAAAACGAAGATTTACACATACTAGGACCAAAGAGTGAAACTACACTATTAGTACATTATAGAATTGCTTACTCTTTGGAGAGAATGGGAATGATCTCGAAGAGGACAAGCTGGAAGAGATTGCAAGAGAAGGCAAAGACAACGCTGAATATGATCTGGACCAATACCCGCTTCTCTTCGTACTCCTTGTAAAGCCGCCGGTTCAAGAACCACAGCCCTCCCCAACCCATCAGCAGCAGCGACCCCACCGCCACCACTCCTTCATACGCCGCCCTTCCCCACCCCATCTAGCTATGCTTTCTCAACAACTCTATACACCCTGTTTTCGCTTCTTTTTTTCTGGGTTTGTTCCCCAATTTAACCTCAGATTCACAATCCTCTCAACTCCGTTCTTCGACCCACCACCACTTTGGTTTCGCGGTTGTCATCAACGGTTTGAGGGAAGCTCTTGAACAATGAAACGGCACGAATTAAAAGGAACCCTAATTGAGTTGGTAAAGATGGGGTAATCGATGAGGTCTTGCGGATCGATCAAGCACAAATTCTGATGCAAATACTGATTTCTCTTACAACATTTTTGCCTAGTGATTTTCACAAACTCACAACAATTACCGTTAGCAAAATACTCCTAATTAAGTTTGCCTTTCTCTTCTACTGTGGGGTTTTAAATTTGCAAAGTTTCTGTTTATACTTGCATTTTACTTGTTAAATCTTTAAAAGTAGTATCATATTATTTTACTTGATAATATACTTGAAAAACAAATCTAAGATGAATTGTTAAAAGTTTGTTATTGTTGGATAAATTTTGAAATTGATAAAATTTATTATTGTTAAAAGTAAAAAATTACATATAAAAAAATTAATTTATTCAAACTTTATTCGTTTTTGACTTTATTAATGTTGGTTCAAATTCGACTCGATTTACAATTAAATTAAACTCAAGTACGATTTTTTAAATTCAATAAAAATTCAAACAAGTTTGAACATATTCAATTTGATTAAATTCATTTATGTGATAATATTTTTTGAGAAAAATAATTTTATTTTTAATTTTTTTTTAAATATTTAAAACAAAATAACGAAATTTTGTACTAAACTTGTATACAAGGCTATCATAATTGAAATTTTATTTTATATACAGAAATATCCATACATAATATTTTGGAATTTCATAATATGTGTTTGTGTGTGTGTGTGTGTGTGTGTGTGTATTCTCATCTGTATGCAATGCTGCATTAGTCCATTCGTATAAATTTTGTAATTGAAATGTTTCAATTTGAGTGATTAATTTATACTTGTTCATAATATGTTCATATATATTAAATATTGAATTTTTCTCATTTCATATTTAATTAAATAGGATGAAAACTAACATATACTTACAAGAATAAATAAGTTTAATCACTTTTGTGATCATCCCAGACATAAATCATTATCTAGCCATCAGCTATATAAGTTGAGCATTTGAAGTTTGTGTCAAAATTAAGGTTGTAAACACAAATAACACGTCCACTTTGATTGTTTATCATTTATACGGATCCAAATTTAAGATATCATTTCATATTATATAGGATATATGTTAGGTGTCATGTTGAACACGATATGTTTCTGTAAGTAGTACACACCACTTGATGTATTCATAAATTAAATAAAAATAAAAATATTGATATATTTGATGGCGTGTCCAACATGTTTCGGATACATCAATTTTTTTTATATGTATTTTAGAAAGTATATGAATAATAAAAAAATTATAAAATTCAAAATTTACTTTTGAAAAATAATTATACCTCATCCAAGCTCACTCTTTCTTTCTTACAGTCAAAATTTTCCTTTGTCTTATTCTTTTGTAAATACATAGTGTAAAAATCAGATCATCACCAATATTTAATTTTTTTTCTATTTGCTTGCATCAATATCTCAATAAATTTATTACCAATTACAGACATACATATATATAGTATAATATATTTATTTATATTAGACGTCCTAAAATTTTTAACAAATGTCGCGTGTCCGTGTGGTATCATATGGTGAAATACCCATGAATCATGACTAATGAGAAGTGAATTTATATTTATTGAGTACAATTGATCAAACACACAAGAAAAAAACAAGTACTATTACACGTACAATACAATCAATTGGTCCGACCAAACCAATTTGGGAAAGAATTCGCCAAAATCAAGTTTCAAATGTGACACAAGGCATGACATTCTGCTATGATTTTGATTATTACACGAGTACAAAATTGTTTCATAAATAGGGAAAAAGACATCATTGAAACAGAGGGGGGAGCCTCTCTCATTTTGTTTCAATATATTGATTACACATGTAAATACTTCTTTAAATGCTACTATTTGCAGAACACAAACATTCCATTGGCAAAAGGGCGAACAAACAAAAGGAAAATGACGCTGGTTTTAACAAAAGGAAACCTGGTTCATGTTCAGTTAGTGCAGCATGTCAGCATGACAGCAGGTTTCGACATTTTTCACATAAATTGAGCAGAGTTACAACCTCCAAAAGAGGCAGGAGCCGTGATCTAAGTTTCATCGAAACTGTTAAGTTGAAGAAAATACAGATAAATGCAACTCCACAAATCAACAAACTGTATCAAAAGAAAATTTCAGGAACTTTATGGGATTTCTAGACTACGTTTAGTATTACATCATGTTTACCTTGCTGCAGCTCTTGCACTCATCGATGAATGGTAATTGGTGCTTCTCTGTTTCCTATAGGAAGAGTAGACATCATCATATTGGCTTGGCTCATTTGGATCGGCTGTTGCCCCAAGTCCCAACCTGCCAGAACTACTTGATCCAGGCTTTCGTTCTACACTTCCATCAACAAGAGTCCCTGTATCTGGGTCGACATTTAGGCTGGGAGGTGGAGGGATGCAAGCTCCTCCCTTACGGACAGGAAGGTCTCTCTCATATTCATAATCGTCATCATCCCTCGATTCTGATGACTTCATGGGTCCTTCGGACGGGTTAACCTCTCCAATCTCTCTAAAGAACTTTGACACTCTCTCAAGAACTTCTGACGGTGATACATTTGAGGGTGGAATCACAGTGGGAATATCCAGAGGGCTCATTGGAGAGTAAGGCACCCCACTACCTATCTGCATCTTTCTGACCATACCTGGAATAAGACCAGGTGGAAACAATGGATATGGGGGCAGTTTTTCACCAACTTTGCCAGGAGTAGGTACTGTTTGTAGATTTGACTGTTGAATAGAAGATGGCACAGGCATTGCTCCAGTAAACCCACCAGAAGGAATTGAAGTGGGATGAAATTGCTGGGTTGGCAAAGATGGAATAGTAGGAACTTGTTTATCTGCATATTCTTGATCCGGTATATTGGAAATAGAGCTGTGCTTATCAGGCTGCCACTGTAATGAATTATGGTTTGTCACCTGGTGCATTCCTATTATAGAGAGGGAAGTTAAAAAAAAGGTGCAGTATGTTCAAATGTTTACCAGAACAAGTTGAGGCAACAATAATGTGCATGTTACAGACCCACAACTTTAACAGATTCTTATTGCTAATTTTCCATGAAAGTAAAAGGTAGACTCAGTGAAGCTACCTGGGGCAGCAGAACGATCTCCTGCAACAGCAGATGCTTCTGTGTGAGGACCTGGAAAAGGATTTGGTGGCAACCCACTCATCATCTCATTTTCAAGCCCAAAGATAGTATCTTGATCATACACCTCCTTGGAGGCCCAGAATTGCAAGATTTTCTGAAGTCGTGATTGGTTTTCCTCCTTGTTCTGCGGGTTGTGGTATATCCTTGCCAGCATAGAACCCAAAACGGGCTTGAATGCAAGTGCCTCGTTATCAAGCTCTTGAGGATTGACCCGCCTCTGTAAGCTGTATAGTTCAGAAATCAAGACGTAAATATGTGATACTACAAAATTGGATTCTGCAGAATATAGGGGCCCTTAATGCTATCTTTGAATCTTGGATTTTGGTGAGGAGAAGGAAACGTAGCAAAAAATAAAGCATAAAATATTGAAGCAAGAAAAATATTTTCCTTGAATGTTTTCCTCACTAAAATCCAAGGACCCAACAGAGTGTAAGTTTAGCTAGGTTCAAATATTTGCTGTCTTAAGACCAAATAATAAATCCATTATCCAAGAGAAACCACTGCACAGATACAACTAAAAGGGATACTACAACCTACCTGCATGAGATTGGTATTACCAGTAAAACATGTGCCGCACAAAACCACCATCCAAAAGAGTTTAAAAACTAGAAAAAACATATCAAAAGTATATTTAATGGGTGATAGACACTTATAAGGTCAAATACTTCCATTAGCTAGTGTGCACAAAAGAGTAAGAAAGAAATGTAACTTAAAATAATATTTTCAGCCAGGCCAGTATAGTCCATACTACAGTCGAACTGATTGTTCAATCAGCAAGGGAATAAAGCCATAATACTCTTTGTAGCACTCCTTTATATGCTTCTAGAACTCAGCTAATAAGTCGGAATCTAAGTTAGAGTTGCATAGGAGAAAACAATATTGTTCTTGAATCTAAGAGCGATATACTTCTAGAAACAAATACAGTGGCTGTAACTTACGTTGCACAATTCAAACTCAGATATGAATAGGGGTCAGTTATCTGTAAGCCTTTAACCTTGGGAGAGAGCCAAGGGAATGAAATAAAGAGGAAGATGGACTAGCTTCACCAGCATTCCTCATCTCTTCTTACTAATTTATATGAATGAGATAGTTGTCATAGATGAGAAATTAGACAACATTTAATTAAAAGAATGCACCCTTAATTAAGATAACAGCAAATGAAGAGGTTGATATAGGTACTGACTCCAAGTTACAAAAGAGAGCCAGAAATAAATATAGAGAAGGGGCAAAACAACAAACAAACATGCATGGATCTAAAATTAATTAGCACTAGCCCAAGTATTTTGAAGAGGGGGCAAAAGTGGACAAGAAAAGAGAGGCATCTCCTCAAATATAATGAACCAAGAACTAGATCAAAGAAACCCCTTAATGACACCACATACAAAGCTAGTTTGTGAATTTACTGATGCCACCAAGGAAGTCAATTCGTACAGACAGGTTGTGAAGTTGTCTCAGAAGAGTGAATATGTCGAGCTTCAGAATCATTTGCATGTACTATGTACTTGCTCTGTTTGAGGATTGCAAAAAATTAACTCACAAGATTTAGTAAAATTCTACCTGCACTCATGATTTTCCACACCCAGACGCATCTTAATTGCCCAAACCACCATTGAACCATCAATTATTTCTCTTCAGGGCTTGCATTCTCACAATATTTAGTGTCTTCCTATGTAATTGTAATGCTTTCCATTTATCGTATGGTAACAGATATTGAATTGAACTCACTCCATCTTCTAAAATTAAACCCTCACTCGAGCCCCAAGTATCCTAGTATACCACCATGTCTTGCCATAATGGAGTCTTTGCAACTAAAGGTCCTGTTCACCAAGAACAAGCTTTCACTATTCCTTTCTCCTGCTGCTGCGATTATTTTTATATTTTACAAAAATTGTGTCACCTACCACGGTACAAATTCTCAGGGGCAAATAGCTGCTCCATGTATGTTTTGGTTAGCAATGGTGGTTGTGGAATTCAAAGTGACACTGTGCTCAAACCATTTCCAATTAATTCATTCACTATTCAAATTTCTACTCTCTCTAAAGTGAGGCATATGAAGGTGCCCCCACCCAAAAATAAAATAAAAAATACAGCAATAGAAGGCTTCTTTCCTGGAAACATTTTGCATTTCGTTTGATTTCACACATTGCAATCATCCTCAACATTTCTCCACCACATTACTTCAATAATAATAATAATTTACAAAAAAAAAACTAAAACTAAAAATGCATAGCAGCAGGCTAACATATATTCATATACAGAGAAGATGCAATGATACAAGTAAAGAAAAATGCAATAAAGAGATATTTCCTCAAGAGTACTGAATTTTCAGAATTTGAATTGAGAAAGAGTAGTGAAATCGAAAACTTAAAGCAATGCAAGCCCACCTGTCAAATAGAATATCATTGGCAAGGTAAACTATATGCAGCTGTCTCTCAGAATCATCTAGGGAAAACACCCTATCTCGGAGTGCCTCAGCCAGAGCGGGTACAAAAGGAGACCTCTGCATAAACCAAGTCTTTGCACCTTTTATTGACTCCTTCGTACCAGTTAGACTGTTGAGAACACCATTCAGCTCCATCTCAATATCAGAAGGAAGCGGTCTAGATAGACCTTTGAAAGGCCTGTAAGGTTGATCGAATTCAGGACGGCTATGACCAACCAACGGCTGAGAGTGATGAGGGTGCTGCTGGTCATAGAATGGTGGAAATGGAGGTTGTTGTAGGTGAGCAGAAACCCCAGCAGCAGCATTTGGAGCATTAATAGGCGCTGGACTCATCATGGGGTTGGGAGGATGCATCACTGGCATAGAAGATGGGAAAGGAGGGTTGAAAGGACCCATGAGTGGTCTTGTTGCCATCCAAAGCTTATAGCGGTAGTAATTATGGCCTTCACCGCCAAAAAGGAAACTATAAGCAGGATTATCTTGCTCTCTTTCACGGACCACAGCTTCAAACTCCGGGCCATTCTTGACAGCATATTCAACCAATTTGTCAATACGCTTTTGAAGTTCAGGATCAGATGGTGGCGGAGCAGGAGGTGGTGCGGACTCATATGGTCCATGAAAAGGTGATGGAACAAGATGTGGAGGCATGTGGGGGGAAAAGAAGGTGGTGACTGTTGATGAAGGTGAGGGTGGGGAGGTAAATGAGGATAGATTTGTGTTTGTTGCATTGGACGAGGATAGGGAAACTGTTGAAGAGAAGGATGAGAGGGCAAAAAAGGAGGACCATGGACAGATGGAGGAAATTGTTGATGTTGTGGATGAAAACCATACTGTTGCATATTAGTCGCTTGCTGCTGCTGCCCATATGTCATAGGAGCACTATAATCATGAGGCTGCCGATCCATCAGCAATCCAGGAGAACTAGTAGTCTGTTGCGCAGCTCTCAGAAAATCCCTCTGAAGATGTGACTGCAGAAAAAGGCAGTCAAAACTCATCATTATTCAAACAGTATATGAACAAATCAAGCATCGTGATATGGGCAAGAATGTCTCATTTAGTATTATCATGTGATGGGAATAGGACGAGGAAATAGCGCACCATAAAACTAATTAATTGTCAAGTCCAAAAGTTCAGATCACTATGTGCATACTGTCTGAGGTTGATAATACTTCGCTCAGAATTACGTATGCCAATTCACTACAAACATGACGTAGCTCCTAAAAGTCTCACATGTCTAGAAAGGATCAGCATACTTCAAAGACTAATTAAAGATCACACTAATTTCAATTACTACTGCATCTTTCATACATTAAGGCAGTCTACACCATGGTGTAATCTTATTATTTCAAATAAATCTTCACCACTAACTAAAGTGGACAAAATTCACTAAAAACCAAGAACAAATATATAAAGGAGCTAGTATAATCAGAAAGGAGGTTCTCCAAAAAGCCGAATTAAGAGAATGGAACTTGACACAAAATAATGCCTGTTGTAATTTTCATTGAGCAACTTACATGCATATGTATGAATGTAACTGTATATATGTCTGTTTATGTGCAAAAAACAGAAAAAGAATATAACTAAAGCTGAAAAGGCATTAAAAAGCAGTGTGGATGTAAGCGTTTTTATTTTTTAATCTTATGGACAGGATAAGATGTTTAAATGTTACAAAAACAAATCCAAATTTCGCTTGGTTTCTAGAGCTCCCTAATTTTCTTATAAAACTCTTAACAATAAGTGGGCTCATCTCCCAAATTAATACCATCAGTTGTTACAGTTACAATCTTCTCGCAAAAGATATTTTTTCTATTTCCTTTAATTAAACCTTTTTTGTCTTTAGGCATGCAGAAACCACCAACAGTCATAAGAAGTCCTATTAGCTTTATCATCATCATAGAGTTACCCTCTTTGTTGCTGTTCTCATGGATTTGTCAGTAAAATATATGCCATTTAACATACAGCATCAGTTATCAGTTCCGATGATAATTCTTCTTTTTTACCATAATAAATCGAGGGAAAAAAAAGGTTCCAGCATTGTAAAACAAGCAATAACACTAAGAAACAAAATAAATTAACCAAAAATTAACCATGACGACAACTGTAAATACACAATAAAAAACCGGAAATTAAGCTCTAAAATAATGACCATAATGCACCATCTAAGAAAAATGAGGTACTATAAAAGCAGGGAATAATCTAATGAAACCTACTGCGGCAGTAGCAGTGAAGACGGCGGCGAAAATTTCAGGGAAAAGAACATATATAAAAAATTAAGTGTGTGTATATATATATATGCGCCAAAAAATCAAATCTAAATCAAAAAAATAGGTAAAACACAATATATGAATCCAAGCATTCGTCCATAGAAAAACAAAAAGAAGAATAAATTACCTGCCGCGATGGGTAAACGATCACACAGAGAGAAAACCCAAGAAATTAAAGATATACCTTTGCTTATAAATGTGTGTAACTGCGGGGAGGGGGGAGAGAGAGAGAGAGAGAGAGAGAGAGAGAGAGAGCTTTTGATTTGCAAATTGAAATTGTACAATTTTGTATGCGTGGTTATAGGAAAAGTAGGGTTCAGAAAACCGTTTTCGGAGGGTAGGGTCGGGTCAGCAGTATGATGGGGCTGGGCATTTTTATGCAGCCTTATTGTGGATCGGGTTTGATTTGTTGTTACATATGTTATCCAGTGGTAAGTGGCGCTTCAAGCAACCCCTTTCCTTGAATTAATAATTTTAGTATTTTATTTTTAAAAAATAAATTTTAAATATTTTATCTCCTCAAATTTAATTATTTTAGTATTTTATCCCCAAAAATTTTTTTTAAGTATTTACCCCATCAACTTATATTTACTATAATTTTTTATCACCAGTATAATTTTCAAATCAAATTTTTATTAAAATATTCTTTATTAGCCATCATTCCTCATTTTTTTGCACTCAAAAACGGAGAAAACTATATCGTATTATTTTATATTATTATTATCAATAATAAAAATATAACAAATGGTGGTATATAAAAGTATTTTAGTATTGTGATCAACACTATTTGAGTAGATATAGTACTTATCATATTTTTAACATTTTAGGTACGTATAGACGGTAACTTTTATTCGGATAAAATAAAGTTACGAGTATAATTTTTTTTTTTAAGTATCCACTTTATAGATTTCAATTTATGTACAAAATCACCTCAATCTAAGAACTAATACGTACATAATTTCAAGTAAACTATTATTGATATTAGAAGAGGTTTTAGTTACTAAAAGGACTAATTTTTGTATGATTTTTTAATAGTAAAATCTCCTTTGTTCCTTCATAATTTTAATGCTTGAGAAACACTTGAAACCATCAAATAATCAAATTTGTGAGTTGGCCAATCTAAACTCTAATCAAATCAAACAATTTTCAATAATGGACTTCTAAAAACAAAGTGATTAGTGAGGGATATCAAGAGGCAAGAACTAAAGTTGGCTCGTGCTAATTATGTATATAATCCAATTAGAAATGACAATAAACTAAGTTTATTAAAATTTTAAAACTGCCCACCAACCAACCCCATGTAGAACTTTCTTCCAAATCCAGACGCGTATGTATTCTATCATACTAAATTCGAGACATTGTTTCAAAATTATTTATTGTACTTATATTCAATTACTTATTTATATATATATATATATTTTATATAAATATATGTACTGGATACTTCTTATTTTTCTTCATCTTTATTATTTCCTCTCTTTCTTTTCATTTTACTATTCTTCTTTCTGTCGCTCACTTCATCCACCGTTTACACTTTTTTGATTCCATTACAACCCTCGCCCACCACTTCTTCCGTACCCCCACCCCCACTCCCACCCATCCCTAGATTCAGCCGTCACCCACCATTCACTTGGTGTTGTTGTCGCCTCCCACTACTACCCACCACCACCACCACCACCACCACTACCTCCGACCACCTTTTATTTTTGTTGCTCTTGCATTTGGTAGGTTTTCCTATCTTCTTCTAGGATCTTTGGATGTTCTAATAATATGGTTTCCAAAATTCACGTACACATGTGACTTTTCACAATGTAATTATAATTGTTGGGCCATGTGATTTTAGTTAGACCAAAAAGTGGGAATTAATCCCAAACCCTATTAAGGTCAAGAAAACATGTAATAAGGGTGGTAGATTTATTTACCTCCCATTACCACCCTAATCTTTCAAAGAGAATGGTACCTTAGAATAAAAGATGAAGCATGATAGTTCTATGTAGGATCAAAAACATTATTTTTAAGAAATTTTCATTTTCATTTTTATGATTTTAAGATTCATTCACAATGTTAAACCTCTTATCTTTAGGTATATTATTTATAATATTGTTGAATAGAAGAATCTTTTGGAATAACAACACTCCATATAATAAAACTTTGATAGATATTAGAAATCACTTTGAAGCTATTTTTGATAGTCATAATCACCTTATCATTGCTGCTAAATGCTGAAATTGCAATTTGATAGAATTGAGTAGGCTAATTTTTTTAATACTATTTATTGTTAGAAGATATGTATTATTATTGAATCTATATACATATTTTATATTTTTGAAAAAATGATTCTGATTAAAAAAAAAACGTCCAGGATTCTATTCCCTCAAAATCAATTTTCTTAGTGCTTGTTAGACTCTCACTAAGTTCCTTTATTCAATTATATGAAAGTATTTCAGTGATTTTTTTAGGGAACATTTAAATTTATTTTTTCAAAATATTTGTATGCTCTATTTTTAATATATTTCTCTCTAAATATATCATATTTTTCAATATATTCTCCCAAAATACTTTTCTCAAAACACACAAATTCAAATCATTTCCTTAATTTCAAAACCTCCTCTAACTCTCAAATCAATTCCAAAATAAGTAAATGTAAGTTATAAATTTTTATAGTATACAAATGCATAATTAATTATATATTTTTTAATAATAAAGTTTGTGGATATTTATAATGATAATATGAAAGTTTTTATAGGATTGAACCCTTAGCCCTAAGTGAGTTTAGTCGGAACATTATACTTCAATTTTATGCATTAACTTCCGAACATTATGAACTTAACCTATTAGGTCTTATTTTTGTTCCGACTCCTAATTAAAATGAATCTCCTAAACTTAATCTATTAAATTTATTTTGGGCTCGTGACGTATCAATTAATAAAGACATATTTGAGGATGCTTGCATAATTATTTAAAGCTGATAGGGGATTAATTACATAACATAACAAATACAATAACACTTATTTTATAATATATATATATATTTAATGTACTTCAACTATAAAATAAATATAATTAACTTATCATATGAATTACTTGAATTCGATCTAAAAGGCTAAAAATATTTTATTGATATTATAGTGGTAAAAATTATCTGAAAACTTCAAATTCACATGCTATAAAATACTTACTAAAATATTGAAAACTAGATTTTGAAATGACAATATCAAAAGCCCTTAATTAATTATACATTAATTCCACAATTTCAGTAACAATTGACAAAACATTTGAATTGTATGCCAATTTGTCAAATGATGGTACAACTAAAAGGAGTTGCGGATATCTTCCAACTTCCAAAACCCCAAAGAAGCATCTAGACATTTCTAGACACCTCTCACCTACAAAAGAACTCTCCATACGAACTTTTCATCTTCATTCAGTTTCGATTTCTTCCAAGTCTTTCTCCTCACAGTCGGCTAGCAGAATTCAGTTGTAAGCAAGAAGGAAACCCAAAATGAGGTATTTGCGTTGCATTTACGCTCCTTAAAGCTTAATGTTTTGATTATTTTTCCCACCTTATATGCATTGTGGAATATAGTGACTAAGGTTTAACGTTGATCAATCGTCTTTTAGTTTTGTTTCTTTATCGATTTTCCATGGATTTAATTGGGATATGGATGAGTGTAGCTTTTTTGGTGTAAATTTTCGGTATGAGGGAAATTTGTTTATTTAACTTCTAGAGATACTGCATGGGGTTTGCTAATTAAATGTGAAGCTGGTAGTTGATTGCTTTTTTTGATGATTTTTCTTTTTCTTCTGTTAGTGTCTACTGATTGTGGTCTAGTAACCTGCAGAAATTATTGGAGAGGGATAGTCAAATAAATTCATGTGAAAGTTTCTCTCTCTGTAACTTGTTTTATCTCGACAAACGGCATTCTTTATTCTGGTGAATTGAGGAAATTATTTGCGGATTTTTCAGAATCTTGACGTGATAATTGCGTCTGATAGTGTGATAATCCCCCTTAGATTAACATCCTTCAGCAGCTGGGTTACTGGCACTGTAATGAGTTAAAATTAAGTTCAGAAAGGTCAACTAAATGTCCGATGTTAGTTGTCAGGTAATTTCCAATTTGTTGGTCTTGTTGGTAAAAATGGAATTGGTGGCGTATGAGCTTGCAATCACAGGGATAAACAAATATATACATTACAGTAGTTGGGTCAAGTTCAAAGAAATCTCTTGATATTGTTTGATTTGAGCATTATAGCTGCTTGATTAAGGAGATTATTAATCTGCATACATAGTCTCGAAGACAGCTAAAGTAACTAACTCAGCTGTCCATATGATGAAACTGTCTATGGAAAAAAGTAGAATTCTGGCATATAATTTGATGGGCAAATTGCAGCTACTTACAGATCTGCAGGAATAGTTGCAACAGATGATGTGTGCCTGCCTTGGTGGGGAGGAGGTAGGGATTTAATTTTGAAGGAACTTAGTTTGTGGTCCTACGAGTAGGAGTTGTAGCTGTGATGACTTTTATTGAAGTACCCAGATAACTATGGAGAATGTACTAGAGTTGTACACCCCAGTTGACATTGGTTGTCGAGTAAATGTGAGAGATTTTAGTTAGGTCTTACTTGGCAACATGATTTTTTTTAGCATTTTTTGGGCCATTTGACTAGGCGCTCAACCATGTTGACAATGTTAGAAGTCTTTGATTTTCAAAGAGGGTATTAAGTTTGCTTAACTTTATCTACTTGGTTGCCTTGGATTTGAATTTGTAGAGTGAGCAATGTCTCATGGACATACGCTTCCAAGATGAGTTTATATTGAGTAGAGATGTGCCACAATTGACTAGTTTTTTTACTATGTTATCTATATAAGTCTTCACATATGAGGTTGAATTGACCCTCTCATGAGATATCTGACTTCGTGAAAACTTGGTGGAGTGATTTCGGAAAATATTTTGGGGAAATATATTTTGGAGAAATTTATTAGGGAATGTGGAGAAATTTATTTTGAAAATGGTTGACTTGATGTATTTTTGAAAGAAGTTGTGTTTGATTTTATTTATGGAGGAGCCATTTTCTAATGTCATGTCTGATAGGATTTTGTTGGTGTCACATTATCTTTCTATATTGTTATATGCTGTTTTTTATATAATGTGAATACCAAATGATATATATTTATAATAATATAACGATTTAGATGTATTAATATATATTTTTAATGATAAAATAATTTAAAATTTATAAAATATATAATAATTTAGACGTATATATATGTGGGAAAGTAATGATTATGATGTTTTGGAAATATTTTGGGGGAGAGGAAATGTGTCTTGGAGGGAAAATGGTATTAAATGTTTGGTTTTATTTCTAGGGGAATTAAAATATTCCCCCAAAAGGAAACCAAAAAAATCCTTGGATTTTCTATTTTGGTGATAGAGCAATACATGTCTCCAAAACTTAACTTGCTTTAGAAGTAGAAATGGACTATTAGTTAATACGTATGTTTTTAAACTCAATTCTTCTTGTTGTCTGATTGTTATTTATGTTGGTCAAGTACCATATATAAACTATTATCATTAAAAACCTTTTGTGCCACAAATTTAAAGGATAACGTGAAGCAATGATGTCGAATAGAGATTTTACTATGAAACCCTTTGAATGTATGATGGAACAGAGCTTTTCTTTGGGTTTTTATCCTGGGGGGTACTTTGGATGCAAGGAGTTTCTTTCTTAATCTTTTTCTTTTGCATTTTTTTGGGGGTGGAGTTGCAGAGGGGGTACCATTGGCTGGTGGCTTGCCTAGGAAATAGCTCCAGACCCACTGCACTATTGTTTTCCAAGCTGGGTCTATAAATTTGTCAATTGAAGTTTGCTTGAGAGGATCAAACTTTGTCATATTTCATTGTCTCAACAATCTATTTATCCTAGCTTCATGTTTGAGGGAAGAACTACTGAAATTGGAAATTAATTGCTTAACTCTTTTTCTGAGACTAGTTTTGAGGTGGTTTCATAGAATAGAATTTCAGAACATCAAAATCTGCTACCTGGAGGTAATCCTTCCACTTCTTTGCATATACAATTTCCAAGTTTGACGTTCAAAGTGCCTTTTGAGTTCTCTTTGTTCTTCTGCCTTGATTCTTTTAAGTGTTTTAATTGTTGATTTTATCCAGTGACATATTCTCTGTTCTATTGTAATTTACTTGAAAAAATTGTCCTTTTCCTTTACATCTTAGGTTTTGTGTTGCATTCTCTTGCAAAAATGTTACAAATATTAAGCCAATTCTCATAATTCATAATGAAAACAAGTGTGAATCAAGCAACACTTGTTAGGATGACCATACTTGTTAACTTAGCTCTGCGCGCTCTATATTTTTAAGTACCATATCTTGGCTGGTTAAGCTGACATATTTGAGATATTATTTCTAATGAGTAACAACTTAGGTTAGTTCTTGATTTTTGGGAGGGTTGATAGCTTGTCCTATGCTATAGTATCAAAATCCTGCATGTCACTTGGATCCTTGTCTATAAATATTGTTTTCTTCAGAAGACCAGGGACTCACTACGTAGAGGACATGTTCTGGCTTACTCTGAGCACAATAGGGCAACCTAAAGGACACTTTTGGGATCAAGTATAATTCCAAATCAAGAAGAGGGGCTGAACTGGGATTTGACTTGCTTTTATATTCAAAGAAGAGAAGAATAGGAAATAGGCTTGTGTAAGTGGAAACCCACCCCACCCCTAAAACAATTAACAATAATAATCTGAATTGTTAAACCACTACCTCTTAGTTTCCTTTTTTTTTTTTTTTATTTTTATTTTCTGAATTAGCATTGCACAAATAGTAACTCTTGGCTTGAATTCAGTGTTCTTGATTACTGATTTCTGAGACACATAAATTGAAATTTCTTTTAACCATCATGTCCCTAACATGTTATGTCCTAGTTATTTGAAAAATTGTCTCTTCATGTCTGTCTTGTATTCATTTAGTCATGATTATTATTTACCTGAAATTCTGTTGCTAATCAGTCAACTCTTATCTTATGGGAATTCAATTACCTCTTCAGCCGACATCCACTCGTAAAGTGGGCTCAGAGGTCTGACAAACTATTCATTACTGTTGAGCTACCTGATGCAAAGAATGTGAAGGTTACTTTGGATCCAGAAGGAAAGTTTTTCTTTTCTGCTACCACTGGTGCGGATAATGTACCTTATCAGTTAGATTTTGACCTTCACGACAAGGTTGATGTCGATGTAAGTGTTAGAACTTACAAATATTCCTGTTGTGAGAGCAAAATCCAAACATCTTTCCTTTACATAGTTAACACATCTTTCTGTTATTGCCAAAAATGGAAGCTGACCGTCTTATAAAACATTTCAGGATAGCAAAGCTAGTTTTACCTCAAGAAATATATGCTATCTTGTAAAGAAGGCAGAGCATAAATGGTGGAATAGGCTTCTCAAGCAAGAGGGAAAACCACCTGTATTTTTGAAAGTTGATTGGGATAAATGGGTTGACGAAGATGAACAAGATGAAAAATGTGAGTTCTATATTCATGTGATTCTACTTTCTTAGTTCACAAATCAGTTAAATTTTTAGATTGACTATATTTTTCACTTTTTCCAGTGGGTGCTGACATGGACTATGGTGACTTTGATTTCTCGGTGAGTAGCTATTTTGTTATAGCAGAATGAAATGTGCTGGTGGTTATCTATACATTAAAATGTCTGCGCACATGCATCTATAAGTTACATCAGTGTAGGTGTATTGCAATTCTGATTTCAATAACATTGTCCAATTGCTTCAGAAGCTTAACATGGGTGGGGCTGGAGATTTTGATGCAGAGGCCGATGACAAGTATGAAGGTAATATTTCATGCATTGGAAGCCCTAAGAATTACTGCTGGTGTTTTGTGTTTTGATCTTTTTAACTGAACAAATAATATTTCATCAATTTACCAAGTATCACTATTTTTTATTTTTCAAATGTGGTGCAGATGATGAAAGTGACACTGACGAAGAGGACAAGGAAGAAGCAGCTACTGCTAATGGTGGACCTGAAGCAACACCTGCTGGTAGCGAACCTGTGGCAAAAGCTTGAGGGATTCGTAACTTGTGCTTGTGATGTTATAGGAACTCCTTGTGCTACAATATTTGATTCAGTAGAGACTGTAGCATAAAAATTTTAATGCTTTTGGTTCTACATTTGTTGCGTGGCTTCTGATTGTGAGTATGAGAAAATTGTCAGTGTAATCCACATGGGATTCTTCTTATAGTTTTAATGCTTGAAAGATCGATGTTTTTACCGTAAGTCTACGCATGAAGATTGAAGGAAAAAAGAATAGCAGTGTGCACTTCTACCATGAACTAATATTTCCTTCCTCATTTAATGCTGATTAACTTGGATTGTTTTTGTCCAACTTTATTCAATGTTTCTATATAAACCATCTTTTCCGAGATTATTTCAATCGTGAGATTTTGTCATTTTACGTCCAGACATGGAGCCTTGGTTGAATGAAAATATAAAAGAGCATATAAAAATGGACAATGATTCTGTTCCTGCAATTGTTGAATACAATTCTAACAAATCAAAGATGCAACATTCTATGTGCATACACAGCAAGAAGCCCATAGTATGAAAGGGAGCCTAAACCTTGGCAACAATCATTAACATATAAGAAACAATCAACCCAAGCCTGATTGCATAAGATAGAGCAAAACATCATATGTGATGCCACTGGAGCAGGGAAGGCATAACAAAGCAGTCTAGTATTTCAAGAATGACATGTATTCAGCTATCAGGAAGTCTTGTTTGAACGATTTCAGAAGGTGGTCGCAAGGTACAAACCATCTCTTTAGTCTTCCCAAAATAGACCTGGAAATAAGTACATATTTCACTTAATTTCTGCATCTTCATGGAAAACAATATTAGGAAGACAATTTCCAGACAAACTGGAAATAATGATTGCTTGCCCTGCTAAGGTAAAAAATTTATTTCACATAGTAGCATGATCATTATAAAACAATAATAGATACCTGATCCAATGAGTTTCTCAGCTTGCTCTCCATTTCTTCTATCATCCTTCCCATATTACATAAATGACCCTCTGCAACCGAAAGCTCCATATTCATCTATACAGAAGAAGGACCAAAATGTGATGAAAGAAGTGGGATAAAAAACAGAGTGTTGTCTACCTTTTGACTTTGTCATATGGGCTCGTTTGCATTGGGGTGTATAACAATGTCAATTGGACAACAACTAAATTACAGTAAAATATTGGCACATCCATAATTCCTACTCAATAACAAAATACCTGTCTTCTAATTGATCCTGACAAATTGAAGGTGCCTGAGGACTCATCATTTGTAGTCAATGAAAGCATCACAGAACTAGTCAAACAGTAACGAGCAGTTTCTTCCTCCTCGGGTCCTACCTAGAAGTAAGTAAACAAATGGATATAATTATGAAGGTAAGAGGAATATTCATTTTTCTCTATTTATAGGCCTTCCCCCTTTAGTCTGATGAGGCAGATGATGTACCTCAATAACATGTATTGCATCCCAAGATCCTTCTTGTAGATAACCTCTTTTGCCGTCTGCAGTCTTTGAGCCATCTTCAACAGGAAAAACCATTGCAAAATTAGACAGGGAAGAAGAGCACCATTTACCATAAAATTCGGGGGAACTATCATCACCTTTCTTAATTAAGAAGCAAGCTATAAATCCTTCATTTTCATCCTCCCACATATACACAGATGAAATGCCACCTTCATAGTACCTACCCATTGATTGGTCAATTTAAGCTGCTAGAAGCTCTTAGAGAAACAAGATATAAATAGAAGAAAAAAATAAAATAAAACAATAGATTACAGCACTAATATTATGTCAAGGAAATACAAAAGCAAATCAACAAAGGCAGCACTGTACTCTGTTTCATTTTAAAACTTAAGCAGATAGGAGAGAAGCAGTCGTATTTGCATAATGCTCAAATATGGAAAGAGAAAGTACGAGGTAAGTAAAGGACCTCACTGGTCACGATAGATAGCAAAGACATCATTTGCTTCAATCTCAAGTTTCCTCAACTCTGGAGAAGGAAGAGGTCCGTCTTCTAGCGGGGCATGGTATTTATTTGACCAGGGTGACCTTCAGGCGGAACAGGAGAAACAAACGATAAATAACAATGTCTTCATTTATGCAATAAAGGCAAAAAAAGGAAAAATGTTTGCACATATAAACCTGGAAGGAGTTTGATCAATGTTTGCTATGAATAATGCTAATCTAACCAAGTCAGCAGAACTGTGATGATATGTTTATTTCAATGGTAATTCAATTTAAGCTCCAGATTTTTTAGAGGGATTCTTCTGCCATTCATGATGTCAGTTCACAAGAACTTATAAAGACGTACAGTTCATTGTGTACCTATAAGAGTCTGCATCTCTGTTATACTCACATAATATGAACTCCTTCCCGCTATCCACATCACATAAAACCTGAGAAACAACACTATATTTAGACAGAGAATATCTCATCAATAAATATATTCTGTCACTAACCGAACTGATCAGCTAAAGAATGCAGATATGATGGAGGAGTTCCAAGCTAGGCAGATGCTACTAAACGTGTGAGTAACACATATAGGTCCATACATAGAGGAGGGCGGCACAAGATCAAAAAGGCTTTGCATAAAAAGAAGACATGCCTATCAAACCACAGTAACACTAAATTTAAAGGCACACTTTGCAATTTCATAACTGTAGATGGCATCAAATAAGAGCACTAATTTCATCTCCTCATCTTCACTCTTTCAACTCTTCTTTAGAAATTAAGAAAAATAAATAGATAAGCAGAAAAAATCTGGAAAGTAAACCACCAAGGAAACGATTCTCATTTCCTTAACTTTCTTCTTCATCGCTAAAGCTAAGACAAAATTCATTTAAATAATAAAGCAAAACAAAAAAAAAAAAAAACAAGATATCTCATAGGAATTCAAGAAAGAATAAATATTAGAATTTAAAACGCCTACAGAGTGACCAGTTAAGCATCTAATACGGAAAATGCATTTTACTACCTTGTTTTCACCCCAGGTGAGTGAACACTTCAAGAAATTGAAACAGCAACCAACCCACTCTACATTTAGAACTCAGCTAAATACCCCCTAATTTCAAGATCTTTAAAATTATCCATAATAATAAATCTATTGAACTTATTTGAATAATTTCTTAATAAATAGATTTTAAATCCTTGATCGCCTATTTTGAGCTATTTTTCAAGTTATTATGGTGGATTTCAAATTCATATTATATGAAGTCATTTGAAATTCTCGCTTCAAATCCTCTCTTCATATCCAACTCTTTCCATCCAAATACAACTAAGGAAAAATTAACCCAGTCAGCTGGCTTCAGGTTACTTGTAGCATATCATTTGGGTTGATAATCTCAAATCGATTCATTTTGAGCTATTTACAACAGATACACACGTACCGCCGGAATCTTATAACAAAAATGGAAAATAAAGAATCTCTATTGATGATTGAACACCCATTATAAATCCAAATCCAAATCCAAATCCAAGTCCAATACCCAGATCAGAACTTCAACAAATCTAAACTAAAAACTGACTAATTACTGATTCAATAACTCAAATACATAACAAATCCTCCGGCATTACATCAACACCAAAATAAACACTCTTTTTTTCCTATATTATCCTTATTTTTTTTGAAAAAGACTTTTAATAGCAAAAATAAATAAATAATAATAATCAATTCCAATTCCTAAAAAAATTCCCAAACGCCATAACTTCAAAACCCAAATCTCCCATTCTAACTGATTCCAAACATATTGACAATATACGTACATATATATATATATATATATAATTGAATCAGATAGAATTGTATGGATTTCACCTGAAGAGGCTGGTCGACTTGAGAGAGAAGATCCGAGGAGTGATGCGGTAAAAGGCTTAACAGTGCAGATAAAGCCGCTTCCGTATGCTTCGGTGGAATTCTTCGCATCAATCCCATTGCCGCCTCCATTTTTTCTTGGGGATTTCTCTTTTTTTTTTTCTCTATATTTTTGCTTTCGTTAATTCTTGAAAATCAGAGGAACTTTTTCTTATTTGTAATTTTTCTGGATGAGGACCGATCCAATTATTCCTCGCGGGAACTGTTTTAGTACGTTAATGTCTATGCCTTCGTTTTATCCCAAAATTATATTGTTATTGACTCGACTTAAAATTTAGATGATATTTTAAAATTTAAGATTTGTATATTTTTATGTTGTTATTTTTAAATAATAATAATTGAGATTTAGAAAGTTGTTTGGTTGAGTTTATAAACTATTCGAATCATCTTATAAGTTGTTTAAAAATTTATAAATTATAAAAAAATATTTGATAATTTTTTTAAAAGAATTTATAAAATTAAAAAAAAATTATTTGAAAGTTTATAAATTTAAAAAAAAAATATATTTATCTCAATTTATTTTTAAATTAAAATTATATTTTAATATAATTTTTTTAATTTTAATAATTTTAATTATAAAATTATCATTACTAACATATTAAACGTTTCATGATCTTATTTTATCCAAATATTTAAATAACTTATTTTTAAAATAAGATTTAACATTTTATAAATTTAAAAACATTAAGATGTAGGAGTTTATAAGATATTTTAAATAAATTTAGTCATCTTATATTATTCTTTTAATAGAATGATATATTTTTATAGAACACATCAAAAGAAATCAGAACAATAAATTTGAAATGAAGAGAGTAACATAATTGGTAAATTTATCAACCTTATTCTTTTGTAAAATATTAAATATTATTATATGTAGTTAATAAGACAAATCTTTTAATTATAACAGTTTGTTTATAAATGTTAATTTATTCATTAATTAATTATAGTTATCACTTAAATTGTATCCAAAGATTTTGGTTAATTATGATTACAATGATCTCTCTTAGCTATAATTATATTATGGAAAATTTTAGTTTTGCTTGGATTTTGCCAAAATCTATTACACGATTAACCAATCATAGCAAATGGAATAGCACTTATCATATTGTTAATTTGGTTTCATCAAACCCAATCAATTATTTTTTTAAAAAAAATATTAACTATAATATTTACCTCTTTTTGAATTACAAATGGATTCGAATCTTTTATTTTAAAATAATATATTGCATTATATTTTATCTTTTTATAAGATATTTTTAAAATTTATATGATGTTAAATTTTAATTCAAAAAAAATTTCTGAAGTGTTTGATAAAATAAAATTGTGGAGTTTATATCATATTAGTAATGATTATTTTGTAATTAATATAATCAAAATTAAAAAAAAAATTATTAAGATTTTTTAAGCATTATGAACTTCTTACTTTAAAAAAAATTATAAGATTCTAACGTCCCATTTTTAAGAGATTGTAAGTTCATCTCTAAAATTTTTTATAAACACAACTAAACATTCTCATCATTTACGTATACGAATTGTTTGAATTTGATGCCATTTCATTAAAATTTTATAGATTTGGTATCGATTTTTGACCGAATCTGAGATTCATGTAATTTTAAAAGTAATAAAAATATATATTTTTAAAAAAAATATTAGCATAACTTTTTAAAAATGAGGAGATAGTATTATTAACAAAGAATTAGTTATTTATACATTTATATGTCATGTTTTAGTTTTTAAAAATTAAAATATTTTCAACATATTTGTTACTTCTATATACATACATAAAGCATAAAATTATTATTATTTTAATTTATAAGATTATTATATTTGTATGTATTTATGTGAGAATATAATACATACATTTACAAAATATATATAATATTTTAATGAGTCACGTTCAATCTAAAAACTAAAACCCGTCCAAACGGTTTTGACCCTAGCGCATTATCATATCTATTTCTAGCCAATGGCTATAAGTGAAGATGCACTATGCATGTTATAGCAATAACACTTCAGAAAAATAATGGCGTGCTCACTAGTTTGGGCTCCCATCCAGTCACAAGCTCAGTGAATCCTCATTTTACAGCTGTGAAAACTGAAGCCTTGCTCACATCAAATAATACCGAGAAGCAAGATCTTCATATTCCAATATTATTAATATATATTAATTATATAAAATAATATTATCAATACACAATAACATGTATTGATAATAATGAAATATAAAATAAAATAATATTTGAAATAGAAGATTCAATTTGGGATTATGAAGTTATGAAAACATAAAGTGTTGTTTGTTCCAACTACAACTGCAATCACATCCATAGTTGGCCAAAAAGGAGTATGGAAGGTGGCCAACTTCCGATCTTCCTATTAGGAAGAAGCATTGGGCAATTTTAGCAAATTATTATATTTTAATAAAATAATTATCAAAATATCGTAAAAATGAAGGGGTATTAGACTTTTATGACAAAACGTTAAGCAGTCTAACATTTTCTATTTGATTTTTTTTTCACCCCATGCCGTCACCATCAAACTGATGGCATTACCTTGTGTAATGCTTTGGCAATTGCCAAATTTGTCAAAGTATTATCTGGCCTACCTTTACCTACCAGCAGTATATTTTCCTCACTTATCCGACATTATTTTTTTCCACCTAATCCATTCTCAACTACTTATTTCTTATTCCATCACCCCGGTCCATTCACTCTTCTTCAGCCAACAATTTTTTTCTCTTATTCTTCATTCTTATTCATTCTTCAACCATCGTTCTATTCCAACAACTTAAACCTTTCTCCCCTATCACCACATCAACAACATTGTACAGTAGCGGCGACGGTGGCAACGACAGCAGTGTGCGACAACAACAATGAGATGGCGGTAGTGACGACGATCGAGTTTGGAAGGTAATTATTATTGTATTCGGATTATTGTTATTATTTTATAATTTTTTTATTTATAATACTCATTCAAATTTTTAATTATTATGTATTTTAACTACAATTTGAATTCGGTGACAAAAGACCCCACAATAGCAATATCAAAAGGTAAATTTTCTCTTAAATGTTAATATTTATTAGTTTTTCATTATTTCTGTTAGAATGTGATTATTTATTACTTATATTTATATTTACATTATTTGATAATGTGTACTATGTTACAAAAATAAAACTTAAATAATTAGTTCATTTGAAGTTATCTATTTGAGTATGCTTTGTATTATAAAATTGAGATATTAGAAATTATTTAATTGTAAATTCAAATATTATAGAAACAATAAGAATTTTCTTGTTCTAATTAGTTCATATTTTGTTTGACTTGATAAGATGTCATATCAATCATTTATTCATGTTGTGACTAATCAAAACATCAATAATAAATAAAAAATAATTTGTATGTACATAAAAATAACATGTACATCAAAGCTTATTTGATCAAATATATATGTTGAAAATTTAAATTATATAAAAAATATAATTTATTATTAATATAAAAATAGATAAATATGTCTATTAAATAAATTTAAAAAATAATTATTTTAAAATCACCATTACAGATATAATAATTCTGAATGAATAATTGTTTCAATTATTATTAATAACGAATAATTGCATTTATTTTTTGAAGATATAGCTGGTGTATGTAGGAGGTCAAGTGTCATAAAATTCTTGGTCTGTGACATATAACCATATTCCAATTGCATATATGAGAATTTCCCGTACAACAAGTTTTTTAGAATTATTTTCAAAATTGTATGAGCGGACCTACATTAATAGCAATCAATTATCATTACAAGTGTTTGCTAAATTTTCACAAGTCTACATATAACGGATAAAAGAATCAATTGTGGAAATAACTGACAAAGAGAGTTTAGTATTTTTTCTTGGATCCAAGGTCGAAATTGATAATATTGATATTTATGTTGAGAAAAAACAAATTCAACATAGTACTACTCAACATAGTACTACTCCTGCAGAGATGATGATGAGTCAGGAATGGGGTTCGTATATGTCCATTTTAGCCCAAGATAATATAGTGGATCTTTCTATGGTGACACAATGAATATCAACTATTGGGATTGATGACTTATATGCTGGTGCTTCTACCTATGCTCAAATAAATTTTGGTATTAAACAGTACAATATTGAATCAAGTAGCATGAGAGAAATTGATAATACATACACGGAGTATATCCCTAATGTATCTATTATGACTGAAGGGTTGACAAATATTGAGATTCATGACATGCTTGTAGATAGGTCAATCTCTGGTCATGATCATCATAATAATGAGAATTGTAGTTATGCTAAACTTGATGATAATAATGCGGACATGGAGGATGATGCAAATGACCCACTAGCAGATAATTTTAGCGCCAATACACCTAGTGATTCTGAACCATACAAGGTTGAGCACCCAATTCCTAATGATAATGAAGATGATGTTGAATACATTATTGTCACATGGTCAGGAGACATCATCACAACATGATCTCCCAATTAGTGCACCAATATCCTCCACCTCAAATGAACATATACTTCATCCATCAATGTCATTCATCTCTACTACATATCTAGAGATATATGTAGACTCTATTTATATTTTAACTGGGGCTTGAGGTAAGTTTTATGATTTAAATAGAGGGGTTCTTGATGTGGGTATTGCTTTTAAGGATAAGAAGCACTTGATTTCTGTAGTTAAAAATTTTTTCCATTCGTTTTGCAAGGCAAGAGTATCGTGCGGTTGAGAGTATGTCGAAGCTATGGAAAGTGGTATGCAAACATAGTAGACCAGATATGTGGTGCAGATAGAAGCTTCGAGCATCACTAAAAATAAATATTGGTTTGTTCAAAATAACAAGGTATAGGGGGACCACACTTGTATGATCGATAGAATATCTGTTGGCCACCGTAATTTAGATAAAAATTATATTGCTACATTGCTGATGGGTATTATTCGGGATGACCCGATATGTCAGATAAAATATATTGTGCAATTTGTGAATGAAAAATTGGCTTTTGAAATTTCATATTCGAAACCATGGTATTGCTTGAAACGTACTCGAGAAAATATGTATGGGACTTGAGAGAGTTCAGTGCAGAAACTCCCAAAAACTTGGGAGAGCTCAGTGCAGAAACTCCTTAAGTTTTTAAGAGCTCTACAAAAGTCGAATGAGGGGATGGTTGTTGAGTGGGAGCATAAAGACACCAGAACAAAAGATAATCAAATATATCTTTTGGGCCTTCAAGCCATGTATAGAAGGATTTCATAATTGTTGTAAAGTCATAAGTGTCGATGAAATCCATTTATACACAAAGTACAAATATAAAATATTAATTGCAATTGTAATGGATGGAAACCAGCAGATTCTACATCTTGATTTTGCAATTGTAGATGAAGAAACTACTATGTTTTGGAAGTGGTGTATTGCAATTATTATAGGTAAAATTAATACATGTTTATTTTATACTTTAATACATGTCTGATATATTTTGTATTGATGCAAATTTCTATTCTTTCAGATTTGGACGTGGTTAAAGATAACGCCCATTACGCCCATAGTTCTAGAACTATATATAGATTCGGAGCCCTGGTAGATTGATTTAGAGCATGTACTTCCTACTCATCCATATGGTGCAAGGTAAAAAAAAATAATTATTATTTACTTTTTTAGTAGTATATCTATTTTTTCTTATGTTAATGTAAATAATTATATGTGGAATACGACAATGATTTATGATCAAACTACTCGATATTCTGTATGATGCCACATCAAGTCAACAATCTTGTAATGAAATTTTATTTGACATCACCTACAATATATTATTAATATTTATTTTTCTTTTTATAGTTCATTTGACAACCGTATGACATGACTTTCCAATACATTACTGAGTTTTCAACATATTGTATTCCCCAACTTTGAATGTTCAGATATTGATTGATATTCTATATGCGAGTTAAGATGCACCATCCTGAGAGTGTTCTTCGACAGTTTGGAATGATACAAAATATTTCTTTATTTTTATAGGATCGTGACACATATTTGTATAGATTTGACTGCAAAAGGTATACAGGATTTGATTGGGAGGCTTATTCACGTACAGTACATTAGCGCGTGGGCCAAACAATCTTAGACTATTATACGCAGACCACTTATAAAAGATGTAGTCACTATAAAAGATGAATATAATGAGTGGTATGACAGAGTTACTCGCCGTTTTATATCGCATGCCAATAGGGATCAACGTACTGGCTACCAAGTTGGGGATGCACCTTAGATGAAATTTTTGGTATGTAACTTGATAACTTGGTATATTTATATTTTTGGAGTTTTTTTTATACCATATATATTTATATTGTGATTTTTGATATATATTTCAAGCTGATCAGTTGACATCTCTCAGCATAAGTGCTCGGATGAGGCCTATGGAGAATTTGAGTGTAACTAATTTATTATTGAAGCGATATACTTCTATTAGTAAGCAGGCCGCCACTCTTCTCGTTAGTCGATATTTACCTTAACAAATGTTCTCAAAACAACCACAACCATCAAATAATATACAAACTATGACATGTATGATGAAGAGGATGAGAAGTAGTAAGAGGTCTAGTTGCTCAGTAGAAGGTGATACCACTAGTCGGGCTTAGACACCTTCTTTCATCGGCCATATTTCGATATCATATTACTGCCCTCGAGCAACAGATGTAGCCGGGCCTTACAGGTATAACTTGATCTTGACTTGGGATTAACACTTGAAAATGTATCATCACATCTGGAGTTCAATATCTTTGTTGTTCTATTTCCTACAATCCCATCTATGCATCGAAATTCTGCCCATGATACATCTTCATCGAGTCATCATAATACATATATAGATGATGATTCACAAACTGATGAGATACTACAATATTTCGATATTGCTGCACAAACTAGAGAAGAGAGAGTTAGAGGACATAGGAATAGACAACTACGTGGTTGTGGTACTGGCGGACATTATTGATTGTTGTATATAATATGTTTAATTTGATAATTATATTCATTTATATAATAATTTTTTAACCATTATTTAAAATTTATTTAAAATTTAAAACATTTATATTTACGTGTGTAACAGTATAATTACACAAAATGCTAAATACACATAATATGAATAAATTATATATATATATACACACACACATAATTGACACATTTTAATTAATAATTATATATGTGTGTGAAATTATATTACTTAAATTTAAAAAAAAAAAACAAAATTAAACAAAAAAATAAAAAAAAGTTAAACAACTTTCAATTGAAAACTATATATTGTGTACGCTTTCAATTAAAATCAGTTGAGAGTGTTACACAGTATAACACTTTCAATTTGGAAACATTATAATGAGTAACGCTTTATCATAAATTTTAATTATATATTTTACGGTATTCTAATAAATTTTAGTAAATTATAATAATTTACTAAAAACGCCATAAGTGCATTGCAAGCTAAAATGACTCGACGCTGTTAAACAGTGCATTTTGCGTTTGATAGAGTCATAGAGCAAAGTGGAAAAGGAGGATCAATGTGCTCACTATAAACAAGTATAGTAGCAAAATTCTTTAATTTTGAAAAATAATTTGAATAAAATATGATATATTTATTGAATGTTGGAATCAAGTATATATCTTTCATAAATAGTAATATGAAAAAAAAAATTCAATTTTTTTTCTAGCTGCTAAAAACCTTGCTCTATTTTCAGTACAATTGCACAACAACTTTCATATTCCAATTCTGGTGAACTCCGAACAATCTTTTAACTTCAAAGAAAGTTCTCATCATGAACTATAAAATATTTTTGTTAATATCTTAAAATATATTTTTTTAAATCACATGATTTTTTTATTTAAATTTGCCAAACCGTCAGCATTTGCACGCGTCTGTCTTAAAACCACACATTTTTTATTTTTCACGTTTCTTGGGCTTATTATGTAATTTTTTATCTTCTGGTCTAATTTAGGTTCTGTTTCATATTTTCACTTTGTACATACATATCAAATATATAAAATATTTTTTTAAATACATATTTGATATTGATTATATGCACTTAAAATGCATATCTGTAAAAAAAATATATAAAATAAATACTAATTTAGAATAGAAAATTTAAAGTGTACTGTTCTACAGAATTAATGGTGTGGAAATTCTATTCCTTTCGAACTAGGTGGAGCCTCTCTAAAGAATTACTCCTAACTGCTCCTATTTCGAAATAAGACTCAACTTTATAAAAGTTATTTTGTCAAAATATCATATTAATTATAATAATAGTACGACACATTTACTAGTAATACTATAAAAATATGTAAAACTCGTATATTTTTTTTTTTAAATTCTTTTATTAAACTTTGTATTGAGTCAAAATAGTTACATAATTTTAGGATGAAGAGAGTAACTATTTTGTAAGGTGATAAATAGTCTCAATGGGTAGACTAAGGTAGAGGGTGTGCTCAAGACCTCACACAATTATTGCTAAAAAAAAAAACATAAAAATCATGAAATAGAAGTACTTGTAGTAGGAAAAAAATTGATATCCCATATTAATTATAATAAAAAAATTAAAATAATTTATAAATTAATATAAGTTAATTATTTGCGTAAAACCAGATAGCTCAGCATATCAAGAATTATGTGGAAATTTTCGTAACCCTCGCATTCTAATTTTCTTCACTTTGTGAAAAAAGTTATCATAACTTTGGCCGACCATAAAATCAACCTTTTGAATTCGAATTCCTTTTAGAAATTTTTAACCTTGGTGATTTATGATGTTATAGCATTAGATTTAGAGGATTTAAGCATAAAGAATTGGCATCAAGGAACTGGATTTAGAGTTGTTTATAATTCGAAAAATTATTTGTATGTATCAAAATCGAATATTTTTTTTATTTGATATTCAATTTTTATTTTTACAATATTTCATTATTTGATTTTGATTTACAAAATCATAAAGGAAATCAAATTAATTTTGTGTTTTTATATGTGATATACATTTGTA
The DNA here is from genome assembly GCA_019321725.1 of Paulownia fortunei. Lineage (NCBI taxonomy): Eukaryota > Viridiplantae > Streptophyta > Magnoliopsida > Lamiales > Paulowniaceae > Paulownia > Paulownia fortunei. The sequence goes on along the minus strand of CM033119.1, from coordinate 18,136,331 downwards.
TTTATATTTATTATTAAATTTTATACTTTTGTTATTCTTAAGTTACCAAAATTAAAAAAAAAATAGAAAAGAAAAGTGCAAGCTAGGGTTTTATTTTTTTTATTTTTATATTACTAATAATTTTTTCTTATAAAAACAAAATAAATAATAAAAAAAGTTTGGGTAATAGTCAAAACAAACCAACTATTTTAGTTCGATATTGGATGCGACATTTTGGTTGAAATTTCGATTCGCTCCGGTTTAATTTACTTTTACGAAATGAATCCCCCTAATTGAATTGAATTAAATAAATTACTACGTAAAATTATTTTACCTTTTGATATTTTTAGGTTAATACATTTATTTTCTTGTTTCTTTTGTTCTTCTCATTTTTTGTCTAAACCTACTTGAACATTTATTTTTTTATTTTTGGATTTGATTAAAAATATGAGTACTTGACCCTTCAAATTTATTTTTGTGAGGATATGAAATAAGATGGGACAGTGAATACATGAAATTAGGAGGGAGGTTTCCATGGAATTCTATTAGGATTCATTATCATTTTTAGTTTGAGAAAATATTTAAAAAGATTCTTCAGAGAAATTGGTGAAATAATATGATTGACAGATTGATTCGATATTTTATTTTAAGAAAATAAGTTTAATTTATTTGTTTATAAATATAAATTAAAGAGAGTTTTTCAAAATTAAATAAGGTATAAGTATTTTGAAAATAGAGTGTAGATTTAAAGACAAAATAAACTGAAATTTAAGAGCCCATTTAGTTTTATTTTCAAACTCATTTATAAGGTTGAATTTTTTTTTTCGCTAGATTTTTGTATAAAAGTGAAAATATATTTTAATATTAACTATATAAGTTTGGAAATAAAATTATACTTGATTTTATAGTATTTTCTACATGAAAAGAAGCAAAATATTGATATGTTTGAAAATGAATTTTAACAGATACATGAAAAAATATAAAATGTTAATTAATTTAAAGATATATTTTGAAAATAAAAATAAATTATTTTTTAAAATAAATTATTTTTTATATTTTTAAATAATAAAAAATAAAAATATTTTAATTATAAGGTGTAGGCTTTGTAAATATATATTTTTTTAAATAATTATATTTTCAAACTAAACTTGCAAATTTAATTTCCAAAGATAAAACCAAAGTACTTGTTTCCGATCACCATCATGCATGCCAGTAGCATTAACATTGGCATTTTCCCCTTAAACTTTTTGACTAACAACTGCAGTGGAATTGCAGCTGCGTCGGCGTCTTCCTCACCACTCGTATTTTCTCCAATCAAACTTCCTAATCCTATACCACCTCAAACCCACCTACCACCGCCTCAAAACAAATGGCGGCCGAGCCTCCGCCGTCGCCGGTGCGCTTCGGAATCATGGGTTGCGCGAACATAGCACGCAAGGTGTCGCGAGCCATGCTCCTCTCCCCCAACTCCACCATAGTCGCCATCGGCAGCCGGTCCCTCGAGAAAGCCGCCGCTTTCGCTAAGGACAATGGCTTCCCAGCCTCGGCCAAGGCGTACGGCTCCTACGACGCCGTTCTGGACGACCCGGAGGTGGACGCCGTGTACATTCCGCTCCCCACGAGCCTGCACCTCCACTGGGCCGTTTTGGCGGCTCGGAAGAAGAAGCACGTGCTGCTGGAGAAGCCGGTGGCGCTGAACGTTGGCGAGCTGGATGAAATTCTGGCTGCGTGTGAATCCAGTGGGGTGCAGTACATGGACGCTACCATGTGGATGCACCACCCACGGACGGCTGAGATGAAGGCGTTTCTCTCCGATGCGCGGCGTTTTGGCCAACTGAAAGCGGTATGTTTTGACAATGACAATTTTCTGATTTGGGTTTGCTCAAGACTCAAAATTGGGTAAAGATATCAGGAAAGTATATATACCATGTTTGCTAAATTGAGAACAATTGAATGGAGAATATTTTAGATTGTATGTTTTAATTTATGTTCCATGTATTGCAGTTCACGGATAGGCAATACCAAACGTACTTGATAACAATCAAGTGTTTATTCAAGAAATATTTTATAAACTTGATGATTATCTATGGATATAAGATAAAAAAAGAAGAATCTTGAAGTGAATTTGGAAGAGCATTTGAAAAAAAAAAATGATTCTGAAAAATAATGCCTTTCTTTGAAAATTGATCTTGCGATAATTAATTTTGCGCTATTTATTGCATTGTGTTTGAATTCTTACTTACGGGAAGAAGTTGGAAATGAAGGAAAGACTTATTCAAATTTGAATGGAAGCATTTCAAATTTATTTTTTGAAGATATTAAGTTCCATAGTCGGCTCCCATAATTCAAATTTTGTTTCTGTCTCAATAGCCATGAATATGTTTACTCATCTCTCATTCTAATATTATGGCATGGCACCTCCACGTGGTGTTCTGTTGTGTGGAAAATTGTTATCCCCTGGTGACCTGTTGTGCATTGATGTTCCGTAATTTCCTCTTCATTTAGATTGATATGACGATTCTTGCTGGACGCCTGTGTTGATTGTGATATTTTTTTTGATCTTTAGCCATATGATTGAGTATGACAACGACCATATCCATCCCTCCTTAGTGCATCAAAATTTGTTCGATTGCACGAATACATGGTTGTGAAATCTTTGTTGTTGATGAAATATTTTCAAGATCTTTGTTGTTGATGAAACATTTTCCAATACTTACCATCCAATATGTACCTAATTTTCGCTTATTCTTGACTTTTAGACCCTATTCTGAAGCACCCAATCCTATTCTTGATACCATTTCCACAATGCAAAAATCCAGGTTCTAGCAAAAAGTATTTGAAAATACTTCTGAAGACATTATGCCCACACAAAGAGCAGACCACAAGATCAGGCCAAATCCAATAGTTCATTGTAACGGATATTAAAGAATTTGTGCATAATTGCCTTCAATGCCCCACTTGGAGTATAAGTTCTAGTGATTATGAAGCGTGAAATTTAGCATTTTTTTGGAGTTATTAAAGACAATTTTTTTGATGTATGAGATAATTCACCTGTCTAGCCTTATACTGGAAAAGGGATCCTCTCGGAATGTATATGTACTTCGGTTTCCAGATAAGCAGTCTGATTACATGATGCATGGTTGCTATTCCTTCATCAATGATGCCCGGAGATTCTCTGTCTCAGATAAGGCAATAACAAGAATTGACCTTGCTTTTGATTTTGATCTTTATAGTGGAATCATCTTCTTTTATGCTAATCAGCTACATATCGAGTGAAACAAATCAGAGAACAGATGAAGTTGTAGGTCCCTGATTTTGGAGAAACATATGAAGGCATAAATTTTTGTACTCACTGATTTCTCATACTTTACTGACCACTTTGAAGATTCAAGTTTATACCTTTGGCTTAATTGCATAAGACTCGCCTCAAGCATATGTATACAAGTGCAAGAAATCCTCGAAGCAGTTAATGCCCAATCACTTTCTTGAAAATCTTAACAACTTGCGGACACTGGATACGGACACGGGACAGGGCATTTTTAAAAAATTTAGTACACGATATGGCACCGACATGACTGTTCATATTATATGTATAGGTTTTATTACATTTACCTCTCTAAAATAGCTAAATTACCTACTCCAAGCTAGCCTTAAGTTTTCCTCAAAAAAGAAACCCATAAGGAAGTCATGTATTGATTATTTTACCCATTTAAAAACTTAAGTCAGTAGCTTCGTACGTGTATGGCTCTAGAAATGTCAGGCAGTAGCTTAATACATGTGTGGCGCATCTATGAGTTCAATGCTCGAAGGCACTTTATTGAATAAGTTTAGTATAATCGGTGCCCTTTTTCTTTCTGTATTTGCTTTTCATTTTTTCACCTACATATTGCTCTGAGATATCCCTGTTGACATTCACAGGTACACAGCATTTTCTCATATAATAGCGGTGGTGCTGATTTTCTTAAAAATGATATTCGTGTGAAGCCAGATCTTGATGCACTAGGCGCTTTAGGTGACACTGGCTGGTATTGTATCAGAGCAATTTTATGGGCCGTCGATTATCAACTCCCAAAAACTGTGACTGCTTTGAGGGATGCTGAGTTCAATGAAGCAGGTGTAATCCTATCCTGTGGTGCTTCTTTGCTTTTTCAGGATGGTGAACTGGCAACTTTCTATTGTTCTTTCCTCAGCAATTTAAACATGGAAATTAGTGTTCTTGGAGCCAATGGATACTTGCGTGTCCATGACTTTGTAATACCATTCCAAGAGAAAGTTGGACCATTTTATGTGAATGCAAACACCAAATTTGCTGAACTATCAATTGGGATTGAGCCTGCGCCAACCGAGCACCTTGTCACGACAGATCTTCCCCAGGATGCCCTCATGGTGAAGGAGTTTTCATCTTTAGTGGGAAAGATAAAAGAACATGGTTCAGAAACTGAGAAGAAGTGGCCAACTATCAGTAGAAAAACTCAGCTGGTGGTGGATGCTGTGAAGGCATCGATCGACAAGGGCTTTGAGCCTGTTGAGGTTGTGTATTAGTAATCGACATCACCTTACATGATGAGCTACAATACATATATATGAGGTAAGATTTGTGCTGTCGGTGAAAATTTGGCAGTATAGAAGCAGCTCTGCCTGTCACCCATTAGAATCAATGGAGAAAATCAAAGAGGAGGTTGGAGCGGGCAAACTTACAGCCCTGTCTCCATAATGGCTTGAATAAAATGGTTTTCATTGCATGTAATATGTTTGTTTGTTGCCTCGGATGGTCTTAATCTGTGTGGGATTTGAATGAATAATAGTTGCTACCTTGTATAAAGTATAGATTTTGGTTGTTCCATCTTTCTCCTTTTTCCTACAGCAATTCTCTGTGTCTTTGAGCTTTCCCATGATTAATCATGTTACTTTTATCATATCATTAGAATATTTGGAAAAAAATTCACTCGTATGCTGGATTATATTTATGAAAATAGTTAAATTCACTGGTTAATCGTTAGCAGTAATAATTGAGCTACTACTTCTGGATGGGGTAATATAATGTAAGCTAATCATTGATAAATGTTGATTATTTTTTGGGTTTTTGACTTCGTATCCTAGGTCTGAACCAAAAGGAAAAGGGAGGATCCTATTGTATTGGAGGGGATGCTTGTGTCTAACTATGGTTGCTAGTTAAAATTAATATTATATTCCTATAATACATATATATATATAAATAATTAAAAAATATTTTTATTTTGCGTATACACTTAGAACCAACGAGTAACACTCTGTATTTTTTAAGTTAAACATTTAGTATTTATATTATATTTATTCGTATAATACTTGATAAATAATATTCTATTTCAATAAATATTTATAATACTTAAATATAATTTAAAAAATATTTAAAAGTTATTTATAAATATTAATGGAATATCATATAAATAAAAAATAAATATTATAATATTTTATAAATACACTATTTATTATTAAATAATTATCTTTAAGTTATGTCATAATTATAAATTAAATAACATAAAAATACTTATAAAATAATTTTTACTTAATTCAAAGTTTTGTACAAAATTATATAAAAAAATGTCACAATAAGTTGTACTTTTACTCGCAAATAATTGTTTTATTTTTGTATTTTATCTGTTCATCTATGAATTCGTATATTAATTATTTTCATATTTTTTATCGGTTTTTCACTATAATTTTTATTAAAAATTCATAATATACTATTACATATCAAATGTCTGATTTTTTTCATCACTTATGTAAGTAACTAGGCTAATGATAAGGGTAATTTTGTTGCATGACGGCTCTTCTTATAGTTATCATGCTTTGGCTTTTTTTACGTCTAGCTGAATGTAGTAAAAAGTTAAATTACTTGATTTTTTAAACTATTTTATCATATTAGATTTTAATTTCTGTTAACATGCAACTTTCGAGTAATAGTATTGATTATTTTATTTATAATCATTAAAATAATTTATTAAGAAACCAAGAAATTATTGTAGGGTGAAATTTAGTACAAGTGACGAAATTTAAAAGGTTTCAAGATTATGAGATCTTGGTTGGGATAATATCGAAAAAAAATTAAATTCGGGATCCAATTGATTAAAGTAAATTTTTAAAATTATGAATGAGTTTGAAACGGATTTTAATTTTTTATTTTAAAACCCGCCTGACCCGAACCAAGTCTCATTTAATTAATTTATTTATTATATATACACACATATTTATGTGATATTATTTTTTAAATAATAATTATAGAAAATTTTAATATTATTATTTTTTAATATTTTTTAAACTATAAAATGGCTCAAACTGGTTCAATCTTTAGGATTTTGAATTTTAAAAATTTTGGCAAGATAGTTATCGAGTGTTGGCAAACACTCCAAACCCATAGCAAACACCATCTCTAGATCTTGGGTTCGAATCCCATCAAAATCAAAAAGTGTGGGTTTGTTGATTGTTAATTGTAATTGTTGTTGATGATTATTTTTTAATTATTAATTAAATATTAAATACTAAAATTCATGATATATTAATGTAACAAAAATAAAAAATAAAATTGAATGTCATATTTATAAATACTGTCAAGTTGACTAATTAGTAATACCAATTAATCATTGAATTCTACTGTGAGAGCTTATAATTTTTTTAAAATATATTATAAAATATTTGAGGACTTATATGATGTTTTAAAGTGTTCGATAAAATTTTTACAAATTGAGCTTATAAGCTTCTAAAATAAAATTTTAGAATCTTATATTTTTTTATAAAAAATATGGAGTTTCTAACTTATTTTTAAAATTTTAACAAATTTCTTTACTTTTGATATATTAATTATAAAATTATTGTAACTAATATCTTATAAGTTATATAATTTTATTTTATCCTAATATTTCAAAGACATATTATTAAAATAAAGTCTGATATTTTATAATTTTTAAAAATAATTTATAAGATGTAAAAGTTTATAAAAAAATTTATATAACTTTAGCCGAACAACTTCCAAGGAATATTTGGTATTTGAGTGAGATCTTTGGTCTGGGCTGGGAACCCCCGGATCAATTCTGGGTTGGGACCTTGCCCAGTCTAATCCTAAGACCATAGACCCGCTTGTGGGTTTTGAATGGTTCATCAAAATACTTTCAATAATTAATTCCAAATATCATATTCAATACAAAAATAACAAAAATATATTACAAAAATTAGATGTTAATATAAAAGAAATGTACCATATTCAATTTTTCGTGACAAATTTATTAATTTATGCAAACTGAGTATATATACTAACTATAATTTGGTAATTCAAATTGAAAAAAAAAATTGTCATTCAAATTATGTACGTTTTTACATTTTGCCACCTAAATAATTTGTTGTTTTACTTTACCATCCAGATTACATGTTCTTATATGACAGTCGCTCAAGGCAAGATTTTGTATATGACATGATGAAAACCTCAACAGGAAAAGGTCCAAATTAACGGTACGATTCTTAAAAAATTTCGTCGCTAGTCCCATGAGGGAATTTCGATGGAATATTCCATTTCAATCTAATTATATATAGCAACATGCAAAAAATATATAGTTTGGATAATAAAGTATTGCAGAAAATTATTTAGGTGACTGATGAGAAATGACCTAATAATACAAAATCAAAAAAATAAAAATAAAAATAAATATAACCCTAAAAAGGCCTAGCAAAATAAGTCATTCCAACAAGCTCATACATCATCCAACACCAGATAATAACTCTTCACAGGAATACTATAATTACCTCATCAACCATCTTTTTAAGGTACACAATTCATATGCATTTCTATTAATCTAAATTCTTTGCTCCTAGACTATGTTTCTTTTTCTAATTCTGATCTGAGCATTGAAAGAATTTGACTGGGATAATCACATTGCTCCTGACGACTTACTATCAATGACCCACTTTATAATTGATTTTCATTTTGAGAATAAAAAATCGATGTGATATCATATCAGTGATAAAGTATAAAAACGAGTATAATTCGGATTGCAAAATATTTTTTTTTCTCATTGAACTTTACTTTTCAAGACTTCATTCAATTATTTAAGAGAAAATGATAATACATAAAAAAATTAATCATATTAAATGTATACTTGTACTAGTAGTTGGAATACAGAAGCATTAATACCATTAATAATTTTTTTAACTTTTCATGGACAAAAAGTAAAAGTGTGGTAAATGAGATTTATTGTGCACATTTATTTCATATTTAAATCAATTTTCGTTTGGGGTTTTGCGCATGAATTTGGTGTCTCGTTTTTCATATTATTTATTTAGTTTTTGTGATTATGCTAATCTTTTTAGTATAATTTCTATTGTCTGGTTTTTGTTTTGATTGGGCCTACGTTTTTTTCCTAACAAATGAGTAATTAAAATCATATTACTAATTTAAGCACACAATTAATGAAGTTTCGAAGAAAAACTTAAGATTATTTGAAGATGTGGTACACAAAGCAATATAGCATTTTAGAATGCTCAAGTTATACCTCAAATTATTTATTTTAATTTTAAGATGCATCTTATATTTTATTTTATAATTTAATATGTAATGAGAGTTGAGTGTTATTTATCCGTTTATTAAAAATACAAGGAGGTTATATGTCTTATAGAGATAATACTGTCTCTTTTAAGAATACAATAAAGGTAAAATGTCATTTACACCTTACGAAAATAAGCAATTTGAAGGTCAATTGGACAATTTTTTTGAAACATCTTAAAAATAATTTAAGCATTTCAATTAAGTCTAAATAAAAAATGAAAAGAACAAAAGAAACAAGCAAGAAAAAGCATTATTAATGCTTGAACATAAAAATATCAAAAAGGTAATATTTTTATTTGGTGATTTATTTAATTTAATCCAGTTAAAGGTGTTTATTCTGTAAAATTAAACCAAATCAAATTAAAGTTTCAACATTGCCAAAATGCCGTGTTGAACATCGAATGGAATTAATCTATTCATTTTTGGTTATTATTCGATTTTTAATTCAATAATTTAGCTTAGCAAAACTTTTGAGAAAAATAAGAACTAATATAAAAACTAAATAATAAAACCATAGCTTGCACTTTTTAAATTATTTTTTAGTTCTATTAACTTAAAATAAAAAAATACTAAATTTAATTATAATTATAATATATATATATATATATATATATATAAGTTAACTATAAAAGTATACAAGTTTAATTTGATATTCATACGGTTCAATATCCGAAAACCAAACCACGTACCCAAATTTTGTTAAATGAAAATCGAAAAACAAATAAATTTTTGTTTTGCTAATATCAAATTATTTATCAAACTACGTACACTCTTAAATATAGTCCTAAATGCCAATTCTTTATGCTTGAACCGTCAAAATATAATGCAATAAAATCACAAAAATCACCAAAATTATAATTTTCTAAGAGGAATTCGTAAGATTGATTCATGATCTAGTAAAAGTTATGACAAGCAAAGCTTTTCTTCACAAAGTGAATATGGAAGAAAATTAAATGTGAAGAGGATTACATCAATTTAGTACAATCTACTGTTGGGTTCGCGTGATAGTCAGAAACGTATACGTAGTAGAATTTAAAATTTTTTAGTAACATAAATATACATTACATCACATGTAATTAAAATGAATGCCGAAACCCTTTCACGATTATTCAGTTGTGCGTTTTATAATAGTTAAAGTAAGAAAGTTTTAAAAACTTTTACATTCATTTGCACTCCGACTGATGTAGGGATTGAAACGATTCAAATCGTTATCTTTAAATGAAAGTATTTCTATGTTTTTCAATTCAAAACCTCTTTGATTGAAATTTGATTCGTTTTTAGGATCCCAAATGTTATCTATCTAACGGTATCTACACATTTGATGCCCATTCGCAACCGAATCCTATGCTAGTAGTTTTCGATTCGATAATTCTATCCCAAAATAATTTTGTTTGGAACAAGAACACACTAACAATTAGTGTTTTAGGTGTTTAATTTAATTCTTAATTCAACAATTAAATCAAGAATTAAACTAGATAAAAGGTTGGTGAACTTTTGGAGATTGAAAAGAAAGGAGGGACGAATTTTTTGGAATGAAAGAAAACTATTTTTCTTCACAAAAATCTGTAATTAAGATACCCATAAAAATATCCAAGAAAATTGCCAATCAAAACTATCACAAGTTATTTTTATATAGGATTCTTCTTCTTTTTTTATCTCCAACTCTTTTGGTAAGTTTCCTTGTCCCATAAGCATTTTCCCTTTTCCTTATTAGCTCATAGAAATTGAATTCTCAATTCAACTTTCTATAGGAATTGGATTCCCAATTCAATTTCCTAATGGGTTTCGTGCAAACCCACACCTAATGGGCCTAGGCCTAAGTAATCAATTAGCCTGTACTTTAATTGATCCAATCAATTAAATTAATTCATTTAATTAATTAGGCACATCTTACTTAATTAATCTAATCAATTAATTAAATATTCCAATTGGACTTCCTAATCCAATTAGGTCCAATCAATTAATCTAATTAATTAATTGAATTAATTCCACACTTGAATTAATTTAACCCTATTAGTTAATCATATTAATTAATTTAATCCAACACTTGGATTAATTTTTAGGTTATAAATGGACTTGTCTAAGTTTTGTGTGTGATCCCTTAGGTTCACTTTAAATTAGGCGTGGACTCACAACTTTTGTGACTTAGTTGAACAATTAATTATTCTAATTAATTAATTCAATTAATTAATTATCTTAAAATTAACTCATTAATTCTAAAAATCCACAAGACATGGGAAGTATCTAGCACTGCATCATGACTCCTAATATCAGGTGAATGTGAGAACCTATTTCAATGTAAGTACGGTCCTTCCGTTATCTAATCTCCCGATTGAGCGTACAGCATGAATATTGAGTTGAAACCCTATTAACTCAATAATTATGTTTCTATTCCTAGTAGCTTGACTCGATGATGAATAATTAGAAAACCCCACGTCTAATTTTCATTCAACATTGGCCAAGGATTTTAGAGTCAAGTACAGTGAAACACATAGGAGATTCACCTATTCATTTAGATAGGTGACGGATTCTTTATTGGCCATTCATGAATCTCCATACATGAAGATGTTACACCCAATATAAATCCCTTGTGATTGTCATACAATCGGAAAATATATCAAAGTACAACATATCATGCACAAGGTTACCATGGTGCCTCAAGTCCAAAAACTAATTCTTACACTATCGTAACGAGAAAATTCTCATTCGACAATAGAATATTTTCAATTAAAAATTTTCAGGTGGGTTTGTTTAATGTACTTATTTCTAACAAACACCAGCATACATGCACTAGTATCTCCATATCAATATTTATAGAACGAGACATCCTCCTTTCGAATTTGCATCGTATGCGCAAGTTTCAATAGGATCAATGATGTACCATCTCATTAATTTTTAACTTGGAACGTTTTAATATCACAGCGTTAAAGACATATTTCACAATCATCATGATATATGCAATCATGTTACATAATTATGTGTGATTTAAGAACTTTATTTAATTTTTATAATAAATTTAAAATAAAAATTACTATTTAAATAATATTAATAAAAATAAAAATAATTTTTAAAAGTATAAGAACGGTCAAATACGTTCACACGTCACTGCTCTACCAGCTGGAATGTTTCTTCATCGTTAAACAAACTTTGATCTCTATATAATAAAATGAGGCGCCCTGTGAATTGAGCACCCTAAAGCAGCCGCCAAAAATGCGGCCGCCGTACTACAGCTTTCGAAGTAGGCATTGCACGTGAGGATGTAGCCTCCACCAATCATAAGAGTTTGATTTAATATTTTAAATGTGTTTTATTTTTTATTTTAATAAAATTAATACAAATTAAATATACATATTAAATAAATATCGATGATGTTATTTTATATATTTAATATATATTGATAATGTTAGAATAAAAAATTTGATTTACAATTTTAATACGACGTCCCTACTAAAGAAATGACTTTCATTTATTTGGAGTTAGAAATTTTAGATAATAGTTAAAAAATAAAATTTTGTATATTTTTAATTTAGTATCTTTAAAAAATAATATTATAAAGTGATTTATTGAGAAAGTGGGTTTAATTTTTCTTTTTTCTTTTGACAAAAGTCTTATTTGAGATGTTAAAATAATAATAATAATAATAATAATAATAATAAATTTAGGACAAATATTTTATATATATGTCTTTTGTGTGTATATATATAGATAATGTTGATGGCCTTGAGGGTGTCGTAAAAATTAAATCCCACCCACTTGGTAAAATTTAGTTACTAAGATAACCTTAAAAATCTTGTTATTATGGTGACAAATGTCAGAAGAAACATGCAATGAGGCTGGCCACTTTTTGGTCAAAGGTCATATCTGATTGTATATTCATTGGCAGTAGCAACTAATAAACAACTAATAAAAAATAAAGAGGGAAGAGAGAGAGAGAGAGAGAGAGAGAGAGAGAGAGAGGTGTAATCACAATATGTGTCATTAAAAAAGAACCAAATCCTTGTTTCGATAGAGAAACTGACATTGGGAAGGGGAAAACTAAGTAACTGCCCCCAATTTTTTTTTTTTTTTTTTTTTTTATAATCTACATATTTTATTTTCATTGGACTAATTCTTTATCTCCAACACACCTGTCCTTAATATTTTTGAGCGGTAAATCACTGGATATGCCTCAACTGCCTCCTGAATTCCAATAAAAATTGTACACTTTTGCGCATAAGGAGCCAAATCCACAGTGAATGCATCATACTAAACTCCAGCCGTAAAGTTCTACTGGTAGTACAGTGATTGTTCCATACCGCAGTGTTTTTAAAATCGAATCGGACCGGCCGGTTCAACCGGCTTAACCGGGAACCGGAGGTTTGTCCGGTCCAATTTTGCTAAAAAATTATTTTGACCGGTCAAAACCGGTCAAATCGTTCAAAACCGCCCAGAACCGGTCAAAATCGATTTTGACTGGTTTTTATGTTTTTTTTTTAATTTTTTATTTTAAATTTTTATAAAGGTCTAATTTGATATTTTATTATATTTATGTGATTATTTGAATTTTATGTTTTGTTATATGTATTTTTATATAACTATTTATTTATTTTTACATTTAAAATGTATTATATAACAATTAATCTATTATATTATCATTTTATATAAAAAATATAATTAATTTTTATTAAATCGGTCCGACCGGTTGAACCGCTAATTTTAACAAAACCGATTTGATCACCGGTTTGATTATGAAAATATTGCCATACCGAAATTTAGCCGCAGGTTCCTACCAAAATTCGAACCCCTACCCTACCGTTAAAAGCGAATTCAAGTTGATAGTTCCACCAGTTGAACTGTGTATAAAGAGCAAATCCCCCAATTTTTAGACTATTTTTGTTTTACTCAAAATTTTAGATGATAGTTAAAAATACTATTTTTGTATTATTATATTTAAAAATAGTTCTTGAAAGTAAGTAATATTGCATGTTGTCTTAATTGAGATGATCATTTAAAAAAAATATTTTGAAATCAAATCTTATTTTGAAATTTTTTAAAATGATAATTATAAATTTGAAACAGGAGTAAGATGTTATGAAAAAATCCATTACACAGACATGTTATTTATTAGGGCTTTAGGTTGATGATAGGAAATTATTTGGTCCATCAACCAACTTCCTCAAGTCCTACAAATTGCGTGGTATCATAAGTAGCTTCTTCAGTATTACCCATCCACAAAATAACGAATTCCATTGATGAATTAAAAAAAAATACATATCAAAAAATAAATACTCGTAGATTTAATTCTTCAATCCAACACCTTCAATCTTCAATCTTTGTCCAAAACAAATACAAAACAAAAGTTAAGGGTGTTGGAGTTTGAATCAGTAAGAGCCTTACTGAGTAATATGAGAATAAGAAATTATAGAAAAATTCAAAAATATAAAAATGGGTCATAGTCACACAACTTTCTAAAGGGTGTACAAGAAAATGATGCCAGCATTAAAAATTGGCAAAATTAGCGTAAATGCAAAAAATAGTAAATTATTTACTTGCAAATAAGTTATCAAGTGATTTAGTCATCTATTTTAATTTCATGATAGAATAAAATGATAAATTTTTCTGTTTGATCAGCATCTCTATTCTATTTAATGTTAAGAAGATAATTGATGAAAGCTTCATACTTCAGGGGTCCAAAATGTGTAATGAATTAAGGATAAAAGTTGGGGGGGTAATTGAAGATTTTGAAAGTTTAAGGGGTATTTAGAGTAGGGTCTATACTTGAAGGGGTGCTTTTTTTTTTTTTTGAATGAAGTGGTCAAATACATAATTGCAGTATAATATATAATTAATAATTATCAATCACTATTTACAATTATCAATAACTAATAATTAATTATATGCTACTATCAAAGTAGGCAAATTTCTATACACTTGGTGGGGCCGAGCACAAGACTTGAAAGTTTTGAATTTTTAACTTTACCATGAGCAATGTCTCATTGCCACCTGAAATTAGTATGATAAATATAATAAATCAATCTTAAATATTTTTTTTAATAATTAAAATTTAGCTCGAGTCAACTTGATTAGTAAAAATAATAAAGTATATCAGATTATTTGAATTCAACTCATGTTCACCCTCGACTAAAACTAGCTCGTTTAAACTCAATTTATATAAAAATCAAATCAAGCTCAAATGCTATTTAAAATTTCATAATGATTATAAATTAAATTTGAGCAATACCTCGTCTAATTTGATTAATTTCCCATTCCCATTAGAAGAAAAAATATTTAAAAACTCATTTGTCTTGTGACTGGACAAGTCAGACTCAATTTGATGCAATTCATTTGAAATGATGTATTTTAAATTTTAAATTTTAAATTTATTGAACTTATTTGAAGAATTTGGTGATTCAATAAATTTCAAAACTTAAACTTTTACTTTGAATTATTTTTGAGTTATATTTTATATGAAATTATTTAAAATCTTTATGTAAATGAAATCATAATTCCAATCATAACAAGTTTCAGACCAGTTCTAATACTTTCCAAACACAACGTTAATCTTGAACTAAACATGTAACACCAAAAAGTAGTAGTAAACCTCAAGGCTCTTGTTCTTGGGTTTATCGCCAATTCATGTGCAATAGGACCGTGGAACTTCGAGACCATTTTACTTCTAAGTAAGTGATTTAGGTTAATGTGCTTGGGTATGTCAACGATTAATGTATAATTCTTAACAATCCCAAGAAAACAAACATTCAAATTTGGCTGTTAAAATATCAAGTTTAGAAAGTAGATTGTACTTAGATTTAACTTAAAGAGTCGTGCATATGTACAACTATATAGGAAATAATCAACCCTTTAACAACTTGAACATTAAATATACTTCTAACTGTCAAATTCAATTTGAAAGGATGACGGGTCAGAATTTTTTTTAAAAAATAATAGATAAAAAAAAAATTTCAATCTATAATTTTATTATTTTTAAGAGATAAAATTGTAAAAGTTAATGAGTTTATACATATATATTACTCGAAAGGGGACGACTGGCCCTGTTAGTCTTCGTGGCACCGTCACTGATTTTAATATTATTTTACCTACTTGAACTTATTTTATTTTAAAAGAAAGATACTAACTAGTTTTTTTTATTTTCTTTCAGGCGGCTTGAACCCATAATCAACGAAAGATCGAAGGTACAATATATTTATCAACAAATTATCTTATCTTATTTTACCTACTCAACTTATGTTTACACTATTTTTTTCCTCATTTTCTTTAAATATTGGTCGATCCCCACTTTCCCGTTAAGTAACTTAAACCCATAACCAAATAAGTAGTAAGTACAAGTTGATTATTAACATACTATCTTGTCTCGTCACGTATGTTCACACTAAGAATGCACGACTAGGGTTTATCAAAAACATGGCACACCTTGCTTCACGGCACAGCCCATGAGAGGGTTATGAAATTCTTGGTTCGTTGGAGTTCTCAAATTGGTGCACAATTGAGATTTGTGCAATGCTCGTGCAACAAATTGCTTTCAGTTTTTATGTACTCAATCAAGAGGAAGAATTACTATATTTAGAAATTGATCTTGGGATGATAGATTAATTTAAGTGCAAGCCATAATGTTGCTTTCCTTTGTGTTTCATCTGAATGAATTACTTGGAGTAACATACCAAAAAGGTTAATTTCCTTGTTTACTATTTCAATTTTCTCTTTTTCCATAGTACATTTTGTGTAATCACTATATTTGTTGTGAGAAAAATTATTCAATACTTTTTTTCTTTTTTTCTTTTTAATCTCGAATTTATTACCT
Organism: Paulownia fortunei; assembly: GCA_019321725.1. Taxonomy (NCBI): domain Eukaryota; kingdom Viridiplantae; phylum Streptophyta; class Magnoliopsida; order Lamiales; family Paulowniaceae; genus Paulownia; species Paulownia fortunei. The sequence goes on along the minus strand of CM033119.1, from coordinate 18,119,982 downwards.
TTGTTTCTTTTTTGAACGTAAGAAAATAAAGTTTTATTTTTTAAAATGGGATTTCGCCCTTAAAACTATACTCTCATTGACATTACTAATTATTATTCACTATTCTAATTTGAGGGCTAGAGTATAAATATGCATATTTTTTTAATTTTTTTACTTTTTATTTAAAATTATGCATCGACTCGAGTCAAATTGAAGCTATAGTATTGGATACGATTATTTAAAACTTTTGATAATGTCCTTGAATTGATCAAAACCACAAGTTTTCAGCCTAAATGATCTGTCCACATGGGCCTTTGATTTTATAAATTTTGGTATATTTATAAGTATTTAATGAACTATAAGTTTTTAATATATATTGTCACAACTAAACCTAGAAATTTTGGTATATTCCTAAAAATATGATTACTATTAAACCTAGAAAATTTGGTACCAAGTCAAAATGAATGGTGTTTGATAACGATAATTAGGCGAGCACATAGGCTGTTAAACACCAATAATATATATACTATTTTTTTCCCCGTAGAATTAGATTAGAGGTCAAATTTACTCAAACCCGATTTTTTTAAAAATAATTTTATTTAATTGTAATCTTGAAGATAAATCTATAAACATTTCATAAAATTAATTCTTCCAAATTAACCACTTAAAAAAATCAAATATTTTTTTTTCTCTCAAATCAATTTAAACTATTCACCAACCTCACCCGAATTGCACTTTAACAATATATGAATTTTTGCATCTTTCTATTTTTTTGTCTGATAACTAAATAATTTATTTGAAAATTTAAAAAAAATTCACTATAAAAGAAACTACTCAATGATAAAAAAAAAATCTCTATTTCCAAATCATCTATTTTTATTATTTGAGACATAAAAGGCTACCTAGAAATGCATGCTTTGGGGCTTTTCCACCACGCACAATGAGACATTATTCTACGTTAATTTTAGCAAACCCAATAATACTTATAAAGATTTTTCAGTAGTACGAGATTGCTTCGATAGTATCAAATTTGGAGATAGAAACTTTATTGGGTTTTGGACTTCTTAAGAAAAGAGATGTCAACTTTATAGCTTTGTCTTCCGAGTAGACTTACACTATGCAAATCATAAATTTATGATTATGTTACTCAAAAAAATGATTCCAATAATATATCTCTAGTGGCAAAGCTCTTGAAATGAAAGAGGTGAAAATTGAGAAATATTACTTTAATTATAAAATAATAATTGATTATTAGTAATATTATATAATTATTATTTTAATGAGACATTATTTATGAATAAATTAAAAAGAAATGATCGAGGAAGTGAATATTTTAAAATTTATTTGTAGAACAAATGAAGCAAACCACTAATTCATTTGATCCATATGAATATAGTGATAAGCGAAATTATTCATACTTCATTACTTTTATCAACGATTATTTTAGGTATGAGTATTTATATATATTAAGATACAAATTTGAGACCTTTAAAAAGTTGAAAAAAATAAACATGAAGTAACGAATCATAAATGTGTAGGAAAAGTATTGCCATAAATTTGATTTTGTATGTATTTTCTTTGCAACAATAAAAAACATGTTTCCTTATTCAACTTTGTAAAAATTTTCAAACCATAGTTTTGATTTGATAACAAAACAAGATTTTGGTAATTCTACCTCATGCTTGAAAGGGATAGATTTTGATTAAAACAAGTGTTAGAGTAGGTAGATTTGAAAACATTTTAAGGTAGAAATTACCAATTTAAGGTCATAAGGCTAACTTAAGTGGCGAATTTAAGATCTCAATACTATAATATTTTGAAATTTTGAGTTTAAATTTCATCAAGACCAAAAAAATTGTGAGGGGTTTATCTAATTTAACAGTACTATTTTGTAAATAGTTAATTTTTGATTATTAATTAATTGTTCAATATTGACATTGACATAATCATTTCACTCAAGGAAAAGAAAAAATGTAACTGGATAAGGATATTCTAGTGAATTTAGAACAAGAAATTACCATACATCAATATCTTATGTATCAATCAATCGATAATGAATTATCAACCATCACATAATAATTTATAAATACTAACTATCATTAATTACTACTGTAGAAATATATAAATACTGACACATTTGGTGAATTCGAATTCATAACTTCAAAATCTTAGAACCATAATTTTATTATCTCTAGAGCTAGTCTAACAAACCAACTATACAAACATGTAAATGCAACAAAGTTGTAATGCCTTTTTAATTTTTTATTCTTAACTAAAGAACATTCACACTTGGTTAGGACCAACTTGGATTGTGATCCCATTTCTACTTGACCAAATGGAAGCCCTTCATTTATTATTATTTTTTATTTTTCCCAAAAAAAAAAGAAAAAAAAACAAGAACTCTTCCTTGTTCAAGACATTCCACCTATTTAAACAGCATTGTTCTTTCCTCACTATCACCCAAGTGAACCAAAACCCTCCATTGCTAAATACCCTTTGTGTAACTTTTTCTCTCCATAGATATATATATATATATATATATCTAAAATAAATTAACATTTTATTTTCTTTCTCATATATTCCCAATTATATCTTTTTTTTTTTACCCTAATTTACCCTTATTCATGGACTTCACTAATACTTGTGAGGACACAAAATGGATGATTTTCTCCCTGCCTGCCATTCTTGAAATCCAGAAATCATGTGACATTACTTTGGTGTTACTTTTTATTTTTATTGTTTTTCTGAGTTGTGGGCTTATCAACTGGGCTTATTCTGCTGGTGGGCCTGCTTGGAAAAACGGCCGCCACCAAATGGGCCAAGTTCCGATCCCAGGGCCCAATGGGCTGCCCATTGTTGGCAGCTTATTCAGCTTGAGCCACGGCTTGGCTCATCGCACTCTTGCCCGCATGGCTTCAAGCCATGCCGCGATCAAGCTCATGGCTTTCAGCTTGGGTTCAACCCCTGCTGTGGTGACTTCTGACACATGCGTTGCCCGTGAAATTTTAACGTCCCCACATTTCGCTAGCCGTCCAATCAAAGAGTCGGCTAAGCAGCTCATGTTCAGCCGAGCCATTGGCTTCGCCCCCGACGGTCCCCATTGGCGTATGTTGAGAAGAATTGCCTCAACTCACCTCTTCGCGCCTAAGCGCATATTAGCCCATGAAGGGGCTCGCCAGCTAGAATGCGCAGCCATGTTGAGTGCCATAGCCAAGGAACAATCCCTCCAGGGGTTTGTACAACTCAGGAAGCACCTCCAAGCTGCTTCTTTGAACAGCATAATGGAAATAGTATTTGGGAAAAGGTACAATACCACAAAGCACGATAATGAAGCCAAAGAGTTGAACGAATTAGTAAGAGAAGGATTTGAGCTCTTGGGAGCTTTCAATTGGTCCGATCATCTCCCATGGCTAAAAAATTTCTACGACCCTTTTCATATTCAAGAACGATGTGCAGCTCTGGTACCTCGAGTCAAAAAACTAGTTAAGAAAATTATTAAGGAACATCGAAATGGAGATTCTTTTAAGTCACGTGATAATTGTGATTTCATCGATGTTTTGCTCTCACTCGATGGTGAAGAGAAACTTGATGAAGACGATATGGTGGCCGTCTTGTGGGTTAGTACAAGCTTTCTTTCTTTCTTTATTTGCAATAAATTCTTTTAGCAAATTTTTATGGGTCGAGGAATTTTTGTCGGATAAAGAAAAATGCATGCATTAGCTTATATAACTAAGTCATGCAGAAAAATGTGCAGAATTGCGTGGACAATGCGCAATGACAATAAAATTTGTTAATAATGATTTTGGGGTAATTTGTTTTTTTTTTGGCATTGAATTGTCGGTATACGTGACATTAATTTTCAATAATTTCTCAATAAAAAAATATAAAAATAAAATAATGATAATTTAAATACAATTCTTATATTATATGAAGTATGTAATAGAGTGGATATAGATATTTTCACTTAGCATCTTGTTACCAATATAGATTATCTTTTATTGCAGTATGTGCTAATCTAGCTAGGGTTTCTTAGTTATTTTGGAGCTTGATTCTTGATTGAACAGGAAATCCATCAATTTTTCATGTTTTTTTTATCACACAGGAAATGATATTCCGGGGAACTGATACAACAGCCCTGCTAACAGAATGGATTATGGCAGAACTAATCCTTAACCCCCAAGTCCAAGCAACCCTCCACTCCGAGCTCCAAAACATAGTATCAAACGAGCCATGTGGTGTCATCACAGATGCCTACATTTCCAAATCACCCTACCTGGAGGCAGTGGTGAAGGAGACTCTCCGGCTCCACCCACCGGGCCCCCTCCTGTCGTGGGCCCGCCTGTCGACGGCCGACGTCCGTCTCAGCAACGGCATGGTAGTACCAACCAACACAACTGCAATGGTGAACATGTGGGCTATAACTCATGATCCAAGAATCTGGAACGACCCCTTCATTTTTAGGCCAGAAAGGTTTCTTCCATCAGCTGGTGGGGTCAGTCTTGATGTGAGGGGCAGTGATTTGAGGCTGGCGCCGTTCGGAGCCGGGCGTAGGGTTTGCCCTGGAAAGAACCTGGGGGTGGCCACTGTCAGCCTGTGGGTGGCAAAGTTGGTGCACCATTTTGAATGGATTGAAGATAGTGCCAGGCCTGTTGATCTGAGTGAGGAGTTGAAGCTTTCTTGTGAGATGAAGAAGCCTCTCTCAGCTGTGGCGATTCCAAGGGCTAAGGGGTTCTTTGTTGTTTAGGGTTTCTTCTGGTGAATGATCATCAATTGTTTACTCAACTTGATGTTCAAGTATACTCTATGTTTGTCTACATATATGGTGCATGCAGAGAGAATAAAGGTGACATAATTATGTTGTACTAATTAAAACCAAGTTATATATTCCTATGTAATAGTACTATAGTTGGACTAGTCACTAGTCCTATGTTTATGCTAAAAGTTATGTTTGTATCGCTAAATGTGAAATATATTGCCAAATAGAAAGAGTACACTTTTGCCTCTCCTTGTCAAAGAATATTAGTGACAAGCAATAATTACAATAATGATTTTCATAAATTTAATAGTAATAAAAATATATTTAGATTGTTACTATAAAATTTTTGTCACAAATTATAGTGACAACTTTGTGGGAACTATCATTGCAGCAAAACAATATATAGTCATTGTCACTTAATACATCATAATCATAACTTTCATTTTGTCACAAATGTGTGCTTAGTTTAGTGTTTTGGGAGAATGTTGGAAAATGTGTTTATTAGGAGGAAAACATACTAAAAAATATAATGTATGTTTAGTTTAATTTTAAGAGAATAAACTAAGAATGAAAATTGAAGCAAAAATGATATCAAACATTGCAATCGTGATATATATTTTTGTCACTAATATTCTTTTTTCTAGTAGTGATGACAATAAACATATAAAATACCAAATTATAGGATTGTTTGCCTTGAACTTAATACTCTGGTATCTATGTCCTAAATTTATTGATCCATCTGTACAATATAAAGTCAACTTATTTAATCTTTGAACTAATTAATCATATTAGTATTTTGTTATATTATTTAACATTATCATTCAGTTAGATTAAAAAAATGACTAAATTATTAATTATTGCATTTAACAATAATTAAGTTTACTATAAGAAAAACAACAATAATGATAAAATGTTAAATTACAATGCCAAAATTATCATTAGTGACATATATTAGTAATGATAATTGTTATTTTGTATCAATAGTGGTATTCACAAATATAATATTGATAATAATTATTTTTAAGTTATTCCGTTAATAATTAATAACACATGTATAATAATAATCTAAGGACAACACAGATTTAGTTAGAATCTTTGTATTAAGTTTCGTCGCCACAATATATGTATCACAAATTGTTCTAGTAATAACTTATACTTAATTCTTATGTCATTAATTATCGATGGAAAACTTATATATATATATATATATTATCACTATTAAGTTTATAAAAAATATTATTGTGACAAAAAATAAAATTTTCTAACTTGGTATATAATCAATGACAATTTTAATATTTTCACTTGATATTTAATTATTATTATTATTATTATTATTATTATTATTTGGTTTATAGTAGTTGAATAGTCAGCATAACCAACGAACCTTAATTTTGCCGTGGGGGGTCAATCGGTTCAAAGCGTACCTACTACCTATCTTGGTTAAAAAATTTAAAATCCCATTAATGGAACAAACAAGAATGCTATACATACCTTTGTTTGGTTTTATTTTTATTCTGGCATTTTTCTTTTATAAAAACGAAATTATGTTTGTCATTTTTATTTTTTAAAAATAATATTTTTTTTCAAAATATCTTTAATTTATTACAATATTTAAATAATTTTTTATTTTATTATACTTTTTTATTATAACAAAATAAGATTGATAAGACATTTACAATAATATTTTGAAAACTTAACTAAATTGACAGTTCAATCGGGAACTGAAGATCGTTCAGATTCGATTATGATTAAATAATCGAATTTTATTTTATTTTATTTAAAAAATTAAAATTGATATTTTGTTATATGTATGTGGTTATTTAAATTTTGTATTTTGTTAGATTTTTTTAGTTAGTTATTTTTTTTATATTTAAATTATATTACATAACAATTAATATATTATATTATCATTTTAAATAATATAATAAAAAAATATAATTAATTTTCATAAGATCGATCGGGCCGACAGTTGAACCGGTCCGACTGATTAAACGACTAATCGGTAATAAAATCGATTTGATTATCGATTCGATTATAAAAACACTAATCTACAGTTGATTTTTTTTTTTTATTAATTACAACAAACAATATTGACAAATATTTCTATAGTAAAAAATATTCTAAAAAATATATCACATTATTTTCACACATTCTCCAATTTCACTATCAATATATATTTTCTCAAAATAATTACACCGTCTTCGTCTTCGTCTCTACCGATAACGTCTCCGTCTTGTCTCTACCGAAAAGATTCCAATAGTCAAAAAAAGAAAAAAGAAAAAAAAATGAAGAATAGATAATAATTGCTAAAAGACATGACTAAGCATTGAATAATGTTTGTGAAATTCTGCAGTTGCTTTTAGACAAACCCCAGAAACAACTAGTTTGGCTGGTCAAATACCAAACTATTCAAGGCACGATGCTTTTTGGTCCAATATCAAAATGTTTGAAAGGTCCACTAACACTGAGAAGTTATGTATTGGGCGTGGTATTATTCCAAAAACGTGTTACATTTTTTTTAAGGATAAACTTGGTCATAAAAGAGTTCTCGATTTGAGAAGAGATGGTCATTTTGTAATATCAAAAATTTAAATTTTTCATCACTGTCGATTCATATATACAAACGACATCATTGTGGAAAGAATGGAATTTAAATGTCACAATTATTTTTTATTAAGAAGACAAAAGACAAGAAGAAGTCTTTTATCTGTTCATGTTTGATGAACAGAAATTCTGTTCTAACATATGCAACACAAATTGTATGACTATTACAAATAAATAATGAATCAAATCTTCTATAAATTTTCCTATAAAAGAGAAAGAAACTCAAACATCTTCAGCACAAGAACAAGTTGAGGCATCATCATTTCAACTATTTGAAACTTCAGATGATTTGTTTATCATCAACACTGAGGCATATCTGGTGGCGGTGGCAGCATTTGAGCATTCGGGCCTTTGCCATTCTTAACTATGAATACCATTCCCATTCCCCAGCTCACATGGCGCTCAAAATGGCAATGCATGAACCAAACTCCTGCAAATTATGAGTATGAATAAAGAAATATATATATATATATATATATATTTATATGGCTATAAACATGATAGAAAGAAATGAAATTAGCACAAACCTGGATTATTCGCCTTAAACCTTATCGCTGTCCAGCCATTTCTTGGCACTGCAATTGTTTCCATCAAAGGAGGGTCGACAAGATTATAGTTCAAAGGATCTTTGTCTTTGTCGAAGTTCCCAAATCCCGACCCAACTACATAGAAGCTGTATCCATGTAAGTGCATGGGATGATCAATACCTGCGACAGTGTTGGTTCCCTGGAAAACAAGTTCCACTGTGGAATTATACTCAAGAACAATCACATCAGTTCCATTCTCAGGCCTCCACAGGTCTCGGGGGATAAAATCTTGGGTATAATTGAAACGGAAAGGTGGGTTATCAGGGAAGTCGGTTTCATAAACTCCATTGATGCCTTTGTAATAAGCTTGAAGAATGTCGGTTCTTGGTAGCTGCATGGTTATGTTATTCACACTTGCTAAAAGTCGTTCCTGAAACGGTCCATCACATGAATTTCCAGCACATGGGCGTAGATTGATTGAGAGTGTGAAGAACAATGTATTGGTGACATTTAAAGGAACATCGACAGGGTATTTTTTGTTTGCTAAACTCCTGAGTTGATTGGTAAAATTGGCTGATGCAATCGTGTTGTTGAAGTCGGGAAGAGTTGGTAGAAATGGTGATGATGGTGGAGTGTAATTGCCCATGTATTCAACAATCCCTGTTGTGGTTGTGTTTTGGAAATTTCCAGCACTAGCATAAACCCTGGAGGCCATGTAATAGTGACTTGGTGGCTGATTAGCTACCAACAGCAAGTCAATGGTTTGTCCAGGAGAGATGGTAATGTAATCAGTATTCAATGGCTTTGTGTAGCTTCCATCTGATCCAACAACAGTGACATTATGGTTTGCAATTTTGAAGAACATAATGTTGTTCATCACTGCATTAACCACTCGGAGCAAATAAGTTTGTCCAAATTCCACTGTCAGCTTGAATGTATCTGCATTTGAATCATAAAGAAAAAACAAAACAATTTAATTAAAATCTTTGCTCCTATAATTTTAAAATATAGTAAACTTACATCTAAAATCTATTATAAATTTATGATTTTATGCAGTTGAATTTAAGATTATATAGAGTTGAGGGGACGAGTGCCCTGCTAGTCCCCTAGCTTCGTTCCTGATTATAATTATTATGATATTAATTCCACAATACATATATAAATCAGACAAATATCAACCTTGTCTTGAGCACGGATATAGATCACCAGGTTGTCCATTTATAAGGAAAGCATCAGAAACATTAGGGTCGCCTCCACTGGCAAGAAATTCCTCCATAACCTTCTGAACATCAGCATTCCACCACTCTCCTGTATTGCACAATCATCAAACTGTTAGTAATTACTTGTTTAACTCTAATAATTTTATTTTATTTTTCTGTTTATAAGCAATTTTTAAAATTATTGCCAAATGTACCTAGTAAGACGGGCACTTCTGCATGAGGCTTAGGGAAAGGATAGGAATTTCTCTTCTGGGGTAAAATAATGAGGGCACCATAGACAGATGCTCTCGACCACTCGCTATGAGCGTGCCACCACAAAGTTCCTTCCTCATCAGAGAGCACAATCCTTTGGCTAAACTTTGTGCCTGGCCTGACGGGGCACTGTGTCACGTACTCAGGACCGTCGGACCATGGATACCTGGGCATTTTCACTCCATGCCTGAAATTTAACATATAATTTCAGCCATACAGAAATAATTCTCTCATCACACATAAAAAAAATAAAAAAATTGATACTAAATTGAGAAAATTATACCAGTGGATGGTTATATTATGACTAGCACGGTTATAAACATCGACAATGACTGTATCTCCTCTTCTTGCATATATAGTTGGCCCTGGAAACTGTCCATTTATGGTCAACATAGTCTTGTTGGTGCAAAGCCTGGTGTGTGAAGCATCTTGCAGCTGGAAATCGAAGCGACGGGATAATTATAAATAGCTTCAGAATACTATGCAATTTATGGATGAAAATGCTTTAAGTTTTTGGATCATCATTAAACTTACCACAAACTTATGTCGACGAACTGCAGCTTGCCCTGGTAGTACGCTGCAAAGAAGAATAAAACCTATAAAATACAACGCGAAAGGCTTCATATTCAGCCACATTGTTTGCTAAAAATTAACCTACGAAACCCTTCTTCGATTATAGTACTGTTTAATGTGGTTTGTTCTTGTGTTGTTCTTCAAATTGGAGCAAATGGTGTAGTACTTATAGGGCTGGGAAAAATACACTTTTGGGGTTTGAATATCTTCAGTAAAGAAAGTCGACGGCTAATGCTGTTTTATTTCGTCACGTTAATCATGGGTGGATTAAGGTTGTCCTAATGGATAAGATAATTTGTAGTGGTCTTTTTTTCTGGTTTCGTTTTCAAATACCCTGAATTTGACCATCCATAGACATAGATTGTGAAATTCTTGTCTGCATGCCGACCTAATCTTCCTCCGTCGTGGTGTGAAACAGTGGAAGTGATCCTTATTACAAGAAGAAATTATTTATGTGACTAGTTATAATTAATTATATGGAACTTTCCTTGTATAGTTTCAGTTGGCTTTCCACTCCGAATGACCATGTCTCCCATTCAAATTTCAGCCGTCCCAAACTTTTTATTAATACTATTATTTTCTTACATATAGAAAGATTAAAATATTTTTTTTTTGACTTTTTTTTTCTTTATTTTTAAAATTATGAAAATTAAGAATCCGACCCACAGAATCTTAAATTTGAAGTTGGTCCGATCTTAAGTTTTGACAAATACACTCTAATTTGAATATTCATTTTTATCCATACTTTTCATTAGACATTCTAATAAGAAAATTATTAAATAAATCAAAATTTAAAAAATAAGAATAAAAATGGTAATTTAATTACCTTTTTTTTCTTTGCATTTTTTAGGGGGATTTTTTTTGAATTAAAAATTGCAAGTTGTGTGGAATGAGTAAGAAACCGTGTAACAGCTGCCAGAAACGATTTCATTAATGTTAAGAATGAGTCCTTCCAAACGTAATTTTCTGTAATTATTTGAAAATGTCTGCAGCAGCCTCTCCATTAAATTAACAGTTGCTGTTCACCTGTTTATTCGAACCCTGATATGTCTGTAGTGTAACGACTATGTTAAGAAAAATTTAGAATATGTGATTTTAAATTTTATTTTTAGAAGGAGAAATTCATTAAAATTAAAAATATAACAAAAACTTTATTAAATTTTGAAATGTTACAAAAAAAACTCTCAATTTTCACAAACGCTCAAAGTTAACAAGACTCCACTTTTATATAAGACTACTAGTCTTATTTTTTTGTTCACTTCTCGACGATTTATAAGATTAGGAACTTAAGTATTTATAAAAGAAGAAATAAAATACATACCACATATTTAATTAAACTAATTAATTTTCTACCACACATATTATAAAAAGCTAACGTACTAATGCTAGGCTTTTGTGTTACACCACCAAACAGCATAATGCAAATGAAATGCAAGATGAAAACTTTTGTAACCAACCACATCTTTTTGCGATAAATGAGTGAATCCTCCCCCTATTATCTAAATCTTCTGATAATTTCTTCTCGTGTTGTTTTTAAGGTTGCAGAAAATAGTCCATTATTTATAGATAGGAATTATATTTCGGAACTTCTGAAATTATATGGTCACATTAATCATTCATATGTTCAAGGTTGCCCATATGCATCACATGGGATTAGTCTTTTTTGGTTTCTGAATTTGACCAAACATATCCAATTATGGCAATATTACTATTACTAATAAGAAAGAAATATATATGGAAGTCTTATTGAATGCGAAACTTTCTTGTATTTTAAGGGAATGTTTGCAATTATCTGCTTATAGCTGCAAAAAAAATAGTTTTTAGACCAAATTCTGCTTCCGCTTTAAAAATTCAGCTAAAAGCTGAAGCAGGTGAATGGGTGCTTTAAACTATTTTTTCTTTTTACTAAATTTGTATTATATGACATTTTTCCCTTAAAAATATTTTTGTATTCCAATAATATCCTTACATCATATAAATGTATAATTATTTATATGAATATATGAATATAATGGTAATTATTTATATATTTATATTTAGATATTTGTAAATACACAAATAATGCATATATATATATATATATGAAATAGATACAAATATTTTTATGAATATTAATATTATGCATACAAATTTATAGTCATGTATATAAATATATATAACTATAAATATACAAATATGAACTTATAAATATTTATGCCTAATTATATTTCTATTTGAAAATCAAAAAATATATTTGTAGATATATAAATATATAATGAATATTGTTTATATATATTTATGTATAGCATGTATAAATATTTATATTTCTGTATATGAACATATAAATATTTATAAGTAATCATATCCATATAAATAAAAAATAACTAACTATAAACTAATACAATATATATATATATAAACTTATATATACACACACACATATATATATATGAGTATTTATATGAAAATAAGAATATGTAAATAGATATATAAAAATAGAAATATGGACACACTGATAATTTATAAATAATTATATTTATATAAATACAAATGACTTATGTAAATTATTATATATCCGAATGAATATATACTACTAATAAATAATTATATCTATGTAAATATGATACAATTAAAAATATCTATATAAATATATAAATATATTTAGATACATATATATTTGTATTTAACACACATAAGTATGTGCATATGCATGTATATTTATATGAAAAAGTATATATTTATATATAATTAAATATATACATAAATATATAAATATGAAAATATAAATATTTATAACTAATTGTGAAATATTTTTAGCGACGAACTAATGCTTGGCCTTGTGTTACACCACCCAGGAGCATAATAAATATGAAATCTTTTGTAGCCAACCACATTTTTTTGCGATAAATAGTGAATCCTCCCGCTATTATCTTCAATTAACTAAATTCTTGATAATTTTTTCTTGTGTTGTTCTTAAGGTTGGAGAAAATGGTCTATTATTTTTAGATAGGAATAATATTTCAGTACTTCTGAAATTATATGGTCAAATTAAGAATTCATGTGTTTAAGGTTGCCCATATGTATCACATGGGACTAATTTTTTTGGTCTCAATTACAGGTATCCTGATTTGACCAACAATATCCAACTATGGAAAAATTACTATTACTAACAAGAAGGAAATATATATATATATATATATATATATAAGTCTTATTGGATGTGAAACTTTCTTGTTTTTTAAGTTGACATGGTTTTATCTCGTACTTTCTTACAAGACAATTTAATAAAGTACTTGAAAATTTCTATATTACTATCAACATTTCTAATTACAAAAAGTGAATAAATAAGTATTTGAAATACTTTTTGGAAAAAAAAAAAATTCAAGTTTACACTAATAATATTGTCATTGAATAAACTCAAATTTCTTTGTAGGAATGTGATTTTTGGTTATATTTATAGCATCTGTTCTAGAAGAACAGCGCATGTAATGCATGGGAATATGTATAGGGGAGTAAGACATTGTAAATTCAATGAATTATATAATTTTAGATTAATAATTGGGGGCTCGAAGGTGCCTAACTTACCACTATTGGATTATAGGGACAGGTTATACCTTATTAAGAAAGATAGTAGCTATTTTCGTACACTTTTGACGAGAGTCGGGAGAGGTAGCTGAAGCAAAAGAAAATGCTACTCTTTGTAATTAAATAAAAAATATTTTCCTCATTTTAAATTATATAACTTTAATCTTGGGGAAAAATATTTTGTTTTATATTATTTTTGAACCTAAGATTTTAGTGAGGAATATATTAAAAAATATTTTTCTCATTTTAAATAATATAACATTGTATTTTATTTTTTGCATCCTTTGCTTTTCCTCGCTAAATTCTTTGATTCAAACATAGCAAAACTGAAAAAAAAAAGGATATTTTTTTGGAGTTAGGTAGAGGAAAACCGAGTAAGGACTGCCAGGAATAGTTTCAAAATAATAGAAAAGATCTTTTGTTCTTATTATATCATAAGTTTTAAATTAGTTGAAAATGTCTCCGACAGCTTCAACTATTTGCACTCTATTATTCTAACTAATGTAATCATTCACATGCTTAGCTACATATTCTTTTGAAGCCTCAATATTTTTCTTATTCACAATTTTTTGCACAAGAGCCAAATATTAATTAGTGTTGTGAAATAAATAAAATTATTTAGAAGTAAAAGAAAGTAAAGAAATATAACAGTAGAGAGGATAATATCTTTCACTTGTATTCCATGCAATTTTGTACAAAATATTACATCATCTATATTTTTAGGCATCCTATTTCAATTCAAAAGGTACAAGATTAATAATTAGGGGAATCATGAGGAGTATTTAAGATCACAAGATTAATGATATAACTAGTAGAACAATCAACATTTTAAATCATAGGGGATGAGACATTTCAACTAAAGGGAGATGAAGACAAATAGACATTCATTAACAATATTAATAAAACTCCCCTTTAACGTTCATACATAAAAAATAAACCACATTAAAATCTTACAAGGAAAAGACTATGTGGGAAAATCCTAGAGAAGGAAAAAGAATACACTATTTTTGTGTAATACGCATTATAAACTGTCTTATTAGAATTCTTGCCACGAAAATTCAATGGGATAAATTTTGGTCATGGAAAAAAGAGTACAATGTGTATAAACTCTCTCTCATTATCATATGAGATTCTTATATAGATGCATTCCAATATTATGTTTCAACTTCTCAAACGTTGCAGTGGTGGCAATATTTGAGCTGGTGCCGTTCTCAACTATGATTACTTTATATATATTTTGATTGCAATATGATATGTACGAAAAAAAAAAAATTCATATTGAAAGATTTCTTTCAAATATTTTGTTTTCTTTTATGTTATTCAAATACAACGACACCAAGTTATCATGGAGTTTTTATTTTTAGATGAATATGATGGTCAATGACTTGTTCTATATCCGATACTCTTTTTGATAGTTGAATCCAACTTAACTTGAGTGTACGAAGAGCACCATCGGACATTAGTGGCCTTGAGTTCCAAGGCTCATTCCCCTTCAAAGCGCAACAGAAGTCATTTTTGATTGTGCTGGGGTTGTAGGTTTCAGCATCTAATCAAGGCATGTGTTTATGTTTCTGTTTAGAGTTATAAGGTTGACAATAATGTTTGGTTCATTGATCATTATTATTGTTTTCCTTGTCAAACTTGTACTTCTCATTGAGTTTTCAAATAATGTATCTTGTCACAATGTTGTGATCCATTTTGCAGTTGTCACAATATTTTGATGTTATTTTGGAAAATATAAGTTAACTCATTTCGATTGTATAGGATTTTGCCTAAATGTTTCATAATTATTTAATGAAAATATGATGTTAAATGTATTTTATTTTTTAAGAGATGTTAAATATATTTGTGCATTTGTTAAGTGAAAATACTTGTTAGCCTTTTTCGCCAAAATGGACATTCACTGAGCCCTTTATTTAAGTATTTTATATAATTTTCCTTCTTCCTTCTAATAATAGAATGGAACCTAGATAAGATTCTGTAGCCCATAGCAAGAAGGGAATGATCCTTGGAGATATTTATTTTTGTAATAAAAAGATAGGAAAAATACCTAGCCCTTGAATTTTCTTTAGGATTTGAGTTATCTTTCAATTTGGAGTTTTATGGACAAATATTTATTTTAGAGATTGATTTGCTCAATAACTTTATATTTCATTGATTTTTATTTGTGACTTGAGTTTTTGGGGTTTCGCAACTTGAGATTAAGTCTATTTAAATTTGAAACTGTAGGGCATATCAACCATGATGTATGTGCTACTGTGTAGATTGGTGTTCATGTATTAGAATATGACAGTTAGGGTTCCCTTGTAAGAAATGAACAACTAAATTTATATTGAAAAATAATAATGCTTAAAATTTCAGTATAACTAAGTTATTTTTTTTTAAGAAAATTATAAAAGATCTACAATATAAATATTTTGTCTAAAAGGTCCATGAAAATACCTTTTAATCTAGAAAATTCATTATGTCAACTTTTCTTTGTAAAAAAATCCAAGTATTAACTTTTACACTAATACGATTAAGATTTATGTTTTCTGAACTAAATTATCCATGGGCTTATTTCATTAAGTAACTAGTGTATAGGATGTTTAGATGAAAATATTTTCTTTTGATTTTTCAAATTCATAATTGTATCAAAGAACATTTTTAAGTTTACTTTTGCATTATTATTTAATATTTTTGTGTGAATATAGAATTGCGAACTTAACAATTAAATGTTAACTGACTCTATAGTACACATCTTTTTAATATTGAGAAAATCAAATGTTAATAAAAAATTTGTTAATGTAGTAAAAAAAAAAATCTTGAACGTAATAATTGAATCTAGTTGCGAACAAATAATAATCAATAAATATAGACCATATAGCATCCTAAAGATGTCACTTAATAGAAAGAACATAAAATATTAACATAAACAACAACATATCATAATATAAATCATTTCATATTCCAACTTATGACACTCAACATATTTTATTTATTTCACCATGATATAATTTTTATTCAGTTAATATCGAACATGACTAATACATGCATCAAAGTATTGGAAACATCTATCCATAATTTTTCATTTTATTTATGTTTAAGACACGTTTATTGAGCGTCGAACACATATTCAAAGAGTGTCAATAAGTCATAGACATGATTACAACTAGATTTCATAAGTATAAATATTGCATTACAAAATATAAGTTTGTGTGGCACGCTTGTTTATGGGATATGCTTCCTATCCTAGCTAAATCATAGCGCAACATAAATAACATTGTACTACTTCTAGCTTTTTTTTAAAATTATTACAGAAATGAAAATTTTAAACTATGAAGTGTAAAATGCTTAAATCTCATAATTTATCAATTGGCAGAAAGACAAGAAACAAAAATTCTTTACTTTCTTTATATAGTTATTTCCAATTTATTTCCCCATAACTCAAGACTAAGAACAATCCCAAATAAAAACATGATCATAACTTATTACAATATTTTTCGTATAAAGGTAGTTGTTTCTGACTCGACTGAGGTTTACTCTAGGCAACTCCTAGCACTCCTGTTGCGCGATTCTGTTCTCAGGTCGTGCCAAATGTAGAAGCATCGCACTATCAGGAAGCACAGAGGGAAGAAAACTGAAATTCAAGCATATATATCTTCAAACTTATTTAATTTTAACAGAAATTTCATTCCCATTCCCCAGCTTACATGGTGCTCAAAATGGCAGTGCATGAACTAAACTCCTGCAAGACAAGATGTTAGCAGAATATGAGGTTTGATGATACAAATATAACAGCATAAAATTAAGAAAAACGGAAATTTATAAGGCAACTAATTAATTAACCTGGATTATTTGCCCTAAATCTTATTGCTGTCCAGCCATTTCTTGGCACTGCAATTGTTTCCATTAGAGGAGGATCGACAAGATTATACTTCCTAGGATCATTGTCTTTGTCGAAGTTTCCCAATCCCGATCCAACCACATAAAAGCTATGTCCATGTAAGTGCATTGGATGATCAATACCAGCTACTGCGTTTGTTCCTTGGAAGACAAATAGATCCATTCTCAGGCCTCCACAGGTCTCGGGGGACAAAATCTTGGGTATAATTGAAAGGGAAAGGTGGATCATCAGGGAAGTCAGGATCATAAACTCCACTGATATTGTTATAATAAGCTTGAAGAATGGCGGTTGTTGGTAGCAACATGGTTCTGTTATTCACACTTGCCAAAAGTCGCTCTTGATTTGGTCCCTCGCAAGCTGTGTTGTTAGGACACGGGCGCAAATTGATTGAAAGAGTAAAGAATAAGGTAGTGTTGATGTTTAAAGGAACATCAACTGGATATGTTTCATTCGCCACACTTTTAAGTTGTCTAGTAAAGTTGAAAAAATGCAAATGTATTGTTGATTTCAGGTAGAGTTGGAAGGAATGGTGATGATGGTGGAGTAATATAACTGCCATTATACACTATAATTCCAGTTGTAGTTGTGTTTTGCCATTTCCCTCCACTAGCATGAACCCTGGAGGCCATGTAATAGTGACTTGGTGGCTGATTAGCAACCAAGAGCAAGTCAATGGTTTGTCCAGGAGAGATGGTAATGTAATCAGTATTCAATGGCTTTGTGTAGCTTCCATCTGATCCAACAACAGTGACATTATGGTTTGCAATTTTGAAGAACATAATGTTGTTCATCACTGCATTAACCACTCGTAGCAAATAAGTTTGTCCAAATTCCACTGTCAGCTTGAATGTATCTGCATTTGAATCATAAAGACAGCAAAAACAGTTTGCTTAAAATCTTTGTTAGTTTAAACATGGACGAAAGCACAAATTTTAGGTTTTGCGGCGAGATTGAAATTTTTCTCAAGAATAATGACAGAAAGATATTCTTAACCATATTAAATAAAACTGGGGGATAAAATTTTAAAATTTATTCAATTTATATGTAAAATTTATTATAAATTTAAGATTTTACATAGTTGTATTATTTAATATTATATAGACACGAGGGGATAACTGCCCTTACTAGTCCCTCAACTTCGTCTTTTACTATAATTACTACAGTATTAATTCCACAGTGGATATGTAAACCAGACAACTATCAACCTTGTTTTGAGCACGGATATAGATCACCAGGTTGTCCGTTTATAAGAAAAGCATCGGAAAAACTTACGATTAGTACAAGAAAGAAATTTTTATAGAAGTCTTATTGCATGTGAAACTTTCCTGAATGGCAAAGTTGTATTTTTTATCTCGTATATTGATCTAGTATTGTCTTCTATATTTTGAGAGTGTGTTAAATTTAGGACACTATCTTAAAAAATTTGACATTTTAGAATAAATTTCCTTGGAGATTGATAATTAGGTTGGAAATTACTGAGTTGGACAAAAAATTGAGATTTTTTTTTTCAAGTTAGTGGAAAAATTGGCTAAGAGGAATCCTATATGAATCCAACTTATTCCACGTGTAAAAATGAAGGGAACCCTTGTCATGTTGACAAATAATAAAAAAAGAAAAGAAAAAAAAAAGGGTTAAATTCATTTTCTCCTTTGACTAATGATTTGGTATCCCTATACAAATTAAATCTTTAATTAAACCAGGCTTTAAAAAGATAAGTTGAATGAACAAAAATACCTTGTGACTGAACAAATTCACTTTATCCTTTATTAAATTTTATATAGTGTTTTGTCTCCTTTCACTCAAAATATCAATTAATTTGACCATAAACTTTATTCAACATAAAAAAAAACTAATTAACTGATATTTTATTTTTGTTTTGTAAAGTTTTAAATAAATTTTTAAGTATTAGTTAGGTACCATATTTCAAACTAAAAAAATATAATTATTCGTATTAAAAATAAATATGAAAGAATATTTCCAATTATAAAAATCTTAAGCAAAAAAAAAAACATTCAAAAATAAATTCTTAGGGACAAAAGCATCCTCTACAATCAAATATATAACTAAATTAACTCCAAACTTTATTCTACATTTAAAAACTAATTGTATAAGCTATCATTTTTGCTTTATAGAAGTTTAAACAAACACAAAACTATTAATTACATTTCATGCTAACAAATTATAGTAAAATATGATACTAACAAATTAAAATAAATATATTATTTGTATTAAATAAACATACACAAAAAGAAAACTTTAATAAAGAAGGAATATACTTTAGAAATGAATTTTTTAAAAAAACTCCTTTTTACAATCAAATATGTCAACTAATTTGACCCTAAATCTTCTTAAATATGAAAACACTAGTTGAATATTGTGTCAATTTTTTATCTTTTAGATATTTTTATTCAAATATGTTTTATCAAAATTAATATCTATTTTTATGTTTTATTTAAATATGGTTTATTTAAACTTATGTAAAGAAAATTGACACCTTATTCAATTAATTTTCATGTTTATTAAAATTAAGGAAATATATTTACTTGCTAAGAGGTCTTTTTTTTAATAGTTAATTTCTTGAATATTTTTTTTCTTTATGAGTTCATCATTTAAAGTGTTTTTTTTTGTTTATGTTTATTTATTATATATAATATATTTATTAATTTGTAGTATGATACTTTACTAATATCTTTGTGTTTGTTTAAAATTATATAAAGCAAAAGACGTCTTATTCAATATTTTTTTTGTGGAATAAAGTTTGGGGTTAAATTTGTTGACATATTTGATTGTGGAGGGTGTTTTTTTTTCCTTGAGACTTCATTTTTATGTTTTTCTTTTTGAAATAATTTTTTCATGTTTTTTTAATATGTATAACTGTATTTATTTTATTTCTTAGTAAGGTATCTTACTAAGAATTAAATATTATTTAAAAGTATATAAAACAAAAATAAAATACTTTTTAATTAATTTTTTATGTTGAATAAAGTTTATGGTCCAATTGATTAATATTTTGCTTGAAGTGAGATTAATTGTTACATAGAATATAATAGGAAGTAAAGTGAATTTATTTTTTTATAAAGTCACAAGAGTATTTTTATCCATTCAAGTTACTTTTTTAAAGTTAAGGGGTAACCGAAAATTTAATTTGTGTAGGAGGTATTTCATTCCAAACCATTAGTACAGGGCAAAATGAATTAAAACATAATTTTCTTTGTTCTCAAGCCTGTCCATCCTCCCGAAACCACAAAATATAAAATTTATTTACAAAAATAAATTTTCACATTTAAATTTTAAAAAATATTTTAAATTCAACAATTAATAAAACAGAAAGTAGTTTACATGATATATTAAATATTAGGAAAGATAAAAAATAATTTAGAAAATTTACTAAAAATATAGGAAAAAGAAAAAAATGATCTTCTTCAATAACGAATATTTTCAAATTTGATACCAAACCATTAATTCAGGGATGCAAAATGAATGAAAACATATTTTTTCTTGTTCCCAAGCCTCTCCGTCCTCCCCCCAAACCACATAAAATAAACGTTTTTTACAAAAATAAATTTTCACCTTTAAAAATTAAAAAATTATATTTAAATTCAACAATTAATAAAACAGAAAGTAGTTTACATAATATATTTAAATATTAGGAAAGATATAAAATAATTTAGAAAACTTACTGAAAATATAGGAAAAACAAAACAATCATCTTCTTCAATAACGAATAATTTTAAATTTCTTTGATATATTTTTCATTATTTATTTTTCAGTAAAATTAATACGTATGAAAATAGAAAAATTATTGCACTAGAAATACAAATGTACTATAACCTAATAATCTTAAATTGCTTATCATAAATTTAAAG
Organism: Paulownia fortunei; assembly: GCA_019321725.1. Taxonomy (NCBI): domain Eukaryota; kingdom Viridiplantae; phylum Streptophyta; class Magnoliopsida; order Lamiales; family Paulowniaceae; genus Paulownia; species Paulownia fortunei. The sequence goes on along the minus strand of CM033119.1, from coordinate 18,098,755 downwards.
AATTGTTTAGATGTTAATAAAGTTTTTTAAAATCAACAAATAAACAAAATAAAAAATGGTTTACATAATATATTTAAACAATTTCTTAATTTAAAAAAATATAAAATAATTTCGAAAATTCACAAAAAAGGAACAAAAATATCTTCTTCAATTTTTTTTTAAAATAATTTAGAAAATTAAGAGAAAAAAGAACAAAATTGTCTTCTTCAATACAAAATATTTTAAATTTGTTTTACATATTTCCAATAAACTTAAAATCTAGAAAATTATGGCACTAAAAATACAAGTTTTCTATAATCTAATGTTTTTAAATTACTTATCATAAATTTAAATAAGTGATTAGAAGTTTGAAATTTCACATTAAAAATTAAAAAATATATTTAAATTCAACAAATAAAAAATAGAATATAATTTTACATAATATATTATAATAATCTCTTAATTCTAAAAAATATAAAATAACTTAGAAAGTTTATAAAAAATAAAGAAAATAAATCTTTGCCCTCCCCCCCCCCCCCCCCCCAAACACCCATCACCACATCCCCAACAACCTACCAACCCCAAATAAAAATAATTTGGAAAAGAATGTGTCATTTTCTGACATTTACAGTAATATTCAAATCTACTTTTTCACCAAAAAATATTCAAAATTACAGTAATATCTGTCATTTTCTGAAATCAAATCACACCCAATAAACTTAAATTTCTTTGTGGGAATCTTTTATAATAACACCCCATGTAATGCATGGGAATGTGTTCAATCAATTATGCTACTTCCACGTCTGGTTGATAAGTAATTTGGAAGAGAATGTGTCACACTCACCATTAAATTATAGGAACATGTAATATAAAAGTAATTAGTACAACGAAAGTAACTATTATAAATAAGTGAAAAATAGGTGATATGGAAATTTAATTGGATGTGAAACTTTCTTGTATTTTAAGTTGACTCTTTCTCTTTTAGATTATGTCGACAACACATATTAGAAGAGAGTTGGTTGTAAATAATCCTATTAACAAATTAATTGATGTTTGGCTGTTGTGGGAATATATGAAGTTAGATGAAATAGCAAGTTATTGATGGACTATCATAAAATAAGTTGGGACAAGAAAACATGTGAAACATATTAGTGAGAAAAATAGACCCAAAGAAAGGGCCAAAAGTGCAAATTATAGTTGAGGCTAGAGAAAATACTTTCAACTTAAAAAAAATTATCATTTTGAAATTATTTCAGGCAGCCCTTACTCGATTTGCCTTTAACTAACCTAGAAAATCTTTTTTGAAAAAAAAATAAATTATTTTTTCACAAGACTAAAGAAGTTGAGTAATAAACCTATTCCACAAATGATATGTGTTATTTTATTTTTTTATTTCAGATATATTTGTTTTCTATTAAAATAATAGTGATTGATAATAGTATACGACCGTATTATCTTTCATTTTGATTTAAAAATATTGGATTAAATTATTTTTATCATAATATAATCGCTTTGCTTAAAGAAAGAATTTGATATATGTATAATATACGACAGATATACATCAACATTCGCCATACATTTTGGGTAAATATTTTGCAATCCAACAATAGTTTTAGTTTTTTTATTTACGAAAATGAGTAGTTTAAAAAAAATTAAAATTAAAGGAGACATTTTTTTATGGGATAGAGGAAATACTTTTTCTAGAGAATTTGATCTCTTCAACATATGCCAGTAACATTTACATTTTGAGCAGTGTATTCATAGTCTATTCATAATTGAATCACTGATCAAATTAATTTTATTATCAGTCAGCGGTTCAATGAGTCAGATCGATTCAATTTGTCGATCCAGCTGATTTAATGAAAATTAATTATATTTTTATATTATATAAAATGATAATATAGTGAACTAATGGTTATATAATGCATTTTAAAAATAAAAAAAATAACCAACTAAAAAAATATTTAAAAAATTCAAAATATAAATAATCACATGCATATACCAAAAAATATCAAGTTTAAAACTTTAAACTTTTTCAAAGAATAAAAAAATAAAAATTAATTTTGACCGATTTGATTTGTTTTCACCGATTTTGATCGGTTGAACTCAAAAATAGTTATTTATTGTTAATCGAATCGAATTGATTTGATTCTGAAAATATTGATTATGAGTACTGCTATGCCATGGTAATCTATTCTTTACCCTAGATGAAGGATTATGCTATAATCATTGTTTTGAAAACCAGAACGAGTCGGTCGGTTCAATCGAAAATCGGAGGTTGGTTTGGTTCGATTAAGGATACAAAATCAAAAATTCAGTTTGACCAGTCAAAAACGATCAAACACCGATCAAACTCGATTTTAAATTTTTTTATTTTTTTATATTTTTTTAAAAAAATAAATTTGATATTTTGTTATATTTATGTGATTATTTGGATTTTATGTTTTGTTAGATTTTTTAGATAATTATTTATCTTTTTGATATTTAAAATATATTATATAATAATTAATTTATTATATTATCATTTTACATAATATAATAAAAAAATATAATCAATTTTTATTAGATCGGTCCAATTACCGATTAAATTGATCCGATCAATTGAACCGATAAACATTAATAAGATTGATTTGATCATAACATTAAAACTGTAAACCTAACACAAATACAAGTATTATCTTAACAAAACATTAATATTTTAGTTGTATAGTATAGGTACCAAACATGTGATTTTAAATGTAACTATTTTAATTAATAAGCTGGGTAGGCCTAGGTTATATCTTATTATTTTTCGAGTACGGACTTTATTCAATTAGCTATTTTTAAAAATAGACCCCCTTCAATTAATTTATTATCTTTTAGATATATATTGTCTATCCTTAGCAACTTTCCCTTGCATATACACTTTGGTATATTGTAGATTTTGACACACTTAGCAACTGATAATGTTTTATATTTATGTTGGAGGGATAAGTACAGGGTCAAAACCACGAGTTATATATTTTATCCTAGTGATCATAACCCGAGGACTAGAAAATAGTTCATTTCAAAAAATTGCTTTTCTATTATTTTGGCCCCATCAGCTTTTCGTCTCATTAGGTACCTGTTTAACTTATTTTAGTACATACTATTTTTTTTAAAAAAATAAATTGTTATCCTATTAAATTATGTTATCATTTTGTTAGTCATGTAATAACAATTATTTTGTCACATTAATTTTCTTATATATTGCCTACCGGCAATTTTCCACGTACATATAGATTGTGACACAGGTAGCAACTGAATTTTTTTTATATATATGTTTAACAATAAACCTTTGCAAGTATTACAATTTAGGTGTGAATACGGTGAGAAATAATTTTCATTGTTTTTAAAATTGGACGGATCGGAAATTAGATGTGGAACTGTTTCGATTAACATTAAATAACTGAATTTTTGAAATTGATTTTTAATTTTTAATTTTATTTTTTATATTTTTGAATTTTATAAAAAAATTAAATTTGGTTATTTTTTATATGTATGAGGTTATTGAAATTTTGTATTTTATTAAATATTTTTTATTTAGTTATTTATCATTTTTTACCTTTAAAATATATTAAATAATAAATAATTTATTATATTACTATTTTATATAATATAATAAAAAATATAATTAAATTTTCATGAGACCAATTGGATCGATTGAACTGCTATCCGATAACAAAATTAATTTGACCACTAATCTGAATTTAAAACATTGGATGATTCATAATCGATGGTTGTTGATATATATTAATATCTAAAGAAGAAAAAATAGAGATACATTTGTGTGCATAGAAAATATATAATATGAGGAAAAAATAAAACCGTAATAGACAAATACAAATTAAGTTTGGGTAAAAAACATGTGAAACAGATTAATGAGAAAAATAGACCTAAAGGAAAGCCCATGTATAGTATGAAATTGTACTATCATTCATTTTAATTTACAATCATTTTAATTTACAAATACTGATTTATATTATACTTCTCATAACATAATTGTTTTTATTAAAGAGAGAATTATATATATAGATAATATACAACAGATATACATCAAGAATCGACTATACAACAAACACACACACACACACACACACACACATATATATATATATATATATCATGAATCGACATGCTTTTTGTTAATAACCAACATACAACATGTATTGGATGTTAGACATGTTATACTCGATAATGTACATCAAATGTTAAAGATGTTATACCTTATAATGTACACTGAATGTTGAAAATACTGAATTCGATAATGTGTAATGAACGTGATATCGATCACGTATCCATACACAAACACACACATACACACATTCTCATATGATTTAAGTAGGACGAGCGGTGGATATAGACCTATTGCACATCGCTCTCTAATGTAGCATCTATATTACTAGAATGAGCATATGCATGCCAAATTTGACTAATTATAATTAATAGGATGAGTGGGCCTAGCTTATATTTTTTACTAGCACGACTATGTTCAATAAGCTATTTTTCAAAATAGACCCCCTTCAATTAATTTATTATCTTCAATTATATATATATATTGTCTATTCTTAGCAATTTTCCCTTGCACATACATTTATATATTATAGATTTTGACAGCAACTCATAACATTTATATTTATGTTTGAAGGGCAAGTAAAGGGTCAAAATCACGAGGTATATTATCCATCCTAGTATTTCATAACCCGTTAAACAGGTCATCTGGAAAATTGCTTTTCTAGTCCCATTATTTTAGCCCTGCCAGCTTTTCATCTCAACCTCTTTCACTTATTTTATTTTTTTTTAATTTTTTATTATTCCATTAAATTATGTTATTATTTTGTTAGTCATATAGGAACAATTATTTTGTCACACTAATCTCCTTATATATTGTCTTTTAGCAATTTCCTCTCATATAAGATTGTGTTTAGATTGTCTCACACTAAGCTTTGTTTGTATTTAGTTCTATGAGTTTCAGTATTTTTTTAAAATATAACAAAACATGCAAATATTGAATACTTTAAAATCATTTTCATCATTTTCAAAATATTGTAAAAAAATTCTAATCATTTTAATACATACATACATATATATATTTTTATATATTCAGATCACCTTATCAATAAAAAATATATATTTATATCATTCAATCATTATATTAATTTAAAAATAATATATAATAATATAAAATTATAATATGACACCACTAACTAAACAAATATGACATTTATAATAGGATTGTCCCCCTCAAAATTATAATCAAACATATATCACAATTTCAATATATTTTCAAATAGTAAATCTTCAAATTATTTTTTACAAAAATATTGAAATTGGAATTGAATTAACTCCAAACAAAGTTCTATTTTTTTTTTTCCATTTCAGTTTTAGGTGAGTGATATATATTATTATTAAATCTAATGCATTTAATTCACGACTCAGGAAAATTAATGTGTACCAAAAGTGAAAACTCGAGATGATCTGAGCATGAACACTATCGTTAAGAGAAGTAATTTTTAGAGTAATTAATTCATAATCGATGTTTGTAGAAATATTTAAATATCTAAAAGAGAGAGATGTATGTGCATGCATAAAATATGTATAACGTACGAGAAAAGAATCATGGGAGAATAAAAGGAGATACCAAATGGGGCTCAAGAGAAAATATATATAAAAAAAAGTACAACTAAATTATGGTAATATCATCATGATTAACTATAAGTTATAAGAATGGCATAAGTTATATTTCATCGCAAAGATTAATGAATAAGAACAAATGGAGTGTGGGGGTCATCTTTATTTTTTTTCGTTTAGCTTTGGCCTATATCAAATTAGCGAGGGAAGTGATATGGGATTCGATATCTTGAACTTTTTTGAATTTTTGAAATTTTTATTATTCTTATTTCACGATATAATAGTTAGAAGGGTTCTATTTGCGATACAAACAAATAAATATTTTTGGAATTAGTTTAAAATTTAAAAATATTCTTTTAATGTTTAAATTAATATAAATTAAAAAATTATGAATATCTTAATATAAAACAATGTATTTCAAAATATTAGAAAATGAGGATATTCATAAATTATTATTGAATGATACATTTCTATGTAATATTAGTGCATATACAATATAGTTTTATGAACATGTGGGTTTAGGATATTTTTATTGAGTGTCGAGAATTTAACTTTTAGACTTTTATTAAATTATGCCACATCAAATATAACTATCTTTTATTTTCTAAAAAAAAAAAATTCAAATTAACAAATTAATTAATCTTTAATTTGGCCATTGTGCGAACATGAAGAATCTTGAGGCCAAAGAATCTTTGGAACAATAACAATAAGAACATGACAACAGATTAGTTAAAATAGTGGAGCCAAACTAAGAGGACAAAAGTACCCCTATAATCTAATAGCATCAAGCTCTCTAGACCCTCCAGGCTCCAAGAATGTCCCATTCTCTTCCTCAGCAATGAATATTTTTTTTTTATTTTACTAGTTTTACTTTTACTTAACTCCAACAAAATTGTTCTCTCTCTCTCTCTCTCTCTCTCTCTCTCTCTCTCTCTCTGTATATATGCACACTTATATATATATATATTATATATTGGACACAACTAAAACTAATGAACTCAAAATTTAATTTATTAGGAGTTCATAAATTACAATAATAAGTTGATGATAAAAATAATATTAGGTAGATAAAAAAATATATATAAATTTTTTACGTGGTTCGATAGATATATTCGTGTTTATCAAAATTTTCATTCTTCCATTATAGAAAAAAATTTATCAATACAAGATACACACTTATATACACAAACTTAAGAAAAAAATTAATTGTATAACTACTCTCAAAAGCTATCGCAGAACACTATCCAACATCTTATATCGTCCTCAAGAGAAAAAAAATTGGTCACCCAAGCTCTCTTCTCTATGTTATACAAATGAATCAAATTGTCTCTATTTATAAAAGTTAATCAAGTAGGTTGCTTACAAGTAGTTTATGTAACAGTTAAATAGCTTTAGTACCAAACAACTTGCAATATAATTATTGAGCTACTACAAAGCATCTACGTGGTCTCTTCTCGTCTATTAAAATTTGCTTCATTGTTAATTAATTAAACTTGGACCAAAATATTCGAGACACATACTTTAACAGATTTTTATTTTGATTTGAATTTCATTCATTGCAAATTAGAGTATCCAAATTCTATTGATATTCAATCAACTTATTGTACATGTCAAATTAGTAAATTTTTAAGATTCAAATTAATCAATGTACACGTACAGTCGATTTATATTACTAGTTAACTGTCAAAAGAAATGATCTCACTTCATCCTCTCCTCTAGCAAGATTTCTCTTATATTGTCTACAACATGTAAATTTTTTGATACGCTTCATTTCTAATTATCACTTGAGGTCATCAAAAAGTACAAATTTTTCTTTTTTTTTTATTATAGGATCATTCCACCACATATGGTTTATATGACTCCACTTCCAACTAAATATTTATAGCCCTCAGAATTCAACTAGCTCAAAGAGAATAAATTCCTTGGAATCTTTTAGGACATATGCCACATCTTTGAAGAAACACACAATTATTAAAGAGAAAATTACAGAGAGACTTGAGAGATTAGATATTGCGAGTTGAAAAATACTCGAAAGATAATTCTTATTAGTAAATAGTAAAATTATTTTTTTAGAATGTTGAGTTTAATTAGAAAATACATTTTGTATTTCTAATAGAATTGCTCTTTTAGTATGGATGACCTGTTATCAGTGGAACCACATAAATAATTGTGTTATTTTATTTTCTCTATTTATTTTATTATTTTTATTATTATTTAATTAAATAAATTTATCGTTTGATCTCGATGCCAACCTAACTATATATATATATATATATATGTTTTCGTCAAAGAAAAAATAAATTATATATACTGCAAACCCAACTTTATATATATATATAAATGTTTTCCCCGAAGAGCAAATAAATTAGATATACACTAAAGAGTGTCATTTTCTCTTCCTAACCAATGATTAATCTAGTAAATATTCCAGGATTAAATGAATTACATGCGTTACTCTTCTAGAACAATTTTATGAATTAGAATTTTAAATTAATTAAAACCTACGAGAAATTAGTTTTAAGTGATTATACATTAGCATGAATTTGAGGTCTCTTTTCTTTTTTTGCCAAAAAGGATTTCAAATACTCTCTTTTCATCTTTTCCGATTATAAAACACGCTATTTTCCGTACAATTATGCAATCACATGCAGTGAAATTAGATAATTAAACAGTTAATAGTTGTTTTAGGAGATAAAATGAATATACCCTCATGATCGAAGGGCCGAGCCAAAATTCTACACGCTTGAGGGTAATAGTAATATTCATGTTACGCTTAATTTAATATATATTTAAATAATTGATAAATATTTTATTTTATAAAAATTAAAATATTTGATCATCATTCACATATTTAATATATTATTCATCGAGTATAATATCTCAACGATTAAGAATATGATAGATATTTTGATTCATATAAGACGATAATTAAATTTTCTAAAGAATTGGAGATCTTAAATTGCATTTTTTTTGCATATTAAACTTGAAATTAAAAATAAAGTAAGAGAAGGCGGCCGTCGAGTCCAACCCTACTGGTTCCGTTTCTGTACGATAATGTTATTAAATTTGTTTACTGCAGTTGCTTGTGAGAAACCACATCCTATGTGACTTGTATTGATTTCTTATTCACGATGGTCATTTTCATACAACTCACATTTAATATATATCATCTGTTAATTATTTATTTTCCTTGATTGCCTATGGTTGGTCAAATTTAATAACACAAAAAAGGACTATTCTCATGTAATTATTTTATTCATATGGACGGCCTTAAATTTAATCCATATGATTTATAAACGTGACAAAAAGAACATAGCCAACGTCTTTCTTTATTGAGGATAATTCAGTTCAAATAATTGAGGCTGTGGGAGACACTTTCAATTACAAAATTAATCTTTTTAAAATCATTTCAGGATAACTAACTCCAAAAACCATTTTTAAGAGGAAAAAAAAAACAGAACCCCAGGATTAAAGAAGTTGAGTATGTAGTACACATATCCCATAAATAATATTTGTTATTCTGTTTTTATTTATTGTGAAATAAGAATTTATCATAGCGTGCGATTATATTACTCTTGATTTTTAATTTAAAAAATAGTGAATTAAATCATACTTGTCTTAACAAAATCGCTTTACTTAAAAGAAAGAGTTTTATATATGAATTGTTGGCAACAAATATACATCAATATTCTTAAATCATGCCATATATTTTGTCGGGTAAATATCTTTTGATCCAATACTAATTTCCATTTGTGGTTCTTTTATTTATGGAAATGATAATTTTAGAAAAATGTAGCACAAATTTAGTTTTTTTCAATTTGATGAGGAAATGTTTCGAGTCTTTGATAATTAACTCTTTGGGAGTTGTTAATAAGTTGTTTTCATAATTAAACCGGTGATCAAATCGATTTTGCTGGCAGATATTGGCTCAGCTGTCGGAGCGATCCAATTGCGATTCTACCAGTATAATAAAAATTAATTATATATTTTTTATTGTATTATAAAAAATAGTAATGTAATACACTAATTGTTATATACTAAATTTTAAAGACAAAAAAATAAATAAATAATCAACTAAAATATATATATAATAAAGTTCAAAATTCAAATAACTATGTACACAACCAAATTTCAAGTTTAAATTTAAAAAAAAAAAAATACAAATAATACAAAATCGAGGGTTAGTTTTTGATCGATTTTGACCGATTCAATTTGCTTTTTGATTTTTTGCAGTCAATCGAGCCGCGCCAACCATCGATTTTCAATTGAACTGACCAGTCCTATTTGATTCTGAAAACATTGCTGTCAACTATTGTCTGAGCTCCTGCTTACGATACAAACAAATCGTTAGGAGCGTTGAAATTATTCAGATAATCAAATGCTAGAATTGTCAAACAAAAATTCTCAAACACTTAACTTACAACTTGACCAAAGAATATTGATAAAAGATAAAAAGTTATAAAATATCAAATGAATATAATCGTCCCTCAAAATGAAAGAATGTAAGGATATTTATATTTATTTAACGGAGAATTGGATTTCGATATGGTAGAATGCCTGAACATCAAAACCTCTTAAACCTGGAGACTTGGACCAATCGTCGTGATCTCTTAAATCTTTCTGGGTCTTTGCTGAAATAGGATCCATCAAAATTCCTAACCAAAGTCGAAGCAGATATTTTTTAAGGGACTGAGGGAATACTTTTCATATTTACAGGCGCTCTTAGAGCTACGCTTCACGAGTCCATGGCCTTTGGTAGGTATAACTTGTCTGTTTTAAACATATGTCAGATATAAGTTAATAATAGAAATTTCTATTTTCATAAGGTTACTCATTCTTAAAAATATAAGATTGATCATTCTCTCCTATCTATTTAACCACCCTAGTCAATTAATTATATTTATATTTATTTTTAATAAAACTATCTTCCTAAATTTAGTAAAAATATTTAATAAAATTAAACCAACACAAAAACTCCATCTTTTGCATCCATCGTCTTCTTCAACATTTTCTCTTAATCTCGTCAACAGCTAACACTGACCGCCAAGTTTGAACTCTCTTCGTGTCTCGCTTTCTCTTCATCTTCATCTTGTGTCTCTTTGTTCATTTTTATTTTTTTTAATCAAAGACCTAAAATCTTAGGCCATGAAAAAGGAGGATGTACGATGATTTTATTTGTTGAGTTTTTATTTTTTACGAAAACAAATATGCCAACGTGAAATTTTATTTATAGATGTGTGTGTGTGTGTGTGTATATATATGTATAAATATATATTGTTTAGCAACAGTTGCAATGAAAATAGAGTTATTTATGCACAATAACTTGAATAATAATTTTATTTTGAAAGTTTTCTACTAAAATGTTATTTGGTAATAAAAAATAATTTTCTTTCATTCTCATCATTCGTTTAATTATTAATCATAAAATTGGAATCAAACAAATTAAATATTCCATTATTTTTTCATTCCTTATACATACTAAGTATAAAAAATTCTATAATTTTCGTTCCTTTCCAATCATTATTCTATTCCTAATTTTTTTTTCTACATAGCAATCACCTCTTAGTATGAAATTCAGAAAAGGACTAAATTAGTATGAAATTGAAGTCATTTGTGTCAAAAAGGATTTCAATTAAGTACTTCTCTCTTCTATTTTTTTTTTTTTTTTTTTTGTGATTTTAATGTTGACAGTAATGCTCCATTTTTTCCAACTTAACAAGCAGTAAGTAGCTAAAAAAAGTTGTTTTCCATGCACTCACATATACTCGCATCATAAAACTGTGATTTCTCTTTAATTGGATTCCTTAATAGTTGATTCTCAGAGGCATCGAGTTCAAGTTCTACAAAACCTATTGTTATGATAATTTCTTTACATTAAACATAATATGATGTTTCAGAATATTACCAATTGTATTTAATTAATGTTGAATGTGATGAATGATTAAGAGGGTGTTTAACTAAACTTATTTAAAAAATCTTATAAGTTATAAGATATTTTTGAAGTTTATAATATGCTAAACCTTATTTTAAAAATACATTATTGAAGTGTTTGGATAAAATAAGATTATGAAACTTTTAAGAAATTAATAATGATAATTCTGTAATTAAAATTGTCAAAATCAAAGAAGTTTATTAAAATAAGTTATGATCTTTTTACTTTCTTAAAGCAGCTTGTAAGACTCTAATATCTTATTTTTGGAGTTTATAAGTTTTTTTTTTCTTAAAAATTTACTAAACATTTTTAGAGATCTTATAATCTCTCAAGCATTTATAAGATGTTTTAAAATACTTATAAGCTCAACCAAATACCCTCTAAATAGGTTATTCATCCACCACCCACCTCCCCCGAAACAAAAAATTACAAAAAAGTTTCACATCCAATAAAACTTCTATATCACCTATTTTTCTTTTCTTTTTTTATCTTATTCATAATGGTCACTTTCATTCTACTAGTCCCATGTGATTATTTCATTCATATGGATAATCTTAAACATATGAATGATTAATGTGACAAGATAACTTCATAAGTGCTGTAATATTCCCATCTATAAATACTGGACCATTTTCCCCAGCCTTGAGAACAACACAAGAAGAAAGTATAAAAAAAAATTTAGTTAATATCCAAAAAATGTGGTTGATTACGAAAGTTTTCATCTTGCATTTCGTAGGCATTATGCTGCTTGGTGGTGTAACACCAGGCCAAGCAAAAGTCCGTCACTACAAGTTTGTGGTAGGTTTAATGAGATTTTTGCAATCTGACATTTTTTTTCACAATAATTTGCACAATCTAATTCTGAAGCTAATTATCCCATATTTCTGAATTTTGCAGCTGGAAAATACTAATTACACCAGGCTTTGCACCACCAAGGCTATGTTGACCATAAATGGACAGTTTCCAGGGCCAACTATAACTGCAAGAAGAGGAGACACAGTCATTGTTGATGTTCATAACCAAGCTGGCCATAACATAACCATTCATTGGTACAATGAAATTCTACATTTAATTATTCGTACGTAATATATGTATCCAAATTTATCCTCAATCCCGAAAAAAAGTTAAAAATCAGCATATTTAAATTGCCAGTGGCTGTTTTTTAAGGATGTAAACTCCGACTCTCCCAGGACCAAAGTTATAATCATGAGTGTAGTCTGAGTAGACATTTATAGCTAGTTAATCATATGAAGTTGAAATATTGATTATTTTAAATTGATCAGGCATGGAGTGAAGATGCCAAGATATCCATGGACAGATGGCCCTGAGTATGTTACACAGTGCCCCATTCAAAACAATACGACGTTTAGACAACGAATTTTGCTCTCGGACGAGGAAGGAACTTTGTGGTGGCATGCCCATAGCGAGTGGTCGAGAGCCACTGTGCATGGTGCACTCATTATTTTACCCCAGAAGAAAAGGCCATATCCTTTCCCTAAGCCTCAGGCAGAAGTACCCATCATCCTAGGTACGAAACCAAATAATTTGAATTAAAAAATGAAATTTAATTAGGGGGAAACAAATAGCGAAAAACAAAGTGTCTTTTTTTTTTTTTCCTTTTTTTAATAATGTAACTAAAAGTTTGAAGCTTGTATATTAATTGCAACACACAGGAGAGTGGTGGAATGCTGATGTGCAGCAGGTTATGGAGGAATTCCTTGCGAATGGAGCCGACCCTAATGTTTCTGATGCTTACCTTATAAACGGGCAGCCTGGCGATCTATATCCGTGCTCAAAACCAGGTTGATATTTGTCTGATTTACATATCCATTGTGGTATTTATATTGCAATAACTATAGTTAGAGGGACGGAGCCAAGGGGATTTGCAGGGGCAGTCGCCCCATCCCCCACAACTACATATAATTTTAAATTTAACTGCATAAAATCTTAATTTTATAATATATTGTTTTTGAAAAAACTTTTAATCTCGTCCCCAAGCCTAGAATATTTGGCTCTGATTATGTTAACAAAGATTTTAATTAAATTGTTTGTTGTCTTCATGATTCAAATGCAGATACATTCAGGCTGACAGTGGAATTTGGCAAAACTTACTTGCTCCGAGTGGTTAATGCTGTGATGAACAACCTTATGTTCTTCAAAATCGCAAACCATAATGTCACTGTTGTCGGATCAGATGCAAGCTACACAAAGCAATTCAATATTGATTACATTACCATCTCTCCTGGGCAGACCATTGACTTGCTGTTGGTAGCTAATCAGCCACCAAGTCACTATTACATGGCCTCCAGGGTTTATGTAAGTGGTGGAAATTATCAAAACACAACTACAACTGGAATTATAGTGTACAATGGCAGTTATCCTCCACCGCCATCGCCATTGCTTCCAATTCTACCCGAAATCAACGATACAACAGCATCCATCAGTTTTACGAATCAACTTAGAAGTGTGGCGAATGAAACATATCCAGTCGACGTTCCTTTAAATATCGACACTAACTTATTCTTTACTCTTTCAGTCAATTTGCGCCCGTGTCCTAACGACACAACTTGTCTGGGACCAAATGGAAATCGATTTTTGGCAAGTGTGAATAACATAACCTTGTTGCTACCCACAATCTCCTATCTTGAAGCTTATTATAACAATATCAGTGGAGTTTATGATACTGACTTCCCTGATAATCCACCTTTCCCTTTCAATTATACCCAAGACAATGTTCCCCCAAACTTTTGGAATCCTCAGAATGGAACTAAAGTGAAATTTCTTGAATACAATTCAACGGTGGAACTTGTCTTCCAAGGAACAAACATTGTAAACGGTATTGGTCATCCTATGCACTTACATGGACATAGCTTTTACGTGGTTGGATCGGGACCAAATAACTTCGACAAAGACAATGATACTAAGAACTATAATCTTGTCGACCCTCCTCTGATGCAAACAATTGCAGTCCCAAAAAATGGCTGGACAGCGATAAGATTTAGGGCGAATAATCCAGGTTAATTAGTTGCCTTATAAATTGTCATTTTTTTCTTAATTTTATGCTGTTGTATTTGTATCATTAAACCTCATTTTCTGCAAACATCTTGCCTTGCAGGAGTTTGGTTCATGCACTGCCATTTTGAGCGTCATGTAAGCTGGGGAATGGGAATGGTGTTCATCGTTAAGAATGGCACAGGCCCGAATGCTCAGATGCTGCCACGACCAAATGATATGCCTCCCTGTTGATCATGAAGCAAATCATGAGAAATTTCTGTTAAAATTCAATACGTTTGAAGACATATATATATGTCTGTGGTGTGTTTGAATTTCTGTTTTCTTTCCTGTGTCTTCTTGATAGTGTGATGCTTCGACATTTGGACGTGACCTGAGAACATAATCACGCAACAGGGTTCTGGGAGTTGACCCAACGTAAACCTCATTCGACTCAGGAATGCATGTATTTAATTTGGTTGAAGATGTTGAATAACTACTTTTTCCCAACTGTTTAGAGGGAAAAAAAATCTGTTAAAAGTTTCTTTATTTTGCTTTTTTTGTTTTTTTTTTTTGGTTGTGTTTAATGTTGTGTTATGTTCTATAATGCAGTGATGTTTTTAAAATCAAGTTGTAACTATGTCTAATACTCATTGCAAAGTGCTTTTTGTCAGATTACTTCAATACAAGCATAATCAAGAAACAAAGAGAAAATCAAAGAGAGGAATTAAGAAGAATAAAACTAAAAAATAAGATGTCTTATGAAGGAAATCAATGGAAATTAAAAAAACAACTATGAAACAAGAGTAGCTAGGGTTGCAATTTAAGTAGTGAAAAGTCTAAAATACCCTTACTAATAAGCATAAAGAACAAAGGTACTCTAATATTAATATATACTAATATCCCCATAAATTCATGATGCAGAAAGCATGGAAAGTTTGCCGACTAAAAAATAAAAATATGGAAATGAGTGTGACTTGGTTAACAAATTTGCCATTTATAAAGAGGAATAAATGAAGGGCAAACTAAGAGTGTCATGCCTAAGGGGGTGAAGAGTGAGATGTCAGTCAATTCTAACATGTTTAGTTCTCTTATTAAAAATCGAATTATGAGCAATCGGAATAGCATTATTGTTGTTACAATGCACAGGAGTGAGATGAGAAAGGGAAACACTCATATCTGCAAGTAACCATCATAGCCAAATTATCTAAATAGTAGTAGATGTCATAACTCGATACTCAGTGGAAGATCGAGAAACAAAAATTTGTTTCTTACTCTTCCAAGAAATAAGAGAATTCCCAAAAAATACAAAAGCCAATGGTAAATGCGCGGGCTGCTGTATCACCAACCCAATCAACATTAGAATATGCACCTAATTTTAAAAAAGAGGCGGACAAAAATAAAATACTCTTGAAAGTGTGTGCTGACTTGAAAGTGTGCACAAGATCAAAGAGAAGAAGATTGTCTCATGAGATATTAATTTTTTTCTAAGGACTTTATCAAGTTGGGTTCTATTAATAAGAAAATTTTCGAGTAAGATGCTGACTTTCCAAGGGTCGGACTCCTCTCTTCATGTGCCTGCCCTTCTTCCAAGACTTGAATTAGCAAGAGTTTTTTTAATACTATGCTCCTTTGGCATGTCTTTCATCTTTATTGTGTTCCCCACAAAACCAAAATTCATCATAAAACAAAGTGATTTTAAACAAATAAAAAGAAAAATATTTCTGGTTGTCTTCTTTTTTTTTTTCCAAGACTTGGCATCTAGCTAATTTTAATTTACTTGCTTGGTCACATTTTCCAAACCTTTTTTTGGCTTCCAAATTTTGATTTTTGTTGGGCTCATACGATTCATTTCCTTGATCTTTGTTTTCAAGTATTTCTACGAGGAAGATGATTTACAATGGTCAGGATAAAAATTCTATGGGTAAAGTCTTTGAAATTTTGCTGCATTCAAAAGTTAATTACACAAATAGTTCATTTTATTCATGAAATGATTTCTATATGGGTGCAAATAAATATCTTTTTTTCAAAGGCGACAAAATATAAATTATTTATCAAATTAAAATTTTAAATTCATTAAGTACGAATAAAATAAAATATTAACAAAGAACTAAAATTTTTAGAACCGTACAGTTAAGTTAAAAAGGAATTTGTGTATTGTATATTGAGCAAGTACACAAATTCAAACCATAGCTCAAGTCTTGCTTGTTTTGGCGGGTTAAAAACTCCAAATTAAATCAAACTCCCGCAGTAGGATTCACATCATGCATGTGATTAAATAGGGGTAAAATCTATGCCACGAAACATTTTAGAGTGCGAATATGATGGAGTTCGTTTCCTCACAAACTTTCCAAATTCAGTATGTATAGCGAGAAAAATAGAATAAATCGGTTATTTACATCCATATATACACAGAGACAATGGTGGAAGGCAGGTAAAACTTGATAGTTGCTTTTGGACTAGGTGAGTTTTCGCCATAGGCGGCCTTTGGAAGCTGATAGTGACTTCACTTTAGGAAAAACAAAACCTGCCTTCGGAGGATTGCCATCAACAAGAGAGGTTTTGTAAATTTCTTTGCACTCCAGAACAACCTGTTTGACACAATAACGAATGTCAAGGATGTGAAGTTTTTCATACTCTTGACATATCAGACCAATCAACAAATTTTCTTATAATAGATAGCATATCTTATTTACAGCTAATCAGGTTTTTGGTACACAATTAAGACAAACTAGGCTTGGTATCTGATTTAATTGTCTGGTTTATTTTCATTGACCAGTGGCTATGATAAGTGGTTTCTGATCTTATGTAAGTTGAAGCTTGAGCTACATTGACTCAGTAGGCAAGTGTTTTGATCAGCAGAGCCGGCAAACGCAATTCAAGAAATCAAGTTGGCTCCAAATCTATTGTTTAAGAAGCTGATTATTAATGTTGTACCTCTTTAGCATCTTTCCTTGGTATGCCTTCTCGTAAGTCCACAATTTTTTCAACAACCTCTGGCTGCATCCACAAAAGCACAAGGGTAATAACAGAGACAACGAGTAGTGATCCTATTTCCCAATCAATTCCACAAGAAGGAAATGAATCGGAAACACATTTATCAGTGGAGATTTAATCGACCATCTAATGAAAGATTTGACCACCATATACACTGCAAGCATAATATAGCTCAATAGACTTACAGGACAGTCTGGTTGATGTTCAAGAATATTTGTGTATGCAAGCGCAAAAGAATCTGGGCTCTCCGATGAAGCAAGTTCTCCCAAGTCACCAAGTACCCTTACTCTATTTTCAACTTTCTGCAATACATAATAATATGTTACAAGTTAAAAAGTGGAAATCAGTTAGAGAACATAACTCAATAACCTTGACAGATCCAATAACTTTCTTATCACATGAATATTGAGTAGATAATGGGCTAAAGCACAAGTGATAGCAATGAGTATATAGACCAGATAGTGAGCTAAAGCACGAGTAATAGCAATCAATATACAGACAAGTGAATTTTCATTAGTTTGTCTTTACTCAATCCACACAGGGTTCAGGGTCATATCAATTTACTACATGAAAAGGGTGAGAGCAATTCATGCATATGCTGTACACAAGTACTGTGCAAATGAAGGAAGAGCCAATGCAACCGGATAAGTCTATCAGTGATATTAAAGGGAACTTTCTGTGGTCCATGCATTTGTGTCAATTTTATTCACTCTCTTTTATTTGGGGAAGGGGGTTGTTGGATGTGGGGATATCGAGGGTTCAAGTTCCATCAAGGTGCAGTGGAGCTTACGGAAACACTTATATACTCCCGGAAAAAGTCCACGAGAACCTCTTCATCTAGCTTCACCCTTTCAATTGTCTCTTCTTTGATATAATTTTTCTACAGAGCAGACAGAAAAGAATCAAGGTCAACTAGTTCATAAGTTCAAATTGTTGAAAAGCCTATTCTCTAAATGAAAAATTCTCATGATAGGAACCTGGACAAGCAGATGGTCAACATAGACAACAATAGTTTCTTCCAGGCAGGCCTCAACAAGTCGCCTAAATGATCTTTCTTCAATGTACCTTCATATGTAATGACGCACATTGAGAGAGAATAAATGAATTGCATCCTCCAAAAAAGATGGCAATTCAACTGCTGGATTTGCAGACCCATTTAATAGATTTACCAAACACTGGATGGAATAACTTACAACTTGAGCACTGCAAAGTACTCATGAAATGTTCCAACTAGGTCTTCAGTTACCTGTCCTTCCAACCAATCTGGATTATGAACAACAAACAAATCAATAGAACACCATGTTTGAAGGCAATTTAATTTACTTCATATAATTTCCTTTTTATTCTTTTTCCTTCTTTCAAGCTTAAATTTCTTCATGCACCCAAAATGGATATCCAAAAAAGACAATTTAATTTAATTCACTTGCTTAGATTTGCAGTAATTTCATCATTTATGTTTAAACCTGTACTCCTTACCAGAAAGCTGCAAACCTCTTCGAAATTTACACTCAGAATATGTTAATTCACACTTGAGTTCCAGCATTACTTTCATAGTTTGATTTGTGCTAGTGCAGATTGCAGGCCACCATAAGCAGATAGCAGAAATACAGGATTAGACTGAATGTGCTTGATAAATTCCTATCAACGACCATAGTGCTACCTAGTTGGTTTAATATCTTACTATTTTACTTAATGTCAATATACTAATATGAGTAACAGCATAGCAATTTCTGTCAAGTCACAAGAGAAACAAAATGCCATTATGTACAATTCTTGTGCTTCATCAACAACAGAGAATCCAAATACTCACTCATGCATTAGTTTTCTAGCAGTATCATTGAGGAATGAGTTTATATAGTATTCACACGTCCATAGAAAGAAACCTCAACAATAAGGTGGGCAGCAGTAAAATTGATTACCTTTCTGATACAGCTTTATAAGTAATTCCTGAACTCCTGGATCTTCAAAAATGACACTAACGGTTTGATGAACAGTTTCCCAATAACAATTAATAATTATCACTTTAAGATGATCAAGAAAAATCCTTAACAATATCCATGCAATCAATATGGAAAATGTATAGTGGCAGTTGGAACAACTGATTATTAAAGAGGATAACATTGCCCTGTACATATTCCACTATGGTATACAAGCAGAGTGATTGCTGAAAAACATAATACCAAAATAACGAACAAATAGCACCGTAGAGAGAATTAGTATTTTCAATTTTAGCTTGTATTATCCAATGGAAAAAGATAATGAATGCACTAAAAGCTGAAAATAAGTGACCAGAAAATTATTGTGTGTAATGAAGCTAATATGTAGATCTAATACGAAAGATGGTGAGAACAGAAGATAATCACAAAGTAAAAAGGAATCACCAATATACCTTCGCAACCTCCAGAAACCCTTTGCAAGTGTCCTCAAAATAAACCTGTACAAGTGATCAAGAAGCCATTTCAAGAAAGATTAACATTCTTCTTCAGGCCTATAGTAAGTCCACGCATGCAGATAACTATACCAATGCTTTATTTTAGTTGCAGATAAGTGAATGTATCCACAGATTGAATGGAGAATTTCTTAAGTATGAGATATTTTTAACTCGAGGTCTATGCTGCACATCCTCATCATATCCAGGGGGATGATACTGCAGTGACCAGATTTTAACCAAATCAATAATCATAAGAGGGTTTCCCCCTTTTCTCCATTGATCTTCATTACATGTAGACCATGCTTTGTTGCTTTTTGTGTTAGTTTTATATCTCCAAGTTGTCTTTGTCAATGTCAATATAGATCAGAAGGAACAGTTTGTTATTTTGCCTGCATGTCTACTTAGATAATGAGACATTCATCAAGTATAATCAAAATGACTATTGCCATGTACAAGTGAACAAGCATAATGCTTAACTGCAATGATTACATTCTAAATTACACATAAAAAGTACTTTAAGTACAAACTAAGGGCGATTTGATAAAATCATTACATGAAAAAAAATTCTATGGTTAGAACTGAGAATTTGAATTATGATAACATAATATCTGACTACAAAACCACACCAGGGAAGACTAAAAAGGCAAAAAAGTGTCCTTCCTAACATGGAGAAAACAAAAGTAGAAGAGAGGTTCTAGAGAAGCAAAGGTAAAGGGTGTGTTTTTTTTAAAACTATATATGTGCTTGCTGCAGGCGTCTCTCTCTCTCTTCTCTTTCATTCAAATATTACATTATTTCCCTGAGTTCTTAGTTTCAACTTATAAAGTCAATTGCAAGATAATGTGATCAAGTAAATTTGTCTATTTATCCAGAACAAGCCATTTATTAGTGAAACTGGACAAATTTATCTTGAACGATCTAATTATTAGTGAAACTGAGTTGTAAAAACTCATGCACACAAGACTAAGGTGACTTGTATAACTTCACCATGCAGAAACCATGGAAAGATCAGATGTAGCACGAGCACAGAGGACATAATTCATCCACTTAGTAACGCTCATCACTTTAGAATGCTTGAAAGACAGCTCCAAAGCTAACAGATGAATATTAGTTAAAAGGCATAGACATAGTAAACTTTGAATTTCTGCTGCATTTTATAATTGAGTTCAGGCTCTCCGAAGTAGGGGAATGGAAGGGAAAAAAGTTCCCAGGTTACATGGTCACCTGCTCAGCATAATTCTGTGGGAGAGCTTCAAGTGTGCTAGAACATAGCTCCATTGCAAGATCATAGCAGCGAAGATTGTTATTTATCTGTCATAAAGTGAATTTATTAGCAGGATGTAAATATTGCTCAGATAATCATTGGGTGTATCTATCACATATTGTGTGTTGGCATAATTTACATACCATTGCACATAAAGCTTCTAGACCAATTTCAGAAGCAGGTTCTTCCAATTTCTGCTTTTCAGCTGCTTGAAAATCAATCATTACCTGAAACGAGAAGAAAAACAAAATTCTCAACGCCTTTCATTCATTTTATGTTCTTCAAAAGTCCTTTTCGTTCCTTTTCTTTTTTTTTCCCTAAATCATGATTGCTTTTCTTTTTTTCTTTTTTTTGTTGGGTATCACAAGATGATTACAATAAGTTCCTGAGCAAATGACTTGAAGATCTGACAAAATATTACCCAAACATCTTACAGTTTCTTAAGAGAGACCAGTTGTGAACAAGAGTAACATGAACTTTTTCTGGGTTTGGGAGATCATAACCACAGGGTTGAAAATGGTAAGAAACTACCACATCTCAACATCCGCAGAAGTACTTTTACTGGATGGATGAGCCTCTATAAGTATTGGATCATCTCATTATAATCTGGATCCTAATGGCATTATATCTTACTTTGCCTTTCAGATGAGAAAGATGAGAACAATCAATACATTTGCTGGTTTACCTAACCATTTTTTCTGTTTATTAATCTGCAGAATATACACTTGAGTTGGGATTTTCCCTTAATGAAGTTGTGGAATATGGAGCAAAAGATTCCGATGCTCAAATGTAAAAGCTTGTGAAGATGTTTGCTCCATATTTTCTAGAGAAAAATGTCAAATAACTGACCTTTGTGATATATTTACGCCGATAAAGTTTACATAGTTTGATAGCTTTTCTTACCATACTAATTTTCCTTCACAGGAGAAACAATTCTTCTTCAATAAATATGCAAACATGCCAACTGAAATCGCATTGATTGGACAAGATCCATTCTAAGGTTTTCATTCAAATAATTTGTTATCTTCAAAATAAACATAAGGGTTGAGGGAAAGGGTAAACAAATTATGCATCAAGCCCATATGAGTGCAGAAGTATTTAAATAAGTGCTTCAATAACATAAGTATTACCGTTGGTAGTGCTTATCTCACCACATGGTTGAAGCAAATATAAGTCAACTAATAAGCATGCATTTATGAAATTTAACAATGACAACTGCTGCAAGATTTAAATAATTGAGAAAACAGAGTACCCACACACAATCCTTATATCTTTGTGCAGGAATAAGCAATAGAAGCAGAATATATAATTAGGTCATATTTCAATGGCTAAAGGGTACTTTGACCATCATGTCATCTGGCCAACAGATTTTACAATTATAATGAAAAACCAGATAAGGTTGAAATACCTAGAGGGAAGAAATGAAGGGAATTGTGGGATCAATAAGAAAGATAACTTGCAAGATATATAGGAAACAACCTTGGGCATGAAAATATGAAAGATAACTGCAAGCAGTGAAGATTTTTAATGGCTTCAGAGGAGTGCGTAAATTTAGCAATCTAACCAATGTGATCAAGCAAGCAGGTAAGCCTGACCAGGACAGCAGTAGTAACTAACAAAATCAACATAACCACATCGAACTTAATAGGAAGGAGAGGCTGCAACGTAGTCTAGCTTGGCAAACTACCTCAAGTTGAACCTACCTGAATGATGGCCTGAGCAATTCTGTATAACATGACATCAGTGCTATTTTCTCGTACAATTTGTACTTGCTCTCCAAGGATGCAAAAAAAATCAACAGCAGCTGGTGTGTACAGCTTTCCGTCTCCTGTTTTCTTTGGTGGCTGTACCTTATCAGCCTCAAGTATATTCAAGTACCATTTCTACACAACAGGAGGCCTTCAATTGATTATTTTGACCTGATAAGGGTGATTTGACATGAATAGAATGCATTGGAAGTGCTCTCTTGTCTAGTTACCCTTGTTGTGGCTTGCATTCGTTCAACATAAGCATTCATAAGGGGATCCATTGCACCGCTCTCAGAACAAACTTGAGCTAGAGACTCATCAACACCAAGTCCAATTAGATTATCTTGGTAGTCAACTACCCAGCCAGTTACCTTATATCAAAAGTAGACATTCACAATCAAAACAGCTCCAAACTGATCTACCCAGCCAAGACAAAAAGGATCAAGGAATTAACGAAATCAGAAGCAGAAAGTTAAGAATTACAACCAACAAGAAGGAACAATGAAGTAAAGATAAAACCATATCTTCATGATTAAACTCTGGTTGTTTTCACTCTGGTTGCAGAAAACAACAGCTACCTAGGCAAGCATTATATCAATATAAAAAATCTAGTATTGGTAATTTTTCATTTGATCTAGGATTTAGCATAGGGAAATGAAAAGGAAAGCCAAAGAATCGAAAACTAAATATCACCACATTCTCCTTTTGGAAAAAACAAGTATTTATTCCACAACCATCTTAAACATAATTGGATATCATGAAAAATGAAATAAAAAACAGATGTCTAAATCAGTAAATGTCTCCCACAAACTAATAGTACAGACAATTTGTTAGTGTTTTGTTTTAAAACCAAATGAAGGAAAAGGTATCCCTAAGTGTTTTCTTTACCAAATTGCAAGGTCCAAATGTAGTGTAAAAGCCAAAAGAAAAGAAAGAAGCAACTCAGTATGAATCATATAAAATTGGAGAACTGAAATATCGCAGTCCCTTATTGCATTACACTTCTATGTAAATGCACTACATACTCTTGGAAAAAGCCATTGATACCAAAAGTAAAGCGCGCTCTTCCATTTTCCTTTACTCTGGATATATGTCTCGACAATTTTTCCATTGTCTACTGGGTGAGATGTTTCTCTCTTAATGGAGCTTCCAATAGGATGAAGTAAACCACTTGGCATGTGCTCTGCACAAAATTATCATGTGCAACTAAATGGAGACAATGGTACATAATGTTGATTACTCTTACAAATGATTTGACACAGCATACCATTTTTTTTGGATGTTATAGCTAAATTATGTCATGGGAAGCTTTATTTCATGGTTAACCTTTCAATATGAGAAAAATGTTGCTATTTCCTTCTGGGGATGATCCAAATGAAGATACTCCCTAAGACATTTCCATGTATATTTCCTGTCTGTAGTAAAACCGAAATAATCTGAGTGGACAAACTCTTTTTGGAAGAACCCCAGCAGTTCAAATTTACAACTATGAAACGTTCGGACCCAGTCCTTAAAGCAATGCTGCACTAAATTTAATTTTTAAAAAAAATCCAGAATTTACTTCTATCTGATCCACAAAAGACTCTCAGCTTCAAAAAACACATATATATACAACCAAGAATGAATTTCAAAAGGAGTAAATGTTTATATGTGCCTTTGGGAGATTCTCTCTCTCTCTCTCTCTCATTGAAAGAATTAGCATCAAAAAGTTTGAGATGAATAATTTGCAAGTTGCACCAACATGTGCAAGTCAACCCATGATGAACATGCATTCATAAAAGTATAGCAAAAGTTAAAGAATTATTTATACAGCAATAATTTAAGATATGGTATTAGTTTCAATATCAATAACAGCAGATTCAGATGAAATACCTTTAATATCTCTATATTTGTCAGATCATTAGCTCTGTCACTGAGTAGTCTCAGCCACTGAATGAACCTCTCCGTGTAAAGATTCACCATGAGCTGGAATATTTCATATCTGAAGGAATGGAAATTTGTATAAAGAAGCGACATTATCACGGAAAAGAAACAAAGAATTAGTCTAACAAAATCCCTTCAGGGGCCGAGTAAACAATCCAATAAACAGATTGTTGTCATATTAACGAATAAATATGGGCAAACCTAGGAGGAAAGCAAGGAGCAACGTAGTCATATATATCTCCAAGTTCTTCACCAATCTGACATTAATCAGAAAAGTTGACCACATCATCAGATATATTTAAAATAAAATAAGCTTGCAGAACTTGATGAATTGACTGGTTTACACAGATATAACTTGAACACATAATTAATTATGTAGTTCACACAGTCTAAATATTGACTGGTTTCATTACCAGTTAACTTTTACAAGTACATTTTGACTATGTTCGTAATGAATTGACAGCCATGATTTTGTGAAGCCTGTTTCAGTGATTTTTTGGTCTAGCTTCACAATTGGACTATTTAGGTATAGTCCAAAACTACAGTAGAGAATAGAATCTTGGTTCGATTTTGTTCAACTAAATGATTTTGAGGTTATTGTGTGCCACTTGAAGGCTAGAACAATGTACTACACACATGAGGTTCATAAAGATGCCAATCAAATTATAGTGATAACAATTCAACGAAGTATTCAGACAAAAGAAACAGCAATATTCTGTAGTCAGGGTTTACAAATTGATTAGTTATTCAATTTTGCTTAATTTGTTTAGGTAACCTTATTTAGAAATTAGCCTCCTACATTATCAGTGAGATATAATCAGCAAAGAGTAAACCATCTTTCATTAATGCCTCCGAGTGTTCAAACAAATGTTGTATATATTAGAAAAAAGAGGCGTAGAGAATGCATGGATATATAGCATTGATAAAGAAAGAAAATTGAAGCTACTTGCTAAAAGGCAGATGAAGAAAGCTTCATGAAAAAAAAAAAGTCATTTAGTCCACTGATGCAAGAAAGAATATGATGTACAATTTCGAACTTAATAAACATGATACCCTACTGTTTTCTACACCAAAAGCGAATCTCAACTTTTAAATTTCTCCTTTTGTTATTGTCAGTTAAAGAAAGCAATAATAATTGATAATTTCCATTATCTACCAAGACACGTCATAACAAGAAGTAAATAAATACCTTTTTAGCCTCCTCTACAGCTCCCTTTAGGTCCTCAAATACAAGCTGAAAGTCATATCATTATCAGGACATGAGAATTGACAAAAAATTTATAAATTCTAGACTAGTGTCATATAAAAAAAGCAGAACAAGACATGAACCTCAGTGAGCAATCGGTTGAAACGTGCCTCAACAGACTTCCTTATTTCCTCATAACATTTATCCTTGTAACTTTTACCTTGAACCTTCAAATTCTGCTGTGTAAGGATTCTACAAGACAGACATTGTAGTTGTAGATTACCAAAATTTAAAAAAAAAAAAATCATGCAAAATTCATTCAAAATGTCAATACGCATAAAACACGGAGTAGGAAATTAAATCATGACGCCAAGTGCAGACGCATTAGTTGACCAGGTAAATACTTGGCGTTTCTACAAGGATGTGCTATAGACTCCATAGCACCACCTCCTTCAGCCTCAGCTGCTTCTGTAGCTACTTGTTGATCCAGGATTTCTTGCATTTCAACAACCCTTTTCATTTTAAGAATAAAGTAAAGAGATGCATTAGTACCTAGATGAACCCAGCCACAAAAGCTCTTATGGCTCAGATTAGATGTACCTCAATGCACAAACTAGTGTTTGTGGCCTGCAAAAGAAAATAACTGCGTTAAATTAGCAGCACAAAAACATACAGAGGACAGTTGTTAAAAGCTAAGCAGATAAATGAAAGATGGGGAATGAATGCAAACTGTAATTGAACAGTTGATTAAATATGTACAATATAAGATGATAAATCAAATAGAACTACTTTACACACATAAATTTTCTAAGTCATCTCATATAAATTCATTAATGGATAAACGATTATGGTATATATATGTGTGTGTGTGTGTGTGTATGACAAAAGGATTCAGATGCCAGGACTAGTATTACTGCTCTTTACTTAGGATGATCATACGGGATTCAACAGCATCAAACGAAGTCCATGCTATTCATATCCAGAAACCAACAGGAGATGTATTCAATCTTTTTCCTGCACTCTGAACAGCTAAATAAAAAATCTACTAGCTTCACCCTGAATACTAATATACCAAATTTCTTTTAAATTTGTTATGCATCCAAATGTCAAAAGAAGCTTGGAAGTATTAAAAATTTTACATAGGTACTTAAGATATATGGCCAGTTGCACAGGAAAACTTCATCATCAGGGTACTAATGCCAGACTCCAGGGCAGTTACATTTTAATGACCCCTTTCTTTGACCTCCTTCACAATAAGTTTAAATTTCTGTAGTAGATGGCATTAATACAGCTCTTTGTTAGCAAACTAAGATCACTTCCGCAGGCCGAGACAACATTAAGATGCAGGAAACCACTTGCAGTGAGTGGAACCAAACTTCTTAAGAAAAAATTTGATTGGATACCCTGGAAATATAAATGCTAGATAGGATTTTATCCAGAATAGTGTTAAGGACTTATTATGTTCTTAGAGACACAATAATGGAATATGGCAATAATACTAACAGTTGGCTAAAGTATATAATTATATGCTTTTTTTTCTTTTATTGCCCCTCCTCCCAGGAAAACAGTTGCAATAATACTTCCAAGGGTAAATCATCAGGAATTTTTTCAAGATACAGTTGCAGATTGAAACAGTTAGGGATAACTATTAGACCACTGGATTTACATCTCTTAGGCTATTCTATTAATGGCATTTTGTTCCCTCTTCACTCAATAGACCTCCTTTATCAAGTTTAAACTCACTTTTTTAAACAAAAATTATTTCTAAGGCAGATAATTTGGAAAATTCCCCATAGAAAATAAATGACATAAGGAGCAATTCTTTTTAAATGTGCGACAGCGAGTCAGTAACACTTAAATCTGTACTTAGACTTAACCGAATGACCATCTAGATGAAGCTTAATTTGTTAAACCAAAGAGAAGTTTATTCATTTTAATGTCTTCAACATTGTACATCCAAAGAGAGGTACATTGTATGGCAAACCAACATTAATCCAGATTGTTCATTTACACTATCAGGGTTCATTTTTTTGGCAATCCTCATTTTTTCACCAAAAGTATAAACCTCAGAGTAAAAGAACAAGAAAAGGGCATTCGAATAAAAGCAAGCCCTCAAAAAATGCATACCTTTCTTTAGCAAGTTTGAAGAAATTGGAAACATGACCCCATAATGTTTTCTCGAATGTCTCCCATGTGCGATCTATATCTTCAAAGTATTCTCTGAAATATTGCAATTAGTCCATCATAAAAAAGTAAAAGTGCTCATTTTAGAAGTACTAAGAAAATCATCATAGATTAGAAAAGAATATATGAGAGAACTGCTTCTTATATTTTCACATTTTTTCCGTTGTTATATTAACATATTCTATATTCTGTGTTTTAGCGCCATTAACATATTACTTTGGTTGCAAGGTTTACCTTTTTATTCCAAGAAAGATAAACACTCTCAAAATGACGGTCGTAAAAGAAAAGAGCAAATAATCAATATAGCATCGACGCCATTCTATTGAAGTCTAAATGGTAAACAGCTTTTGAGACACAGCTTAAAAGGGTAGTCACTGACATGATGACACTTGATTGCCAATTTGTCCTCTTCATACTTGACTAGTCAAATACATTATTTATCGAGATATATTCAATTACTTTGGGGGAATGCATAGTCCAAACATAATTTACTGCACAAAACAATTAGGATAAATGCAGGTAAACTTGCTGACCTCAGCCGACCAACCTCTTCTTCATGAGATGATGCAGCTGCTAATGCAAACCTTCGTTTCCCATCCAGCGCAGTTAACCTCTAGAGTTGATTAAACATAACCAGTTCAGTAGCATAGCTTTTGACATTGGATCAATTAGACAATAATTATCCAAGCCCACAAAAATTTCAACCTCGTAGGTGTTAGTAAGTTTTTTGTCATCACTCAAAGAATCATGTGCCTCAGCAGCCTCAACAGTGATTGACATCATACCCTCCACATCCTGCAAAAGAACAATAAGTTATATGGGCATAGATGGGAAACAGCTGAAATTAAATAGACACAACTATAATCAGAAACTCCGAAAGCACTATCTACATAGGGAGAGCCCAAGCTCCTTTAGAGCAGCTTGCTACAGTGCAATTACAAGACTGTAAAAAGATTAGGCTAATGTCCAGATTTATATGAATAGGTGACATAAAAACACAACTCACCTTTAGAGTTCTATTTAGGTTATTCCTCGCATTACTGAGGAGCTTTATTTGATCATGATTTTCAATCAATGTTTGGCATTCTTGACATAATCTGTTATGAAGGAAAGTTCTACATCAGCCTAAATCATCAACAAGCCAACACATGAGATGTATTCTTTTACTGAGGAATAAAGAGCATTTAAAAAGTATGTTACATCATGTTCATACTTTTCAATCTCAGCAAAATTCTCTCTGAGATGACTTATCGTCTGCTGAGACAAGGACAGAGATTCAAGACCTGCTTGTGCCTGCTCAACCTGAATCGGAAATTCCAAGAGAAAAGTTAGAAGATTGGAGATATACTCAGGGAAATACAAATTTTTACAGGCTCTAGAACTATATGCTCATAGCAAGCTACAATGAAAGATATTAACTTCCCATAATAATGATTCAATATGGAAATAAGAAGGTTTACAGGCTCGGGATCCATCTATACCTGCTCAGCAACCATTGTACTGAGTTGTGCATCATTTGCCTGATATCAAACCATAATTAGAAGTAATATTCATCATAATATGGGGTAAAAATAATCTAAAGAAAAAATACAAAGAATAAAAACTCAAAACTATCAAAAGATCAAACTTCTAATCCAACATAACAATAGACACAAGATATAAACTCCAAAAAAAAAAAGCTACCTCAGACACTGGTATTCAACAAAACAGTGATCATGGCACAAAGAAGTAATGATCCATGACATCATTCTAGCAGCACAGGAAGTAAAAAGTACAGATTGCTTGAGATAATCAATATCCCTAAAAACATTGTGTTGGTTACTCTGACAATCAAGAGGATTGTGAATCAAAGGGCTATGTAGGATACATCATAAACAAAGATCAAGACAATAGACTGGGGACTAAACTTCCTAACCTATAACAAAGCAACAATATCTCATGAAAGATTAATCTCTAATCCTTCAGTAATTAACATACAGAAAAGAGAGAAATTTTCAATTCACAATCTGATTATGCCTAAACAATAAGCAGGCACTGACTGACACATGCTTTCAAAAGTTGTTCTTTTATCATAAAGCTATAGTCATGAGAAAAAAAGGAAAAAAAACTTAAGAGTAACCCATGTTAATTTAATTTAACAAACGAAACATTCTGTACTACATTATACCCTGAACAAGATTCCAAATTTCTCCATATCCACATTACATTAACTAATAATAAACCCCATGCCAAATTCCCACATTGTTAATAATGCTGCGTGTATCCCATACAAATTCTACAAAGTATTGATTCTCTTAATGACCTTCAATTCAAATTATCATGTTTCATTAATCTTTTAATCTAGATTTACCAAAATTAAGTTGACTGTCATAGTGACTTAGTATCAAGTAATTGAAAACAAAAAACTATATTTATCTACCAAAATTACAATACCTGACCACCAATTTATTTCTAATCCTTCATCTAGGAACGTGAAATGTGCTCAAAATCATTAATATCTAACTAAACAGTAAGCAGGCACCGATTACCAAAAGCTTTCAAAAGTTGTTACCTCGAAGAAACTGCTATTATAACAAAACAGTAACGAACAGAAATTTAGTAAGACATAACAAAAGAAACATTCAACTACATCTTATCATGAAGAAGAATTCAAATATATATCTCACTGTCTATTATTTCATTACCACAAGAAAATCCTTCTACCGAATTTTCTTACTCCGTTAATCCAGTACAATTCCATAATGAACTGATTCCCCCGATGACCTCAACTCAAAATTTCCCAACTTAGACGTAAATGAATCAACACGAATTTACATATATTTTTCATCAATCTCAATACCATGAACTCATATGCGATGAATACAAACACACGAAGTTACTGGCAAAAAGCAACGACATATCATTCAGAAATTGCGGAATTCATCAGCTAAAAGTCAAAATGAACCTGTTGACGGGCGATGTAATCAGCCTTGATCGAACCGATGGGCTGTAAAAACAGCGGCACAAGCTTTGCCACCTCTCTCACCGCCGCCTCCTTCGCTTCCACCCCCAGATCCTCCACCATCATCTTATTCCCCTCTTCTCTACAGCGATCATGTCCTTTGATTGATCGAAATTCTTGAAAATATGTAGAATAACGATTGGATTAAGATCATTTTAATTGGTAATTTAGGCTGTGATTTCGTATTTTCGTTTACGTTCATGATATATGCTACGCGCACTTAAGTGTATCAATAAAAGATAAGGGCTCGATTGTTTGTTTATATTTTCAAATGCTACTCAATTCCACTTAAAATATCTTAATTTTGATTCTCATTTATCTATTGAAAATATTTTTCAAACTTTTATCCCCTAATTTCAAATTTATATTTTTAATTTTTAACTTTATATTATACTAATGAAACCACTACTATCAATTACATTATATTTAGTATTTTCATAATTAAATCGATGAAAAAAATTGATGTTATTGGGCAACTTAGTTCAACATCTAGTTCAACCGACAAAATTAATTATAATTTTTTATTATATTATATAAAAAAGTAATATAAGATTATTTGTTATACAATATATTTTTAAAATAAAAATTAAATAAATAATCAACTAAAAAATATATAATATAGTTCAAAATTCAAATAATTACATACATATTACAAAATATCAAGTTTAAAATTTTAAATTTTCTATAAAAAATAAAAAATTTAAAAAATTAAAACAAAATAATTTGACCGATTGACCGTTTGAACCTTAAAATGATTATTTGGGGTTCATCGAATCGAATCGACGAACGATTTACAGTTAAATCGATTAGACTAGGTGATCTCCGGCCATTAAAATATTAATTACATCTAATTATATATTACTTTTCTTTTTACTAGAGCAATTCAATTGGACCCACTACTTATATATTAACATAATAAATTATTATATTTAAAATAAATATTTAAAATGAATCCCATCACTTAATTATATTTAATTAATATATTATTATTTTTAAATAATTGTATTGAGATTCACTATCTACATATATCCTAATAAATTACCATATTTAAATTCTACATTCAAAAGTGAACTCATCACTATCAATTTTTAATATTATATACAAAAATTAGAAAAATAATTTCATAAAAAATTATCAAAACAAACACAATCTTTATTCTACCACGCCTTTTTATAGTAAAATATATAAAAATACAACCAACAAAATATATTTTCATTTTCATACCTATCATTTTTCTCATCATAAATTATTCATCCAAACATATTTTTATTTTTATACAAAACTCAATACAATCTCGTAAACTCTATCGAAAATATTGAAAATTAAAAATGAGAATGAAAATATAACCAAATGAACCCTAAATGTCCCATTTTAAAAAATAAAAATAAAAAATTTGTAAAGTCAGATGCAACATCTGTAAGACCAATATGTCAATTAGAGAAAAGGGTAAGAAAAAATGGTCTTGAAAATAGAAAAATGAGTTTTGGATGTAAGAAATAAACGTATAAAGATTGTGGATTGATGTCCACATATATTTTTATGGAATAGTATTTGAATGTGAAAATTTGTAGGAAAATTTCCTAATATATTGTTTGGATATAAATATATTTATGAGAACATTTCTTTGCTGCTTGTTTTGTTGGCAATAATAGAAATAATATTATAATATTTTTTTCATTTTTTTTATTTTTTGTATTTCAATATACCTTCATAGACTATAATTATACAACTACATACACAAATGTGATTTGAAGTAATTGAATCGAATAGAAATTATCCATATATACTTATGCCAAATATATCTGTATATGTACATAAGTTCGTACATTAATATTTTGACAAATATTTTATCAGTGTTTTAGATGTTAAAAATAATATTATGCCATTCTCTTCTTTCATTTTTCATTTTTCATTTTTTTGTATTCCAATATACATTAATGATTAATAAGAACACAACTACATAAATAAATGTGATATCTTATACTAATTTTTCTATATAAGTATACGTAACATACATAAATGCGTAAGATTTTTTAATAAATTATTACTAATTTAAAAACCATATCAAAATAACGCAAGTTAATATGTGTATAAAGTTAGATCAAAGCGCAAGTAGGTTAAATCAAAGAGCAAGGAGGCTGGCACCTTTTTTTTCTCCAAAATTTGAAGAAAAAAAAAAGAAAGAAGAAAGAAAAAATT
Source organism: Paulownia fortunei (assembly GCA_019321725.1). Classification (NCBI taxonomy): domain Eukaryota; kingdom Viridiplantae; phylum Streptophyta; class Magnoliopsida; order Lamiales; family Paulowniaceae; genus Paulownia; species Paulownia fortunei. Next base: position 18,065,271 of record CM033119.1, on the reverse strand, counting down.
AAAGGGCTCCAAGGCTTTCTAGCGCCAGCGCCTTTCAAAATTAATAAAAATAAAATAAAATAAAAGAACAAATTAAAAGGCGACAATAGAATTCATGCTTTCTAATTTAAAGAGAAAAAAATAAATAATAAAGCAACAACTAATTAAACGAGAAAGCCCAAAAATTAATTGCCCTTTGATTATAAATGCAACCAACATTTGCTTTATTCTTGCATTGCAGCCTACTCCTTTGATTATTGCATTGTACTCTTTGCTTCTTGCATTCTTGTACTTTTCATTTCTTACATTTTTTTGTTCCCTCATCTTTCGTTTTTGGATACTTCTCTTTTCGTTCTACTAGACTACAAGAGAAAAGGTAAAGATTTTAGTTTTTGTTATTTTTATTTATCATTCTATATTTCAAAATATTTATGTAACAAAAATTATTTTTCTTATGCAGATAATAAATAAATCCATTTCATGTATATCCAAAAAAAAATATAATTTATTAAAAAAAACAGGTATGTTTTTTTTATATATGTTGTAATTTTTTAGTGTGTAACCACATAGTGGATGTTATGGCGCCAATATTTGTGGTGGTGCTTCCTACTCAAAGCGCCACTATAGTTTGATGTTCATAAAATATATATATGCTTTGAGCTAAATACAACATCACCTTTTAATAAAATTTAGCCTTAAAAAATAGAATTCATATTAAAGTTTTAGTTTTTCAGGAGGGATATATTCTAAAAATAATAAATTTTGAATTTATTAGCATTAAAATTTCCAATGCTCGTCAAATTAGGATTCTATGTCCTAGTGAATTTATGATGGAGATGTGGTGAGTAGCTTCCAAGAAAGTTGGTAAACAACATAAGAAATAGATCCAAAATTGTGGGAACCAAACTTAGTAAGATGTAATTATTTTTTGTTCCAAAATTACATCTTATGTTAGGGTCATGATTTTATAAAGTGTGGTTGGTTTGAAATTTCCATTTCCTTGAATAATTATTTTTGGGTCCAAAACAGATTAATGTTTTTAGTGGATATTATGAAGTAATTTAGACCCCCACATTATTATACTAGCATAGGTTTTTCTATGTTTTGGCCTTTTAGTTGGTATTAGGTTGAGGTCTCTTTGATGTTTCGGTATCATTGAAATTGGTTTTGGGGATATTGTCGAAATTATATAAAGTGACCTATAGTGATAACAATCTATACTTATTGATAGTATATATTAAATATTTATTTAGTGACATGACGGGGTTAAAGCAGACAATTATACCTATAGACGGTGATCATAATTTGGGGGTTTTCTTGGACCCAGATAATAAAATCAATTATTTGGAACTTTAATCTAACATTACTCTAGAGATGTTGACGAGCATCAATAGGGCCCCTATGCATTGCGTTTAATAGTAGATACTATACTCGATTTGCCTATCGCCTTTCACTCACAACTACTGTGCAAATGATTCTCGATCATTGTGTGCAATATTTTTTTTATCGACACCAAAAGACTATTAGAATGGTCGAAAACAAGCAAGAATCACCTGACTTTATGTTTGAGACGTACGCACGTTGGGACTACCACTCTATTTAACATACTGTTCAGATGTTAGATAACAGGAATTGGTAAATCTAGGAAAACAATAAATATTAAAAAAAGTCATACTAATAACAAAGCTAATACCACAACATGTCTGCAAGTGACTTTCAACAGCTGAAACAGTTCAAATGAATCCACAAACATATACATGTGCAGTGAAAATGAAGAGGTAAACACACACATTATTATTGCTAGACTAATAAACAAGTAGATAACAACGAAACATATATGAATTATTTAGTCAACGAAAATGAGTTAATCAAATAATTAATAACATATATTACAGCTTGCGGAATCACCATTACAGAGTGGGATTCCCTGTATTCTGAAAAAGATAACCTAGAATTTTAACGCATTAATTCATATAAATTCAACAAACAGCAACAACAATGTATGTAAACTAACCGGTCGACGTGTAACAAGGAATGATAATGAAATAGATTCAAATTCGAATTCGCTCCGAACCCATCTTACTTAGGATGAATTTTTTAAGTTATAAATGGGTTTGAAACAGATTTTAAATTTTTATTTTCGAACCCGCCCTACCCTAGATCCGCCTTGTTTAAATTATTTTTTTTATTTTATTATATATATTTATGTAATATTATATATTAAAAAATATTCAAATTCGAATCCGCTCCGAACACATCTTACTTAGAACGAATTTTTTAAGTTATAAATGGGTTTGAAACAGGTTTTAAATTTTTATTTTCGAACCCGCCCTACCCTAGATCCGCCTCGTTTAAATTATTTTTTTTATTTTATTATATATATTTATGTAATATTATATATTAAAAAATATATTTTTCAAAAAAAATTAATGGTGTTATTATTAAAAATTATATTTTTTATTATTTTAAAAAATATAAAATAGGTCTAATCCGAATCTGTCAGATATGGGACGAAATGAGTCACAGGTCCTTAAAAATTTTAACGGAACGGGTTTTGATTTTTTGATAAATTCTCTCCAAATCCGTCCCTTTACATCAATGCGTGTAACCTTTAAAACAACCAAAAGGTTGTTAGTTAATAATAATAATAGGATGCTAACACAACTCAAGTCCAACTTTATTCAACAAAGAAAAAAGGCACAAGTTATAAATTGAGGATTACAACCTATTAAAGCTACTAACTAAAACTTTGCAAATTAATGGACTTAAAACCTCGTAAAGCTACCAAACTGAACAACTAAAACAAATCCAACATAAACTATGCCAATTCCAATAAATTAAAAGTACAAAATTCCTACATAGAAGAACCAATTGGAACAACACAACCAGAACATGTTATACAAATTGAGGATTACAACCGAAATAATACCATATCAAACTCAGCGATCGAGACAACATTTTTGTACAGAAACTCCATAAATTTAAACATAACAAGCACATTATTTAAGGGGATTCACATAAAAGTACCCTACATTATCAATATTCAACAATTAAACCATCTTTAACCCTCTTAACATTAAAAATTGACAGTAGTTACCTAACAACCTAGAACAGAAGACAAAAAAAAAAACCAATAAAATTGAAATAAGCATAATAGGGGAACGACAAAACAGACCTCAACATACAAAACATAAAAACCAAGAAGCATTTTTTTAAACCAAAAACTCCTTGAATTTAAACATAATTAGCACATAGTTTAATGGGATGCACACAAATATTTAACATATTATCAATATTCAAAAACTAAACCATCTTTAACCCTCTTAAACATATGCATGAACGAAATTCGATAAGAATGAAATGACGATGGGAAAAGAATAGTACGAGTACAGCATTCTTATGCTAGGTATGTACAAGAAATATAATATTCATTCATTGATTGATTCCAATCTCATAATTTATAATTATAAATGAATGGTAGGAGTGAAATAAAAATATTTTTAATGATCAAATTACCTTTCAATATAAAATTCTAAAATAAAATTATTATTTAGCATATTGCGCATAAATGAATATGTTATGGTCTTAAACATTATATATATATATATATATATATATACAGATAGATAGATAAAATTTGACACAGGAATAATTTTTTCCCTAAAGATAATAATAATGGAATTTTTTTGTTTGTTTAATTTTATTAGGAATGATAATTGGTTTGAATAAAATAGACATATCCCATCCCATTTGGGGCGAGTTTTGAAACCACAAACGAATCTTGAGTTTTAGTTTTTAGAACCGAACTCAACTTGAACTCGATTCGTTAAATTATTACATAAAATTTGTTATTTATTAGATTTGTATTTATATGATGTATATTTATGTATATGTATAGATAAAAAAAATATTTGTATGTCAAATATATACTCACATAGAAAATATAAATATAATAATCTGATAAGTTAGAAAATAATATATAAAACAATAAATAGTTAATCATGTAAAGTAACAAATACACTTGAAATTTTAAATTCTTTAAAAGTTAAAACACATACATATATATTTGTAAATAACTAGTTTTTTGTTAATAACATTACTTTATCATATTTAAAGAGTTAGAATGATATTTTATTAAAAAATATTTTTTAATATTTATAAAATTTTAAAATAGGTGTAATGGGTTCAATCCGATAAATCTCAATTTGAGGTGAATTTTAGTTCGAGTTCGATTTCATAAAAATCTTGACGGGTCGGATCTTAGATTTTGACCTCGATACACACACATATATGTGTGTGTGTGTTTGTAATATTGCATTTGTAAACAATATACAATGTTAAAATACATACATATAAAATAATTTAGTTATAAATATACGAATATTGTATATATGTGTGTGTGTGTGTGTATATATTGTCCTATTTGCATTGCCTAGTACAAGTAATAAAACAAAATCTACATCACTTCCACATATTTTAGAACAATAATAGTACATTTAGAATGGTTTGATTATTAGTCAATGACATTTGATTAATACATGTTTCAACTTCATTTTGGCTCATTTTCCATCTTTTTATTTCCAAACTTCTATCACACACCAAACATTAACAAAAATTTATTATTAAAAAGAACAAAGCAAGAAAGTTATAGAGGAATTGATACAAAATATGTAAAAATATATACTTATCAGGCATCATGTGTTCCACTCCCAAGATCAAACAAACAAACGTCGAATTCTTCTAAGAAATTTTCAAGGACGAAATTCTTTCAACCACCACGAAAGCTCTAGTTCTTGACTTTTGATAGGAAGAGACAGATTTTAAAAGATATCAAAACATCACTTTTTTAACATAAAGAACCCCTTATAGATCAATGTAAATTTTTTATTATTATTTTGTGTTGAATTTTGTATTGCATATCATACATGCACACTATGTATATCTATTTAATTTTATGTATACATTTAAGTAAATATTGTGTATACATGAGAGGCATGTGCAATATGTAATACAATATATAATATAAAATTATATAGACATCACGATGAAATTGTTCTCTGATGAAGCCCAAACTGCCATTTACTTCAGTACTCTCTTTAGTTCCTCTCTAGTTTACTACCTTTCTATGAGATTTTAGCTGCAAATGATATGCACCACTTGGTCTCCATTTGAATTCTACATCAAGATGACTTTATCCAAATTAATAAAGAAAATCTGAATGAGAAACAATCTTGAATCCTCATTTGGCTTTATTCTTCAACGTTATCGATTTGTAAGCATAAAATGGTATAGAAAAACTATGTTATGTTTCACATACTAAGATGCATCTTGATTTCCTATCCTGTAATAATGTTCCAAAATCTATCAACATTATCAATGTGCGATGCACGTGCAACTAGTGAGCTAGAATAAGTTTGTATGTGTCAAAATGAACTTAAAGAAAAAACAATTTATTCAACTCGTAAAGACATTGCATGGGTATTTCTAGCTAGCTAATCCAAATGCACATGCACGTAGACCAGCTGCAAAAATTTTTTTTTTAAAAGAATCACTCTACCCTCACTTAAAATCTTCACTTTTTGGTAACTTTAATGATCATGGAAGATTTAGCAATAGATTGAACTACTTGTGCAACTTATTTATGCATGTTCTTCATGTCCCTAAAGTCCTTTTTAATTTTTCTGTCGACATCCATGATCCAACTCATTAATTTACTCATTCATTCAAAATGGTAAATTTGTCTTTGTTAAATACAAAAATAAAAAATAAAAAAATGTTGCTCTATATCAACAACTCATTAATATACTTTAGCCTTTTGTTTCATTAGTGCAGCAATTTATTTTTCTAATCTCAAATTCTAATGGAAACTTGAAAAAAAGCCAGCCCAACATGAGATTTTATTAAAAAAAATCTTAGTTAAATTTTGAAGAAGATATTCAATCAAATTAGAAAAAGAGCCTATGACTTATCGGTGTTGATATATCCATGAAACAAGATATACAACAAAGAGAATTTGGAGAAATGGCATTAACTTGTTTGAGTATATATCAATAGTAGACGTCAGGATTGTTGGAAATATGACATGTGTGACCAAATATTTGGGTATGTCCCAATACTCATTTTATCCGGATAAGTGGTTGATCATGTTCTATTCCGTGAGTAGATGATTGTAGTATATTTGGCCACACAAAATTATTTCCAGTTGAATGAAATTTTTTTGCCTAAAAGTGACAACTTGATATAAAATTTGGATACTAGAATAAAGTGAAATTTTGGCATCCCAAGTGTTTGGAAAGGGCAGACTTACTTGCTAATAGGTTCGATCCAAAACCCACACACATGCGCTACCGTTGCTTGCCGCTCAGGTCATGGCTCTATCCACCATATTCTTTTTGGACAAAATTTATTTTAAATTTTATTTTTTAATCTTCCAAAAATGATTCTAGACGATTTTCTTTCCAATTCGAGCAGAAGCAGTTGGAGTCCTTTGGGAGTGTCTACTCATTTGTTCAAATTGAAATAGTTTGTCTGAATAGTTGAGTTATTTTAATTCGAAATCTTTGACATCTATAAATAAATCTTTCCTCAGTTTTTGTAAATACGTTTTGTTTTTTACATAAACATTATTCTCTGTTCCATAAACAATAGAGTAGAGAAACATTTTTTGGTTTGTTGTGCCATGCTGTTTGAAGTGATACTACAATAAGAAAAGACTGTTATATCTTGAAAGACGTTTGCTTTTCAATCGTAAGCACCTAAGCAGAGCAAATCATCTTAAAGACATAGAGTCGAACTCTAGCCTCGGTCTACCGTTTTCATTTCACAAGTTTCTATTTTTGTATTTCATTTCTACATTTTAATTCCAAGTCAGTTTTCTGGCATCATTTTGAATATAATACCATACGTTTGACAATTTTTCTAACAACAACATGTATTATATGCTCCTGGCCATCTTGACAACTGGATGAATGTCTCATTATAGTATATACTCTCCTGTTGCTGTAGTCAGAGGCGGAGGGAGGGGGCGGCTGGTGCAGTCGCCCCACATCAATTTTTCAAAAATATATTTTTTGTCTATAAATTTAATAAAATTAATTTTTTTGCCCCTTATTTCAATTACCCTCTCAAAGTTTTATAATCTTATTTGAATATGTAAATTTAAAGAAATTCTAAATTATTTGAAATTTTATTTTTTTTAAATTTTAGGTGATTATTATTAATATAAAATTTTAGCATTTGTACTATTAAAATTTTATTATGATTTTATCTCTATAAATATAGTTTATATTAGTCAAAAAATACTCATTATTGTTATTTTTTTATATTTCTTTGTT